>JAYESA010000002.1:60537694-60965194 GCA_036927795.1 Iris macrosiphon
TTATTCTCTAAACTACCTACTTTGCATACATGCATATCTTTGTTTAGTAACTATCATTCCCCAAGTTGCCTCATGCATGCATATATACATTTAATACGTATTTAATTACTGTTTTAAATTACTTATATATCCTTATCAAAGTTAATATATATTGAAATATAATGAGGGTATTTTTGGAACGAAAAATTTTCACGGTGAAGCCTAGTTTTGGCATTATATAGTAGAATATATATATATATATATATATATATATATATATATATATATATATATATATATATATATATATATATATATATATATATGTCCATTTAAAATAGTTTTGGACATCAACAAATTCCAAAAAAATTATACCATACACTAATAATAGTTGTACACCCAAAAATATATTTTTTGTACAATATTATTAGTTAATTAAATATACATAATTATAAATTCATGAATACTATATATTATAATTAGCTAAAAAAATAAATAAAAAATTTCCTTAATTACAATAATTTTAGAATACCAATATATATAAATTTAAAATTTTAATTCTAAAAATCAGGGTGGTTACAATCTACCCAACTTATATTTATCCTCAAAATTAAAAATAAATATAGTAGAAAATATTTTAGTTAAGAAGGTTGCACTAAAGATGGGGACGCAGTTACCAAATGGAGTCCTAGTTTGACGTCGCATTCTAAGAATAAGGGTACGCTTACTCAAGGCTCTACCCAACTTCATACCCAACTTATAAGAATGAAGTTGGCCGCAGGAACTATAGTCATGATCATATTTCTAAGAATTTTTAGAAAGTCTAACTTCAGGAGGGATTCGAGATGGTAAGAATTTTTTTGTGACCGTTGTCACAGCCTATTAAAGGAAATATATATACTATCATGATGTTAATGAGTCAATAACTCTATAAAAGAAGTTTTACCAGTTCTTATTGCTTCTAATTAGGTCATGAGTCTACAAGACAATAGGAAATATCATAGCCAAATACAACTAGGGTAAGATGGTACCGAGAAGTTGTTCATTGCATATCATGGATGCCGATGAATGGTTCAGCAATAAGCGTCAAAAGGTGATATAACTCATCAAGGTATTTAGTATTGTGTAAATAGTACAAGGGTTCAATTTAATACAATACAAGTGTCACGAACTTAGGTTGGCATGAATGGATATGAGTATATCAGTGATTGGGATATTTGGGTTACCTATGTATAATTTAATTCAATTGCAACAAAGTTGGATATATGGTTTAGAAGGAGTTATGCCACGAATGTTGGGGGGGGGGGGGGTCTATATGGAGCATAGGTGTGTATATTTGGAAGTAACAGTTGTGTCATCAGTGAGTAGGTTCCAGTTAGGCTCATGAATGTCAAGGTGGCTGAAAGAATTGAGTCGGTATTGAGTATTAAAATTGACTGCAACAGAAAAATGATATCTATGTGTTATTTGTGTGTACAATTGCATCACGAATGTTGTATGACTAAAACAAACATGGGAAGGTTAGTTTGTGAGTGATAGTCATATCATAGGTGTAGAGTGACTAGTCTTAACTAGTGAAGACTAAAGCTCAAGATTAGCTAACTGTCCACTCTGTCATGGTAGATTAACCTCTATCCCAAGCTCCTGGAGGTCCTATAATAACTGGGGCTACGTTGTCAAGAAATAAGCTGTGGGCTTTCTTTTTAGTGCATCTTCTACGATGTTAGCCTTGCCATGATGGTACTGTAAATCTATATCATAATCAACCATCAACTCTAACCAACGCCTCTGCCTTAAGTTGATCTCCTTCTGCATGTAGAAATACTTCTAACTCTTATGATCAGTATAAATCTCCACTCGTTCTCCGTAAAGATAGTGCCTCTATATCATTAATGCAAATACTACTGCAGCTAGCTCAAGATCGTGCGTCGGATAGTTCTTCTCATGAACCTTCAACTGCTTCGATGCATAAGCAATAAATTTGCCATGTTACATCAAAATACATCCCAATCCACTGTATGACACACGACTATACACCAAGAATCCTTCCGATCTTGAAGGAATAGTTAAGATTTGTGTTGTCGTCAACCGTTTCTTTAACTCTTCAAAGGACTTCTGACATTCTTCTGACCACACAAACTCCTGGTCCTTATGCGTCAACTGCGTCATAGGCTTTACAATCCTTGAGAATTTTTGTACACACCTCCGATATTATCTGGCAAGTCCGATAAAACTTCTGACCTCTGCAACTGATATAGGTGTACGCCATGTCTCAATTGCAGCAACCTTTTCTGGATCAACTAAAAGTCCTTCTCCCAAGAGATTATGTCCAAGGAAAGGTACTTTATCTAGGCAGAACTCATATTTGCTGAGCTTGGCGTACAACCTCTCCTACCTCAGCGTCTCCAACATAATTCTAAGATGCTCCTCATATTCTTTGTCTCTTAGAGTATACCAAGATGTCATCAATAAACACAACCACGAACTTGTCCAAGTACTGGTGGAAGACCTTCTTCATCAAACTCGTAAATATAGCAGTGCGTTGGTTAAGGATATATTGGCTATACTTGGTCCTGAAAGCTGTCTTCTGTATATCTTCCTTCTGTATTTTAATCAGATGATAGCCCGATCAGAGATCGTTCTTTGAGAATACACAAGCACCACTCAACTGATCAAACAAATCATCAATGTGCGATAAAGGATACATATTCTTGATTGTTACAGGATCTAGTGCTCTATAATTAATACACAAGTGAACCGTCCCATCCTTCTTCTGTACAAATAAGTTATGTGCTCCCCAAGGTGAAATACTAGCTCGAATAAGGCCCTTCTCTAGTAGATCATCAACTTACTTCTTTAGTTCCACCAACTCCTTTAGTGCTAATCGGTACACAGATGAAGTAATAGGCTCTACTCCTGGAGTTAAGTCTATAGTGAATTCTATTTTCCGATCAGGTGGTAAGCCTGGCAGATCATCGAAAAATACATCCACAAATTCTGATACAACCTTCATGTACTCTGGCTCCCCTTCTACAGTGAGTGACTTAAGAGTAGGTTGGGCACCCTACTCTCTGGCCCCTCGAAGAAACTCAAATTTTGAATGACTAGGAGGTCTAAAGATAACACGTCTACGCCGGCAATCTAGACTTGTATGGTACTGAGTTAACCAGTTAATACCAAGTACAATGTCGTAATCCGACATGGAGAAGATCAAGAATTAAGCTCGTATCTCTCGACTATAAACTTCTACCGAACAAGATCTACAAGTGTCACTAACTGGGATGATACCTCCTCTAGTAAGAATTCTCATAATTTTTAGAAGATGTGAGGTACCTACTCTTTGTGTGGCTATGAGACTAGCAACTATAAAAGAATGCGATGCCGCTGAATCGAATAATCCTATAGCAGCTAATGAAGCTACTAATATAGTTCCTGCAATGACTTCTCCTACAGTCTTTGCCTCCTCAATAGTTATGGCTAAAGCCTAGCCTCGTCCCTGAGCTGGTGTCCTCTGCTGCTATTGTGCCTGCTGAAAAAGTGTTTCATGTAGTGCCAAGGGTGGCCTGGGCAGATACCCTCTCGGTGGTAGTGGTCTAACTCCTCCAACTCCCGCTTGTGGTGCTCCCGATGCTGAATAAGCTGGTCTAGGTTGCTGTTGGGTGGGTCTCGGTGCTGGTAAGGCTGGTCGATGAATCATCGGTGCTCCCCTTTGTGGCTCCGTACAGTCCCGTATCGAGTGCTGTCCTGATCCGCAAATCAAGCATAGTCCTAATCTGCGTCTACAATCGCTCATAAGATGGCCTTATTTGCCATAATATTAGCAAGTAGGGAGTCTGAGTGGGGTTGCTCTAGGTGGATGGTGCATATGAGGTCTTTTTGTAACTCCTTATTGCTGTGCTCGGGCTGGTACTAGTACATGGGGCCTTTTTTGGTTGGACTTTCTCCTGATGACGTGTTGGCAAGGACGTCCGTATAAGAAGTCGGTACAACCAAGCTAATTTGTCTCTATAACTCAAAGCTCAGTCCATCAAAGAATTCTTTCATCTTTTCTTCTTTTGGTGGGATAAGTGTAGGGGTGAAGTTGCTCAAACGGATAAACTCAGTATTGTACTCCTCCACTGTCATATTGCCCTGAGTAAGATGATTGAACTTATCCCAAAGTTTTGCTCGAGCAATAGATGGAATGTATATCTCCTGGAAGAGTCTAGAGAACTTCTCCCAAGTAACTCGGTCTGGCCTGAGTTATTTCTCCTCAATGAGCCACCAGTGATGCACATTGCCTGTTCGATGCATCCTGACGACAGTTATCCAACGATCCCTCGGAAGCTCAACTGCTTTCAATTGATGTTGGATGTTGGTAAGCCACTCATGAACTTCAGTGGGCTCCTTCTTGCCCTAAAAGAAATATGGCTTTAACTATCAGAAATCTGAGATAGATCCCATCGATGGCTGTCTAGCTGATGAAGTTTTCTACTTCAATGATGTCACTATACTATCCCTCAGGTTCTCTGCCTGGCGTTGCTGGACCTCTTGCTGAATCTGCTGCTGGGCTTGCATCATTGCATAGAGCACCTGAAATAACTTTTGTCCGTCCATAGGCTGCCCTGGCTAGAAAACTTACATCGGTGGTATCGGTGGAGTAAATTATGGTGGTGGTGGAATATCGTCTCTCATGAACCTCGAGACGTGCTGATCTGCCGAGTTGCTTTGTTGAGTGGATGGATCTCCACCCAATGGTGTCACCCCGTTGTTATAAGTAACTATCGCACCTTACGGTATATCTGTGGGAGTCTTGTCACTAGTTTATGGATCCATTACTCCACACACAAAGTAAACCATGAGGATCACACAGAGGAATCAAGGCATGATGCAAGTTAATAAATTAATTTGAAGTCGATTTAGAGGTCAAGAACATGTCAATATGTGGATGAGATCCTATAATTTATGCTATCCTAATTGTAGGCTTGCTCGGTTTCGTAATTGAAATCTAAAGCAAATATATTCATTGACCTGCATGGGCCACCATAAAAACTATGTCATGCCCCAATCCCAAAATACCAAGGGACTAGGCACATGGCAAAGGCCAGCAGCACAACTTCAATGGGCAATCCTAATTTATTGGACCCGTTAGAGTGCACTTAAGCTGTAATATATAAATAAAGGTCTACAAAACCTGTCATATTTTATATATCTAATCTCATCCACAAATAAGAAATACATCATAAAGGGATAGTCCAGTCATAATAATAATAAAATGAAACTTTCTATCACAAGTGGTAAAAGTAATATCGCAGGGAATAATCTGTCATTAAAATAATGGAAAGATAAAATAACTAAGTACAAATATCTAGTAGTCACTAAACCATATCCAAATGTCTAAAAATTACTAGGCATAATAAATAGAGACATAACTGCGTGCTCAAGAGAAGTCCTCCAGAACAACCTCGTCCTCTGTTGCAGGTATGACTTTAATATCAGCTCATGACCCATAAACCTCGGGGTAACTCTCATCGTCTATACCTAAGGACATAATCTGGATCTAGGTCCTCAGGGGACATAGCCAGGTACAAAATAACTCAAGCCAATATAACAATAAATAATAAACAGTGTGCTCAGGGGTATCTAGCATAACCAACTAAGTGAATGAATCTGAGAACAACCTTGTCCGCTAAACCACCAAAGATGGTAGATCTCAATAGACATGACCATAACCAAGAAAAGTGGAGGGAGTATACATGCCTCATTATAGGTACTCGCAGCACTAAGAATGACCGAAGCGTATGCAATGGTAGCAAGACATAAGTGGTAGCCCAATGATACAAGTAAGTTTTCATGCCCCGGTTCCATAGAACCGCTTTGTCCTCGTATTCGGTTCCGCAAAACCGTTCGTCCTCGCTAGGACATGATATCGTACAAGTCTGGGGTTGTACTTGTACAAGACAATAACGTGAACATGTGTTAAATTATTTGTAAACAGTTCCACAATATAGCAACATATTATGAAACTCATATTTATATAGGAAAAAAACAATTCTTTTATTGATTCGTTACAATGGAGTATAATTTTTTCAGTACTGAAATAGAAATGCCTGAACGGCTTACATAACTTTTACATAAAAGAAAAGACTGATAGACTGACATGAAATAATATTCTTATCCCATACATTATACCCCTTTATTACATTCTTTAAAACTTGAAAGCAGCAACTAGAAATCTTAGAATACTTTGAAATAGGAAGAAGCTTGAAACGACTGCAACTAAAGCGTTATCTCCCTTGAGCGCCCGTGGTACCCTGGTCACCTGGGTTATCCACAGAGACGTGGATCAATACTTAACTTGTACCGGTGAGCAGAACTGACCCACTCACCTAAACTAATACTTCTGAATTAAAGCAGCAGTTTAATAGGCAATATTATATATGCAAAATTTTAATAGACAATAGTTAAGATAGGTAACAATTAAGTAGTGAAGCATATAATCTTTTGCAACATATGGATCTTACCCCGGCCAATGGTCATTCTTGTATAAAGTACAAAATTGTTCTTATTGCCCCCGCATAAGATATCATTATCATGCAACTCTCTCTTAGGATCATTGGTGTTGTTTTACCATATATGACTTTTACCATGGTACGTAGTGCACCACCTCAGAAAGGTAGTTAGCCTCCTCTGAGAATCTCGTAATACCTCATGCCTATAGTACGTCCGAATGTTTCCCCCTTGGACGAAGTAGTCCCCGGTTCCCCGGGTCCAGATCGAAAAAACTTATTATCTTATGCACAAGTTGTCCATGACCATACGAATGCATAAAAGACTAAGTTATAAACACATTTCATGGTAAAAAATAAAATATTCACAGCTGGCATTGTTTCTCGTTGGGGACTTCTTAGTCCATTCTTTTCTCGCTTGGGGACTTATACAGTCCATACTTACTTGCTTTCTCACTTTTTTTATGGAAACTTAAGCAGTAAATACCTGCCTTTCTTTATAAATTATTTACATCATAGCAGCATACTCTTTATAGTTATGAAGATGTTCTCTACTTGCGTCGCATCAAGATGCAACAGTGGTATTAAAACTTGTGGCATTAGTGGCTTTATCGATCATTGGGCTTAGCAATGTTACAAGAGAACTGATTGATTATTGGCATAAAGGAGTAGAGAAGAAGGGACATAATCGCTCACAAAATAGAGAATGCCGAGAGAAAATGACGCTTTCTCGATCAGTCTTCGGTCATACGTCTATCTGTATTGGCACAAATATTTGGTTAGAATACCATCTTTATTTCTCTCAGAGTTCTCTATAATGAATACATGCAATCGATAAAAATGAGCTAAACAATCAATAATCAAAAACCAATTATGAAAATATATTCATCAAAACCAAGCAGCAAAAATCCACGAAAGTCAACCAAAAATCCACGAAAAACTATTCGACTCATTCCAACAGAAGCCGATCCATCAATTGGAGATATTTATTGCATTGTCTGTGATCGATTCCGCCGTAAAGTTTTCTCATACTCAATTCTGATTGAGTCAATTGATCCACAAGCCTTATATAGTGAACCGCTAGGAGCGGGGCACTACATAATATACCATTAAGAAAAAGTTTCTTTCTCGAAACTTGAAATAAAGGTTCTGCCTCTAGGTTATCGAATAAGGAAGGGTACTGCTTTCGCATTTCTTTCTCAAGTTTCCATATTGATTCTTCGACTGCATGATTCTAGTACAACACACGAACCAAAGCCACTGATCAATTTTGCAAGGACTTCTCTTTTCTGTCCAGGATCTGAACAGGTTTTTTCGCATAGGATATATTGGCACTAAGCTCAAGCTGATCAAAGTTTTCTATATGACTCGGGTCATGCACGTATCTTCTTAGTTAGGAAACATGGAAGACATCGTGCATTTCCGCCAAAGCCGGAGGTAGTACAAATCGATGGCGCCACCCTTTCTAAAATCTCGAAGGGTCCAACAAATCGCGGACTCATCTTTCCTTTGACATCGAACCGTATGATGCCTCGCATAGGTGTGACCTTTAGGAACACATGATCACCCTCCTGGAATTCCAAGGGTCGCCGATGTACATTTGCATAAATTTTTTGACGGCTTTGTGCGACTCGAAGATTCTCTCAAACCATATAAAATTTTCTCGATGACCTGTTCAATAAGTTTTGGTCTGAGCACTTGTCATTCACAAACTTCCTCCCAACATATCGACGATCGATACTTGTATCCATAAAGTCCTTTATACGGGGCCATCTGAATACTCGCTTGATAACTATTGTTATAAGCGAACTCTGCCAACAATAGATAGGTATCCCAATTTGTCTTCAAATCTAACACGCACAGTCTCAACATGTCTTTAAGGATTTGGTTCATTCTCTCGATCTGTCCATCAGTCTGCGGATGGTACGCCGAGCTAAAATATAACTTGGTGCCCATTTCCTCCTAAAGACTATTCCATAAATGAGACAAGAATCGCCCATCCCTATCCGACATAATTGAGACTGGCACTCCATGTTACCAAACTATCTGATCCAAGTAATCTGAGCTAAACTGTCAGTACTCCATATATTTTTGATTGATATAAAATGACCCGACTTTGTCAGTCTATCCACGATGACCCAAATCGTATCATTTTCCCATTGCATCTTCGGCAAGCCCACTATAAAATCCATTGAGATGTCCTCTCACTTCCATTCCGGAATGACGAGGTTCTGCAACTCTCCGCCGGGTCGCTGGTGTTCTGATTTCACACGTTAACAATCCAAATATCGTAAAATAAATAATGCCATATCACTTTTTATGCCATGCCACCAAAATATTGTGTGCAGATCCTTGTACATTTTGGTGCTTCCCAGATACAAGGTATACTCAGCATAATGAGCCTCAGTCAGTATTTTCTTCCTGAGTTCATCATCCTTAGGTACACTAAATCTACTTTTAATCTGCAGCATGTCATCTTCATGTTCCACGAAATTGGTTGCCTTCCCTGCTGAAATTAACTCGTGTATCTTCTGCAGGAATATGTCATCCATTTGTGCGGACTTAATATTTTCTAGCATGCTCGGTTCTAGCTGTAGTTGAGCCAGCTGTACCCCCAATCTCGGACTCTGTACTCGATGCCCATTTCTTTGAACTCTCGAAGTAGCCTGTTTATGAAAAAAGATAAAACAAAACTTTATATTATAAACTATTAAAAAGAAAGAAGAGTAAAAGAGATCCTAAACATGAATCTAAGTACAATTGATTCTGGAGAAGTATAGCTGTAGAGATCTGATCTATAGGCGATCACTTTACTCCTTGGACCACACGATAATGAAGAAATACAGGGATGCTGTAAACAACTTGAAGAGTTGGACAATAAGAAAGCTTTGGCAACAACAACACAACAGCTTTTATTTTTCTTATTTTGTTCTTGAATTTCAAAGAATTCAAAATTCTCCCATGTAACGTACACAATGATCCTATATTTATAGGATTTTAGAGCAGTTATGACAGTGTGTGCACACTTTGGACAATCCACATTGTGCGCGCACATTTGATGGGATGACATTCCACGATCTAGTGAATAGGTACACAACTTATTGTCTGCTTGATACATGGCTTTCTATACGAAGAAAGCCTTGGTCATGGAATATTTATTTGTACACATTTTACGAAGAACATAACATATAGGACACTTAATCATAATTTCTCTTTGTCTGTTAGGATCGTAGGCACACTTTAGAAGTGGTCTGGAGATTGACGTACTTTTGGAAATATTGTCTATACAAGCATGCTTTTGAAGAAGTAGCCATGATGGTGCACTTTTGTAGAAGTTTGCCGTGGTGGCGCACTTTTTTAGAAGTTGGCCATAATAGCGCACTTTTGAAAAAGTTGGCCGTGGTAGCACACTTTTGAAGAAGTTGGCACAACGGCGTACTTTTGATGAAGTTGGCACAACGGCGCACTTCTGATGAAGTTAGCACAGTGGCACACTTTTGTAGAAGTTGGCACAACGGGTGGGTCGCTAAACGATAACCTGGGTCTGCGTACTGCAGCTCAGCTGTAATGATGACTTCTAACTCCTCGACTATTGTTCAGCTGTCAGATTCATTTTATTTAATATTTAAAAAAAAGATATATGATTTGTGCGCTTGTCTTCGTTGACGAAAGCAGCTTGAAAGTACGCCATCCTTTGAAACAGAGTGAAAGTGCGCCATTCTTCCCTTACTAAGTTTATTTGTAGGAAACTGTGCCATCTTCAAGAGGCGCACATTTTATGCTTCTATAAGACCCCTTCAAAGTTTATGATTCATTCAGATAAATTCAAAATACTTTGAATTAGAAGCATAAAAATGGTTGTTGAGATGTTTGTATGCGCACTGTGGACAGAATCTCAATGTTTTGTTGACATGGCTATAGGCATGACATGAACGTATCTTTGACTTGCTTTTTGGTTTTGACGCAGTCTTTGAAGAGATGATGGCGGCTTTTAAGGAGATGCAAGCAGCTTTTCAGAAAATATTTTTGAGAGCTATGCTACACTTGGCATGTTTCTCCTACGAATAGGAGGAAAATTTTACCAAAACTCCCAGACTTATCTCTTTTTTGCTGTGAGACTTGAGTATGGTTATTGTTAAGTATGAGTCTAAGAAGATGACCGAAATAGCATTGAGCCACTGGCTTTGCTGGCCGCTGAGAAGACACAAAAGGAGACGCTTCCCAATGGCAGGTGAGAGGCTCGTTTGGAGATCATTGTCGTTGAGTTATTCATGTGATAGAGGATGGAAGGATATCATAAGGTTCATCATTAATGCTGAACTAACATATTATCCTGAAGATTGTTTGTTGTCTTCAAACCCAGCTGCTGGAATCACTCTCTTAATATAGCCCCTGTGCTGATTACAGGGTTGTGATTGGACTCCCAACCGGGACTTCTAGCGACGGCACAACGTCTGGACAGAAATGGGTCTGTACTAATTTAAATAGGCCCAGTCCTGTGTAGCATCCTTACTTGTCCACGACATGGATTTCTTCTCCCTGTACTGTGGTTTTCGCTGAGGAGCTCATTTTTTTGTGCCTTAATTCATCTGCATCGGGAGAAGATGGGGCACAAAGATGGGATAGCTCTGTGATAGATCCCCATAATATGAAAATCCAGATGTAATAGATTTTTATATATAATTATAATATTTTGAATAAAAATTTAGGTGTGATAGATCTCCATCAAATGTAATCATGATTAAGCATCAACAAAATTTTAGTTTGACTTCATTGTGCATATTACTGATGAGTAATTTTTGCTGTTTTTATCTCAATAAAAATATGCTTTGAAATGGCCGAGTATTGCGCGCACTACGCCTCTTCTGTCATCCAAATAGTGTGCATATTTATGCATAGTTATACCAACTGACTGATACACGTATTCTATTATGCGTATTATGACACCATTTCTGACAGGAGATTAAATGTGTACATGTGGGAACGGTAGGAATTTTGGACTAGTACACAGAATCCCAATCGTTATACTTGCCATTTCAAATTTCGCTCTTGGCTCAGGAAATTAACCGCTGCATCCTTTCACTGAAGAGTCATATTTTAGGATTCGAACCGTCATTCCACTCGTTTATAAATAAGAGAGTTGGCTACTCAATTTTAATATTCTTCATTCAATTTCCACTCTGGTTGTGCCTTTACTGCTCCTAGACTGCCTCCTACCGAGGAAAAGAAATAAGCCTAAAGGATGGACCTTCTTCAAGACCTTGTTATCCCTTCACTGCATGACCTTACCCCACTCTAGAATGAGATCATTGATTTTTGCCATCTTTTTGTTGATTCGGGAAAATAAGAAGAACATGCCAAAACATAAGCTCTACGTCGACTGCTTGCATCGTCAGACGTCTATATTTTGTATGCTCTTGCAATATTTATAAACAATTCAGAAGATTCTGACCCATCCTTTTCCTAAGTATTTTTGTTGTTCTTTCCCCATAATAAGTTAAAGCGAAAGCAATATCAGAGATAACGTGGATGCGATATATTTTCAAATGGGATCTCACAGAATATATCTGCTCAGAGGTATATGAATATGGTAAAATATAATTATGTGGAAGATTTGGTGGGTTTGTCACCCGTAGCATACTCATGCTGAGTACAAATGATAAAGTTTACAGGATATAATACTATCAGAGGTGATGTGGACGTGATAGCTCACTAGTTTACTCCACTGGAAAAAAGAAGAAAGAGTAGTTCAAGGGTGAACTATTGTCTTCTCTTTAGGGGATAATAAATGGAATATGATTCAAATGTAATATGGACCTGAATTGCATTACACTTATTTATTGGTGAAGAAACATGTGAGATTATTCTCAACCCAACTGGGGATCAGGAATATGATATCCTTAAAATAACTGGACTTTAAGAATATAGTATTTTTGTTGGAGAGAATCATTTAGATGATCTCAACGAGAGTGTTCCGTTGGATCTGAGTATTCTCCTGCTAAAAAAATTTGAGGACCCATTACCCATGTCTTATTCAAGAATGAATGTAAGCAATATTCCGAGAGGCCGTGTAGGCTACGAGTTGCTGGAGATTAAAAAAATGTATTTGCTGTACATCTTATTTTAATCTGCTTGAGATGGAGAAGAATATGTCGTGCTTAGACATAATACTTCTTGACAAATTTGTCGTTGATAGGCATTATTATCAAATCTTATTAGGCTTAGCGAGCCTGTAGGCTCCGTTAGAGAATATTGTCTCCACCACATAAGGACCTTTCCATTTAGCTTAGAATTCGCCTTTGCTCTTGTGGGTTGTGATCATAGGTCTCCTTACTGTAAGGACCAACGACCTGGAATATTTTTTCCTTGACTTTTCGATTAAAAGCTCTGGAAATGCGTGCTTGGTATATCTCAGTTCGCTGTTGAATGTGCAGGTACTTTCATCCAATGCTTCAATTCTTGTAGGCATAATCGATCATTATTCTTTATTGTTAGCTCATTAGCAATGGCTATTCTAAGAGAAGGTATATGGATTTTGAGCAAAAGAACTGCTTCACATCGTAGAGTAAAGAGAATAGTTTATAACCAGTTAGAGTTTGAACTATTGTAAGATAAGTCCATAAACACTCCCCAATTTTCTTATTCCAATATCATTTGTTGGATGAGACAAACTTTTTAAGGAGTTTGATTACGGTCTTGTTGAAGGCTTCTGCTAAGTCGTTGGTTGCTGTATTGTAGGCCGTCGATGCTATATTCTGGATTCGATTCTTGTCACAAAATTGATAAAATGCTTGACTGGCAAATTGTGGCCCATTTTCATGTATTATCCTCTAGGGAACACCAAAATGATAGATAACATAGTGTTTGACGAAGTTAATTACGTTGGACGTATTAACTTCGATGAGCGGGACTACTTCTGGCCATTTGGAGAAGTAATCGATTATTTCAAGTATAAACTGATATCCTCTATAAGAAGATGGGTTGATCAGACCAATAATATCCATCCCCCAGGATTCAAAAGGCCAGGAGTCAGCTGTAGGGCACAGGAAATTTATTGGTTGGTGGATAAAATCAGCATAGATTTGATATGACCTGCATTTGGCATAACCTGTATCTACCACCATGGTGGGCCAATAACAACCCATTCTTCTAAGACGATCTTATAATTTAGGACCTGGCTGATGTGCTCCATATATGCCATCATGATCTTCACGGAGTGATTGTCTTGCTTCAAGGTTAGAAAGACAACGTAGCAGCAATCCCTCATAAGAACGACGATATAATATTTTGGATGAGGCGTCATAGTCGAATCAGAGTGAGCGTATTTTAATAGAAGTGGCTTCTTTCGAATCTTCTGAAAGAATACCATAACCAGCGTAGTCTATAAAAGGGTCTCTCCAATCTTTGTCCATAAAAGTTGAATTTATGACATAACTCTCTTCAATGTGCAAGTTATTTTTTTTACAGAATAATTCTCGTCCTGTTAGCATAACTAAGTATCGTCTCTTTAGGGGAATGGCCAATGATGTTTCTAGGCCGGCCAAAGCATTTGTTTCCATATTCTGTAACTGAGGCACATGCATGATGAAGAATCATTTAAAAGTAAAAGCCAGTTCGATTATCGCTTGATTATAAGGGATGAGGTCTTCATGTCAAACCTCGTACTCTCCCCTGATCTGACTGACTATCAGTTTGGAATCTCCGTAGGCTTCAAGATATTCTATGTCCAAATCTTTAGCTAATTAGAAAACAATGAGTAAAGCATTATATTCTGCCACATTATTGGAACATGGTTCACTGAGAGAATCTGCTTGATGAATGAGTAGTTTGTCAGAAGATACTAGAACTATGCCAACTCCATCTACTATGTTTCCTTTGGGTCCTATTCTTGATGCGCAATCAAAGAATAGTTGACATGTGTCATCTTCCATTGCCATATTAGACTCTAAGACTTTATTTAGGATGTCATCATACAGTTTGGAAGTTTTTGGTACAGGATGAGCTGCCAGAAAATCAGCTAGCGCTTGACCATTCACTACTTTTTGTGGGACATATACCATGTCATAAGGTGATAGCAACATTGCCTATGTGGCTAAACGAGAATTGAGTGTGCATGGCTTAGTCATCAATACACGGAGGGAATTTACTCTGGATATGACATGAATGGTTTAACCTGACACGTAGTGTCGTATCTTTTGAATAGTAAATATCAAGGCGAGGTATTCTTTTTCCACCGGATTGTATCGATATTCAGTACTGACTATCATGCGAATGAGATAATAAATCGTCTATTCATGGCCTTCGTTACTCTTTTGTTTAAGAAAAGCTCCTAGGGTGTGATCCATTGCTCGAACATACAACAAAAAAGATTTTCCTACGATATCGGAGATACCAGAACTGGTAAATTTGTCAGATATCGTTTAATATCGTCGAATGCTTGTTGACATGCTTCATTCTAGACAAAGGATACACCTTTTTCATTAACTGAGTGAAGTGTCAGCATCATCCCGAGAGATTGGAGATGAACCTCCTAATATATGCCAGACGTCCTTGCAGACCACGAAGTTCTTTGAGATTGCGTGGAGGTCGCATTTCGAGGATAGCTTTGATTTTATTGGGGTCAATATGAATACCCTTGGAAGTTATAACAAATCCGAGGAACTTTCCACTAGAGACTCCTTAGAAGGATTTAGTTGGATTCATCTTCAATTGGTGGTGGCACATCAATTCGAACATGATCTTCAAATCTTGAAGGTGGTCATATTTAAGACGACTCTTGACAGGAATAACATTCTACTATTTTTCGAAAATGCTTCTAAAAAATTATACGCACGGCTCGTTGATACGTTGCTCCCGTATTCTTCAAAATGAAGGGCATGACCATATAATAGTAAACTCCTAGTGGTGTATGAAAAGAGGTATTTTTCATCATCGGCCGACATCTTGATTTGATTATACCCTAAGAATCCATCAATGAAGGACATACGTTCAAACCTACATGTATTATCGATTATGACATCTGTGATGGGAAAAGAAAATTCGTAAATTAGATAGGACGAGTTCATATCTCAATAATCTACGCAGATCCAGACCTTTCCGTTTTTTTTATAACTAGAACGACATTGGCTACCCATTCAAAATATTGCTCTTCTCGAACGAAGCCACATGCTATGAGTTTTTTGACTTATACTTCAATTTCATTCATCATATCAGACAAAAATATTATTGCTGCTATTTTATCGGTTTAGCATTCGAAAGAATATTGAGCTTGTGTGTGGTAATTTGAGGATCTAGTGTAAACCCTCTCACCCAAATTAGGTCTACTTGGCATAGATAGAGAGACTAGGGCTAGTTTGAATCCAAATAGAAATATAATACGGTAATTATTTCATTTTTGTATTTCTTATGACACTGTCACGACCCGCACCCGGAATTGGGGCACGAGTACGCGGGTACGTCCAGCCTACGCAGCAGCATCGGCGGTAGAACGCTGTCAAGGTCATGATACTATCTAGCCAATCTTACACAAGCATCCAATCTCCATAAGGAGGCACGGATGACACAAAATAATACGAACACATACTCAATCACATGACTACAACACGATAAGATATCGAATAAATAAAATTAAATACAACACAAGTCTAAATGTAATAATCTAACTAAATAATTATCCATGTCTCAACAAGTATGCCGGAGACAAATCCGGTACCAATAGTCTACTAAAAGAACTAACTAGAAAAGCTAGTGATTTCGGCTAGACCTTCCGGAATCACAACTGAACTACCAAGCCCAAGTTGCAGCTACTCACCATATGGTCCATAAAGTGTCGGACACCGGTCCTCTAAGGCATAGTCTGGAAAAATATTTCCAGTCAGGAAGGAGCAAAGTACATCTCAAATAACAGTTCCATTTAATTGATAAGGACTATAAAGCAATTAACAGATGATGCTATATACTGAGAGAAGACAGTGAATAAATACAATGGCAAATAAAGAGACCGACAATGTAAAGAGACAGTCAATGTAAAGAGACAGGCAATATAGGCAATGTGATACAGTCAGTGCATATATAAAATGAAGAGAACAAGGTACAGGATCATATACTGGTGATGTAGTATATGATCTAAATAGAGTACTGTAATCTATTCTAAGTGTTTGAAATAGTAGCTTCGAAATGTGATCGGCTTGGGAACATGTACGATTGCTACATAGTCTGATTAATCATACGTGAGGGGTATGATTAACACCAATAATATTTTACTTGTACAATGGGTATTTGATCACATCTCTCACTAGCAATTTCTCCGCCCCCAACTAGTACTATGGATCCAATCATGACACGTCACGATACACGAGCAATATCCAATCTATCGTACGATGTCTAATATACATGTCGTATATAATGTCAAAATGATAATCAATGTAACATCTCATGACTGCAGATCCAAGCTATATACTAGTCCTTGTAGCACAGTGTCATGGATTGAGATGTAACATTTCTAGATTACTGAACTTATAGAAATTAGCAAGGAATTGGAAATTATCAGAGAATGTACTTGCCTTGGGTCCTTAGCTGGTAAATATTGATGTCATGTTCTAGAGTATCGCCTGGATGAACCAACAGTCCTATGGACATATATCAATAATTAAATTAATACATATTTATGGGTATACCAATAATTATATACAATAGGTATAAGTATATACACTAAATTATATGTTGTATATATATATATATATATATATATATATATATATATATATATATATATATATATATATATATATATATATATATATATATATATATATATCAATAAGTTAAAAATATATATTTCCATATAAAAATATACCAATTACCAAAATACGTATTTATATATATCAATACCAATATATATATATATATATATACGTTTATTCCAAAATAATACCTATTTATTTACACATTTCCATATAAAAATATACCAAATAATATATATATATATATATATATATATATATATATATATATATATATATATATATATATATATATATATATATATATATATATATATATATATATATATATATATATATATATATATATATACATATATCAAAATACCTACTAAAATACGTACTATCATATAATATTTAATACTGAAACATACATTAACATATATTATATGTAACTGATATATTAATACACACATATATATTTAATACGTATTTATACTAAAATATATTTAATACATATATATAAAAATAGAGAATACGCGAGATATATATACATATATATATATATACATATACGCGTATATATATATATATATATATATATATATATATATATATATATATATATATATATATATATATATATATATATATATATATATATATATATATATATATATATATGAAACATATATACACTAATAAAAATACACTATATATATTCATACACACATACACTAAATTATACACATACACATATACACATTTACGTATTTATACGTATTTACATACATATATATATAAAAAGGAAGGAGGGAAGGGGGGAGAGAACTCACACAGGGGTGGCTCGATGGTGAGGCTGGGTCCTGCTCGCCGGAGGGAAGCTGATCGAGGAGGGCTTCCCTCGTCGATGGGGCTGGTGCTGGTGGTGGTTCAGGGGAATGGCTCGCCATGGTGGACAGTAGCTAGGGGAGATGGTCGGGAAGTTGGCAGTGGGGAAGAGCCGGATGCAGGCCGGGTTGGGGAGCTCGTGGTCGGCCGGGAGGAGTAACAACGCCGGGGGAATGAGCAGCTGGGGTCGGGGTGCAGGCCGAGGGTCGGGGTGAGTTGAAGCTCAGGTGGTGGTGGTTTTGTGTTGGGGAAGATGCAGCCGGAGTTGATGGGATGGTGGTGGTGAGGTTCGGGTTCAGGTGGAGGCCGGGGAGAAGAGATGGGGCGGTGCCGGAGTGGCTCGATACAGGCCGGACGTGGAGTCGAGGGAGTTGGAGCAGGGAAGAGCGGGGGAATAAGTCGGGTGATTGGCCGGGGAGATGGGCCGGAGAAAGCTGTGTGGTGGTGGAGTAACGTGGACTCGGCGGGGAGTTCGTGGCCGGTGCCGGAGTCGATGGCCGGCCCGGTCGGCTCAAGTGAGGCAGAGGAGTGGGAGTCGGGGAAGACTGGAAGTAGAGGTCGGTGGCCTGAGCTGCGGGGTCGGGCTCGACCGTTGGGCTGTGCAGGGACTGCAGGGAAATATAGCGGGTGCTCGGCTGAAGAACGCAGGGAGGAGCTCGGTTCGATCTCCGGTGGGTCGGCCAGACTAAGGAGGCCGGGTTGAATAGTGAACAGTGAGGTTGAGTTTGTATTTCCACTCCCCCTTCTTTGATTCAAAAAGAAAGAGAAGGAGAAGAAGAAGGGAAGAAGAAGAGAAGAAGAAAAAAAAAGAAGAAGAGAAGAAGAAAAGAAAAGAATGGAGAAAAATGGAAAGCCTACGGTTGGAGGCTTGTGAGGAGGTGGGGTTGCCTAGGTTTTTGGGGATTAGGGCTTGTGATGGGACATTAAATAGGGAGAGGGTGTGTGGGAATGAAGGGTGGTAATGCACCCATTGAATGGATGTCCAAGATTAGACATGGAGGAATTCTTCATGTGGGTGAGGGTTGGGTTGACTAGTCAATATTAGGGCTCCTCCATTGGTTTGAACCAATGGGGTGTTGACACCTAATGTAAATTTGCAAATTAGCCCCCTTAAATTTGGGTATTTGTACAGACACATAAAATGATAAAAATTTGATGGGCGATTCGGTGTTTGACGTTTTATAGGGTGAAGGGGGTGTTGAGTGTGTTGTATGGGCATAATTAGTGGGTACTAGAATTAAACCAGGATATACGGAATCAGTTAAAATGGTATCCTCAAATTAATTAGGAATAAAATGCAATCTGTGTTCTAAAATTAATTACGAGGATATGGGGCCAAAATCAGGTCGGGTCATCAATACCATTAGTGAAGAAGACTCAGAACAGAATATTACCCTAATTTGGGTCACACGAAAAATACGTCAAGATTGCCTCCAATTTCGATTGGAACGCACAACGATACAAAGTTAGAATTTATTTAGGAATTAAATAACGTCCGCGACGAATATTGTGCGGCTAAAATGAAGCACAAGAAAGCATAATTATGAGTTGCAAAAATATCAGAATGGAAGGCGGGCATGTCTAGGGCAAGGTTGTAAAATTGTTGGAAGGCAAAAGCCAGGGTAGCGCTCCAAATATCGAAGCAAAGATAAGGTGCAACAATTAAATAAATTACGGTAATTAATTACGACCTCCAATAAATTAATTCTAAATAAAATAATTAACCACATAATCCCATAATTCGGACATGTGTTCATCTACTGGGCTTCTAGGTCAAGTCTACTAGCTCAAACATAAATGAACACTGTATATATATAATATATTTAAATACACACCTCATGTAATTATTTAATTTAAATACAATATCGAGAAATCATTTAATATAAATACCATAATATTAATAATATCTAAAAAGTCGAAAATACTCCTATTTTTGGAATGTGGTAGTGACAAGTCTACCCTCCTTAAAAGAATTTCGTCCTCGAAATTTAAAGTCCTCATAGTAGTGTTTATACATTATTTTATTTTCCATTAATAGTTAAATTCATCAACCACAAAATCAGGTAGTAATCCACCTTGCCATTTCACAATTTTCAAAAATTCTAAAATTATTGTATTCCTGAAAAAATCCTCGAAATAAAATCAGTTCTCATTTTCCTCACAATTTCCTCCAAATTTTTAAGTTAATAATTCAATACTCGAAATTTAATATTCACTCCTCTAGTTTGATTTTTAATCAATGCATATATAAAATTTAAATCTCGTCCCAAAAATTGAATTCAACCACTAATCCATCAATGATCTTATTCTTCGGTTTTCCCTTTTCCTCAAAGTACTCAACAATGCGATACTTATGGATTCTCCAAATATCGTCCATAATATAAAATTTAAAATTCATAACCTGCAGTCAAAATAAAAATAATGATAATCTCCTTAATTTTCTCAAGTTTTTAATGATAAACTTCAATCATATCATAACCTTCCTAAAATTAATAAATCATCAATTATGCCATTTAAATTTTTAACCCTTTATTTAAATCAATATTTATCCTCAAAGTTTTAAGCATCTTGTTTCTCCTTGTCAAGTCATAACCTCTTCATAAATCTTCGCTATGGTCAAACCCCAATAATCATGGTCTAAGAAAAATTATACCTACAGTCATACAACATACAATCTAAGGGGAATATGTACGGTCATGGTATCTTTTGTCATGGTATTGCAGTCTCTGTATCATGGTGTACTACTAACTATATTATAACAAGAAAATCATGCATACAAGCTACGGTACTAAGGTATCAGTTAATCAATCAAATAGATAGGAACAGAAGGAAGGAAAGAATAGAACCTGCTAACACATTACCTGCAGTATCGGTCTCCTCGACCATCATCGCAAATGCCCCGCCCTGCTGGGGTGGTTTCCTTTGTGGGTGCTGAGCAATATACGGTTCCACAGGTAGCCTAACTGGATCTCTATAATTTGGAGCTGCGCGCTGGCCGGAAAGATAAAGGGCTAGAAGACAATCCCTTACTCGATGTCCTACAGCGCGCAGTGCAAACAAAGTCCTAGCCTCGTTCTACAGCTCTCCCAAAGGTGACCTGGCTTCTTACAGAAATGACAAGTCTGTTGTGTCTCTCTTGGAGGCTGCTGCTGATCCTGCTGAATATGAACTGGTGCTTGGTACTGTTGTTGATACTAATACGCCCATGGATGTTGCTGAATATGAAATGGTGCCTGGTACTGCGGTTGATACTGAATATGGGGACGCTTGGCCGATCCTGCGCTACCATCCGTATCTCCAGAAATATTGTGACTCCTCTTAGGCCTGAGATCCAGATCCTCTTCTGCAATCTGGGCATCCATCAAGATACCCTCAAAGGTAGCGGTACGACGACCAGAAGTGCGTGACCTAATCTCTCTCGTCAGTCCCTTTTTAAATTTCTGGGCTCGATCTCCTGGGTCCCGAATCATAGACGATGCAAAATGGCTCAATCTACAGAATTCTGCAGCGTACTCGTCGACCGACATATTTCCTTGAACCAAGTCATGAAACTGACTTCCAAGGTTCCTAATGCCACGTCGGGAAAGAACTTCTCCTTGAAGAGCTCCTTGAAAGTCTCCCAAGTAAGTCCTTGTGAAGTAAGTCTCGGCTCCGTGCGATACCACGTGAGTGCGATATCGAACATCTGACTGCCAGCTGCCTCTATCCGTAAGCTCTCTGGAATCTGGGCCAATCGCAGGCTCCTCTCTATGTCCTCTAGCCAGTCGTCAGCGTAGAGTATCCCTTCGGTGCCTTTAAACTCTCGAGGCATCATCCTCTTGAAATCTACTATAGTGCCTGATCTCTGTTGCTGCTGGCCAGGAAACTGTTGGTACTGTGCTACTCTCTCCAAAGCTTGGAGAGTCACCTGATGAGCATTCTCCATATTTTCTCTCATCAGCTTGGTTTGTGCCTGGTGCGCTTCTGCTTGCACCCTCTGAGCCTCAGCTTGAACTCGCTGAGCATCTGTCGTCACTCTCTGGGCATCTACCATGTCCTGGATCAAGGTAAACATCTGCGTTCCGTCAATGGGCAAACTTCCGGGAGTCGGAGTCGGTGGAGGTGGAAGGTTATCCGTCACAGCTGCGACAATCTTCTGAACAGGTGGGGGAGGAGGATTCCCGAAAAGTGCGGATACTCCTACGTGCATCGGAGATGTAGGAGGAACTATGGCTATCTGTCCCTTAGGGGGAGAGGTGGCAGACCCCTCTAAAGCTGATGCTCCCACTCTTATAGACCGTATCTTCGACGACATCCTGAAGACAGATCCCAAAGAATCAATTAAGGCAAAATACGATATCATCAAGGAAGGACAGTAAAGTTCTAAAGAAGCAACATTCAAGATAAATAGATTGGAAAAAAATATTCCTAGTTGTGATTGCACAGGTCAAAGATGCATCCAAGGTTTGATACCTCTATCCCTTTAGGTACCATAGTTCTACTACAAGCACACTCACTGCTAGCTTCCTTACCTACTGCAATCGTTGATAATAGTTATTCTTATCACTCAAGTGCATATCAAATGCAACACACCATACTAACTACTGCTCCCTCTAATATAACCCTAGGTAGAACCCAAGTCAGTTGCAGTGCAATCTCAAACAAGCTCAAGCCAACAGATCCTTACACATGCACCTCATCTACTTATATACTAATATATATCTCTTCCACTATAAAATTTATCCTCAAAACTAACTCGAACAATTTAAAGTAAAATGTATATACCTTCCTCAAAGTCAGATGTTCAAAAGCTGAAACAAAAATTTAATCACTTCTAAAATCCTTACAGCTTTGTCTAGGTTCATTGAATTGAATCTGAATCCTCAAAAAAATTTAATAACAATATCTCAACTTCTTAAAATTCAAAAAATTTGCAATTCATTTTCAATCTTCAAATTATAATTTAAATCCATATCTTGTAGTCCAATAGCCCTAATATTAATCTTTCTTACTGTCCTCATCGACATGCGTCATCAGATAATACCATAAATTAGTCCGAAATTTTTTATCTTGATATGAAATCAAACTCTACAATGAAACCAAGATCCTAATTAACTAATCAACAAGAATCAAATTTAATATCAATAAGTGAGAATGGACGGAATACAAGAGAAATGTTTTAAATTGGAATTTATAATGAGATTCTCAGGGGTCATCCCAGGAATCTCTCAAGGAATTATGATTGAGTATTTGCTCTTGTCCTAGTATCCTATGTCCTATATCCTATCGCAGGCACGTAGTAGTACAACTGAGATGTCACACTACCACGACATCGTACAACTCACGAAGTCTGACCTGCATGGGCCACCACTAAAAATGTGTCACGACCCGCCCGGAATTGGGGCACGAGTACGCGGGTACGTCCAGCCTATGCCGCAGCATCGGCGGTAGAACGCTATCAAGGTCATGATACTATCTAGCCAATCTCACACAAGCATCCAATCTCCATAAGGAGGCACGGATGACACAAAATAATACGAACACATACTCAATCACATGACTACAGCACCATAAGATATCGAACAAATAAAATTAAATACAACACAAGTCTAAATGTAATAATCTAACTCAACAATTATCCATGTCTCAACAAGTATGCCGGAGACAAATTCGGTACCAATAGTCTACTAAAAGAACTAACTAGAAAAGCTAATGATTCCGGCTAGACCTCCCAGAATCACAACTGAACTACCAAGCCCAAGTTGCAGCTACTCACCATATGGTCCATAAAGTGTCGGACACCGGTCCTCTAAGGTATAGTCTGGAAAAATGTTTCCAGTCAGGAAGGAGCAAAGTACAATCTCAAATAATAGTTCCATTTAATTTATAAGGACTATAAAGCAATAAACAGATGATGCTATATACTGAAAGAAGACAGTGAATAAATGCAATGGCAAATAAAGAGACCGACAATGTAAAGTGACATGCAATGTAAAGAGACAGGCAATATAGGCAATGTGATACAGTCAGTGCATATATGAAATAAAGAGAACAAGGTATAGGATCATATACTGGTGATGTAGTATATGATCTAAATAGAGTACTGTAATCTATTCTAAGTGTTTGAAATAGTAGCTTCGAAATATGATCGGCTTGGGAACAAGTACGATTACTACATAGTCTGGCTAATCATACGTGAGGGGTATGATTAACACCAATAATATTTTACTTGTACAATGGGTATTTGATCACATCTCTCACTAGCAATTTCCACGCCCCCAACTATTACTGTGGATCCAATCATGACACGTCACGATACACGAGCAATATCCAATCTATCATGTACGATGTCTAATATACATGTCGTGTACAATGTAAAAATGATAATCAATGTAACATCTCATGACTGCAGATCCAAGCTATATACTAGTCCTTGTAGCACAGTGTCAAGGATTCAGATGTAACATTTCTAGACTACTGAACTTATAAAAATTATCAAGGAATTGGAAATTATCAGAGAATGTACTTGCCTTGGGTCCTTAGCTAGTAAATACTGATATCCTGTTCCAGAGTATCGCCTGGATGAACCAACAGTCCTATGAACATATATCAATAATTAAATTAATACGTATTTATGGGTATACCAATAATTATATACAATAGGTATAAGTATATACACTAAATTATATGTTGTATATATATATATATATCAATAAGTTAAAAATATACATTTCCATATAAAAATATACCAATTACCAAAATACGTATTTATATATATCAATACCAATATATATATATATATATATATATATATATATATATATATATATATATATATATATATATATATATATATATATATATATACATTTATTCTAAAATAATACCTATTTATTTACACATTTCCATATAAAAATATACCAAATAATATATATGTATATGTATATACATATATCAAAATACCTACTAAAATACGTACTATCATATAATATTTAATACTGAAACATACATTAACATATATTATATGTATACTAATATATTAATACACATATATATTTAATACGTATTTATACTAAAATACATTTAATACATATATATAAAAATAGAGAATACGCGATATATATATATATATATATATATATATATATATATATATATATATATATATATATATATATATATATATATATATATATATATATATATACATATATGCGTATATATATATGAAACATATATACACTAATAAAAATACACTATATACATTCATATACTAAATTATACACATACACATATACACATTTATGTATTTATACATATTTACATACATATATATATATATAAAGGAAGGAGGGAAGGGGGAGAGAACTCACACAGGGGTGGCTCGACGGTGAGGCTGGGTCCTGCTCGCCGGAGGGAAGCTGACCGAGGAGGGATGCCCTCGTCGATGGGGCTGGTGCTGGTGGTGGTTCAGGGGAATGGCTCGCCGTGGTGGACAGTAGCTAGGGGAGATGGTCGGGAAGTTGGCAGTGGGGAAGAGCCGGATGCAGGCCGGGTTGGGGAGCTCGTGGTCGGCCGGGAGGAGTAACAACGCCGGGGGAATGAGCAGCTGGGGTCGGGGTGCAGGCCGAGGGTCGGGGTGAGTTGAAGCTCAGGTGGTGGTGGTGTTGTGATGGGAAAGATGCAGCCGGAGTTGATGGGATGGTGGAGGTGAGGTTCGGGTTCAGTCACCCCGACCCGACCACCACTCCTCCCTCTTTTCTGCACCTCTTCTCCTCCCTCCAGTCACCCCGACCCGACCACCCGAGACCATCCCGTCGGGCACCCTGAACCACCCTATCCACCACCACCGCCTGCTCCCTGTCATCCTCCTTCTTGCTCCCTGTCGTCATCCTCCTCCTCCTTGGCTGGACTTCCGTGGCCAGAGCAGGCTCACATCATCATCCTCTCATTATCAACATCACCACCATCAACATACACCTACATTACCATCACCATCATCGTTATCATCATCATCTTCACAATGAACATTATGATCATCATACTCATCATGTTTACCACGAACTCGTTATCACTATCACCCAAATTATCATCCTCGTCATCGACGTCATCCCCATCATCGTCGTTATCATCGTCAACCTCACCGTCGTCTCCGTGCACGTACCCCGAGGTACGAACTTGTTCCCCACCTTTTATATTGTTATGTGTGTTCTTGTGTATATGTCAGTAGGACATTAGTATTGCTATATGACTGTTAGCTGATATCAGACCCTGAGTCGGTGAACCCAACTCGTGTACGTATACGTACCATACGCGTATATTATTCATCTTGGCATATATACAAATATTTAGTATATGTAGTCAAATGGGTATGTATATAAATTACTGGTATTATTATTATATAATTATATGGATATATGTAATTAAATGCCAAGTAATAGTTATGACTAGACATGTAATTGTATTATGCGACCCTAGGGCACTGCGGACTATTCCGTGTTTACCTTGACCATGTTGACCCAAAAAACTTGTGAATTGACTGCCTTGCGTACATTGACGTACTGGCAATAGATGTGTTAGTTTGATTGCCTGATTGTACACAGTAATTGAAAATGTGACACCCGCATAATTTAACGCACAAATTTACCATGTTAGTTGACCCGTGTCACCCCTAGCATACCCTATGAGTCCAGTGTATTTATAGTTGTGCATGTGATAGTGTAATGACTGATATTGTATTATATTATATGTATATAGGACCCATCGGATTGTTCTGTGTGACTTCTGAAGCAGGTTATTGGTACTACGTAGCTTCCTTGTCAGGCAAGTATACCTTGTCTTTGTTGTACTGTTTAAATTTTAGTTATTATTTAGTTGCATATTTATTGTTTTTAGATTTTATAACTGTGCGCGTCCGAGAGAGACTCGGGTGCAGTCAACGATTGCGTTGATGTTAAGACTTGTGTCTGACCTAGTGTCTAGTAGACCCACATAAAGTTGTAGAGTTATCGATATGACTCCCAGGCCTTAACACATTTCTTACACGTGTTGTGAGTCTCATGTAGGGCACGAACTTACGTATGAGGTTGGCCACCTGTACATGTAGGTCGTACAACAGATAGGGTATAACTGCTAATAGTGATGCATGTTAGAAGACTTAGCAGTTATTAGTAGGCAGAGCATAGACTATCGTGGTAAGATGGTCCAATCCTTGTCCTTGTTTGGTTGAAAGGTTGGGCTATTATTCTAATGATAGACTATAAGCCAGAGTTACGACGCCTCGGCGTAGTAGCTCAGGCGTATTGTGGATACGACATGCATAGATCATTGGATGGGAAGGACGACTAGTAGGCGTATGGGATACCCCACTTCCTTTATTCAGATGCCACACTCGACGGAGTGATATGGACGTTATATATTATCCAGATGCCATATTCTTCAAAGCGATATGGACGTTATATACTATGCAGATGCTTCACTCTTCGGAGTGATAGGATGTTATTATATTATATTGCACCCTTGTATTGGAGGCATATGTGGCATATAATAGCCAGTTGTCACGATTGGTGAATTACGTCAGCATATGTCTAGCCTACACTTTTCTATACACTCAAAGTTGTCCTCAAATTGCATTTTACTTAGCTGGTTAGATCGCCCTTGAGTTTTTATAGTATTTAATTTATGTCATGCTTCTATGTATCTTATTATGTCCCTCTGAGGACCTGGTCCCTTTCCAGGTATAGATGTTCATGAGTATTCGCAGGAGCACAGATCCGGACTGGTTACTTATATTCCATGCAGGTCTCCTCTTCGAGTCTCAGTGGTTGATAGTTATGGTTCTTACATTGTATTTGTCTTGTTTATTCTTCATTCTAGTTTGACAGTGGATTTGTTTTCATTCGACTGTCATCTTTAGATACTTTATTTTAGGATCTAGTTATAGATATTGGTTATTTATTATATTTAATTTTTTGTGGATGAGATTAGATTACACACTGTGACTTGAGATTTAGTTATACCACTTGTGAATTATTGTTCATGATACAGCATACACATGTATTATAGTTTCCATATATTAGAGTTGCCATATACATGCGGCTGGCATATTTATGTGTCCTAGTCCTACGTATTTTTGGGACTGGGGCATGACATCTAGTGTTATGACCCATCCCTGAATAATTGGGCATGGACCGTTGGTACGTCCATCCTACGCCGCAGCATCGGTGGTAGAATATTGTATTATATTTTAGACTATCTATCAATAATGATCATCAACATATTATGATAACTCATTGAATATGAGTACTCAATCATATAATCGATAAGGAAGAACAACGTAAAAATATCATATAAGAAGAATAAAATAAGAGTCAATACATCTCATGAGACTAATAATATCCAAGACTCTCTAAAAAGAATAAAAGAACTAATGTCAAGCTGGAGATATTATATTCGGGGTTCGTAGGAAGATACGACAGATAGTGAGACAACACAATATCCTAGTGAGTATCGTGTCAGATCGAGAAACTCAATTCACATTTTTGGAACAATTTGCATCAGAGTTTGGGCACCAAGTTATGATTCAGCACAACTTACCACCCCCAGACAGACGGACAATCAAAAAGAACCATCTCGATCTTGGAGGATATGCTACGAGCCTGTACCTTAGATCTTGGTAGATCTCGGGAGAATCACCTTTACTTAGTGGAATTCTTGTATAATAATAGTTATCAAGCCAGTATTCAGATGACATATTTCGAGGCTCTGTACGACAGGAAGTGTAGATCACCGTTGGCTTGGAACGACATTGGTGAGCGAAAGATGTTAGGCCCTAAAATGATCACGCAAATAGTAGAGGTTGTCAAGAAGATTAGGAAGTGAATTCGGGTTGCACAAGACATGCATCAGCATTAGGCTGATCAGCATCGTAGACCTTTAGAGTTTCGTGTCGGCGACCATATATTTTTGCGGATTTCTCCTACCCGTGGAGTTATTAGATTCGAGGTTTGCAGGAAGCTTATTCCGAGATACTTAGGTCCGTTCGATATTCTCGAGCGGGAAGGCGATATTCCTTATCGTCTTTCCCTTCCTTCTTCGTTACATAAGGTACATGATGTATTTCATGTTTCTTAGTTATGTAGGTATGTTATGGATCTGAGTTATATTCTTGATCACTCTGAATTAGTCATTGGTACTAACTTATCTTACGAGGAGCAACCAGTATCCATTCTGGATCGAATAGAGAAGGTGCTCAAGAACTGGAGTATTTTTTTTGTCTGGGTTGATTGGGGCCATCATTCTCTAGGAAAATCGACGTGGGAGCGCGAGGACAATATTCGATCCTATTATCTGCACATATTCGATTAAGAAGGTATATTCTTTCTTACGCCTTCATATCTCAGATTCTGTGATCAAGTGATCACCTTTATATTGTGATGATATTGCTTGCATGTGTGGTTGCTAGTAGATTTGTATCATGCTTGTCTTGACTTCTCTAGCTATTGCTTGGATTCGAAGACAATTTTTTTTAAGGTGGATAAAGATGTCATTCTCCGTTCCCGATATACGTATTTGGAACATATTTTATTTTAGCAGGGTTATATATGCATGGAGACTAGACCCATTCTTTGGTTTAACCTTGTTCATGGTTTATTTTGTGGGTTGGTTCAAGTCATGAGAATCTTTTGTTCAACCTCCAACCCTACGATATATAACCCAACATTCTCTCTCTCTCTCTTCCCTTGTTCATTCTTCCTCTTTCTTTAGTTTTCTCTCCCAATTTTCATAGGCAAGTACACCTTGTAAGAGAAATAAAGAAACTCTCCATATTATTGTTCCATTATGTTTATTATGTATTTTTAAGCACTTTTAGTTCTTTGAATTTTCTATTTTGATGGATGGTTTTGAGTAGATCTACATTTTTAAATTTAGAGTTTCATAGATTTCATGAGTTTTTCTTAGTTTTGATCTACTAAACATGTATTTTAGAAAACCAGTTTTTACTACATGATAGAACTTTTAATTTAGAGCATTTTGGCTTTTGGTTCACCCGATTTGGACTTAAAATGAGAATTTTATAAATAAAATAAGATTTCAGTTTTTAGAGCTTTTCTGCCATGACCGAACCTGCTGTTGGAGAAGACGAAGTCTTCATACAGCCAGCGAGTCATGTGATTGAGAGTGCTATACGGCCCTAGAGGGTTATATGGCCTAAACCCTTATCGAATACTGACAGCATGTGTCTATCTTGTTGGACGCATGACTGCTGATTTATATAAGTATCCTTGAACACTTTGTGTTTCCACTCGCTGAACGAATGAGAAATTTGCTAAGTCCAAAAAGACCTCCATGTAGAATTGAACCCCATGTGGCACCAACACTCATGCGACCTGGAAAGCATGCAGCCTTTATATTTTTCTTGGACGCATGGCTCTGAACTGTTGGCACTTATTTTTCTTAATTTTTGTTTTTTCTCTCTGACACACTTTATGGCTTGTCACATCAACCACTTTATGTCACATCACTGATACTTCATTTTATTCACTGTCACTTCAATACTTCACTTGTCCCAAGGAGTGGACCTTAACCCTGAGCATGCATCCAGGACTTGTCATGCGGCCAAGTGGTTCATACGGCCTGACTTCATGTGGCCTGACTTTATATGTGGCCAAGATCCATATGCGGTCAGGATTCATATGCGGCCAGGATTTGCCATACGGCCTGACTTCATATGTGGCTTGGACTTCCCATGCGGCCTAGAGACCCATACGGCCTTGCTTGTTTTGTTTGAATGTCTTCTTGATTCATGTGACCCAATGTATAATTGATAATTGGACTCGAATACTGTATCCATGCAGAAACCACTATTGCCTGATTATTATTCATGATTTAATGTGCGCCAAGGTGTGACACATCATGTCACGTGTTAAGTAAATATATTTAGGGTGTGCATCCAGAATGCCTTCAAATTTTTGAACGTGTGATATTATAAATATATATATATTATTTTTCCCGTACGGGCATGATAAGCGAGTCAACTACCAAAATGTGGCTTGGATATTGATTGACTGAATATTGTATACATGCTTGGGTAAATCCAGATTTGACTTTTATAGATCTGTATCTAGCGTACCTTTACCTTGTACGATATCTTAAGGAAAATTCTTATGTGACCATGTCTTGAGATTTCAATAACAATATAGGGATAATTAGGTAATTAAAAGTGGTAGTAACATTGGAGGGAACGTTATCACGAGATCATGCCAATGAACCTTCCCCCAGAGATTCATTCTAAGTACGTTGTGAGATGGCCACCACAGATATTATATATCACCCGCCTTAGTGGAGTGCAGTATCTGACTATTATTATGTCGAGTTACTATTTCAATTTAGGAACACTGGAACCGCTAATACCGTATTTTTAGCGTAATGGCCCTACGGGGGACTGGTGTATCCTGCAAGTGCCTGTTATATTTATTTGGTTCAGTTAGCTCATGTTAGGCACTGGTGTTATCTGAGGATACTTATTATGCATTATTTTTGAGATAACCTCAGACTCCACGAAAATAACAAACCGTACAAATGATTAGCTAATTTAGGAAGAAACAAATTTGGTTGTGATTGTATTATTCAGCTAATAGCCTAGGGAAATAGACTATTATAGTATGATAGTTCAATCCTTGTCCTTGTTTGATTATAGGGTTGGGCCTTTGTGCTAGGATATGCCATGGACCTAAGTTACGATATTGAACCTACGTATTATTATATGTTTTTCTTGGATTTTTATTTCTCCATTTCGTGCTTCCTTTGTGGTACTTGCTATTTGGGATCTAACCCCACTGGTTTTGCATGGTCAGGTTTTGAGCCAGCACCCGAGGATCTAGCGTACATTCCCTCAACTCATGACGCATATCAGGAACATGGTCGCAGGGGATAGCGAGTGAGTTTTCTTCTTTCCTGCTCGTCATTGCACATTTACTTCTTTTGGGCGTTTAGCCACCGACACATGTTAGCCGGCTTGTCTGGATATTAGTTTTCTTTACATGATTATATTAAATAAGACAACAGCTGATCACTGTCATATACTTTTGTTACTCTTTCAGCTTCTTATTTTGTACAGTTGGACTCCATAATATCTTAAGAAAGCATTTACGATGCCTTATTGCTTTATCTTATATGCTCTATGCTTACTGTTTCTTGTTTGAATGATTGAGACATAGAAGTTCTTGACCATAGAAGACTTGATTGTAGCATGCACCCCTTGTCTTATACAGCCGTGATCTCTGTACGACTTATAATACCTTGTACGGGATAGCTGGCCATGTCCGTCTCCGTATTCCGGTACTGGAGCGTGACAAAATTTTAGTGGTGGCCCATATAGGTCTTTTCTTCAGACTTATGGGGGTGTCATAGTTATAGGAGTCTCAATCAAACACGATCCTTCTTGAAATCCTAAATTTGTCCTCTTCGATACTCATCTTAAATTCTTTCAGATTGATTGCTTTCTTGTTCCTTCTGTTCCTGTACTTAATGTTTCTTGTGCTCTTCTTTAGGGCTTCTCCTTCCCCCGATGCTGTAGCAACAAGAGGGGCATAGTTGCCAGTGGAATGAGATCCTGTGGAACCCTAACCAAGGATCCGAGTTGAGCCTACGATGAATGGGACAGAGCAGCAGGTTCAGGTATTCCTGTACCTCCATCAGTGCCGGCTGTACTGGATACCCCGGCTTTGCTAGAAATTATTCGTTGAATATTGGCTGCCCAATAATACCATATGGTGGTGCAAAAAAAATAATAATATCAGCAATAACAGCTCCAGCAGCAAGAACACAACGTCCTATTGAACCAAGGGTTGGAGACAACCCTAGAACGAGAAGGAAGAACAGATTCTGGGGCATCTGTTAGATTTTGTAGACTGAACCCAAGATATTTCGATGGCACGGAGGACGCAATCACGACAGATGATTGGCTCCAGGATATTCAGACCATTCTGACATCAGCTAAAGTTTCGACCGAGGAGCAGTTAACCTAGTTCGCTTATAACTCCAAGATCTGGCAAGGGATTGGTGGGCCACGATGGAGGTAAGATTGAGGAGTCTTATTTCATGGAAGGATTTCAGGACCTGATTCAGGATAAAGTACTTTGGGATTGTGGCTCAGTGTGAGTTTCAACAAAGGTTCATTAACCTCAAGCAAGCTGAAAGGACAGTAGATGGCTATGCGGCAGAATTTTGTCGACTTAGGATATTTACTCCAACCATGGTGGCAACAGAGTTAGAGAGAGCAATGAGGTTCTAGTAGGGACTTCATATCGAAATCTTACACATGGTAGAGGTACACGACTACCATACATTCGAGGCAGTATTGATAGCAGCCAAGAGGGTTGAGCTTACTTCCTAGAGGATGACATCCATAATAGTAGATCGGAAGAGGCCTCATGGACAGAACAATGAGTGAGGACCAGTACTATGAACGTTAGCACCATCCCCTAGAATTTTCATCCATAATATGATATAGAGGAGTCTTGTGACCTCGACAATGATGGCACCAACTCGACAATAACAGCTGAGGCAACAACAACAACAACAACGACGATGAGCGCCGACAGGTTGTACCTACTATGGCAAAGGAGGTCATACCCGAGATATTTGTCAGGCAACTAACAGACTATGTTTGAGATATGGGATCCCTGATCACAAGGTTTCCACGTGCCCATTGATGTAGAGGCTAGGAGGGCAATTACAATAATTTCCTGCATTACCAGCTCCGAGGGCAGTACAGTAGGGAGGACCAGCAGTAGCAGTATGACCTTTGGCTCACCTTCCGTTGTTGACGCAGACCCAACTTTATAGGAAGAAACAGCAGAATCAAAAGGGGCCAAAACTATGATAACAAGGAAGACAGCAGCAGGGAGCTCTACAAGGCCAAGGGCAGGCACTCATCTTATCTTTGAAGGAAGCTATGGTATCGGGCGATGTAGTGGCAGGTAATATTTTTGTTACAACCTTTCCTGCCATACTTTTAATTGATTCTGGAGCATCTCACTCATTTATATTTTACAATATGTGATACATTTTGGATTAAAGTTTGAGGCATTACTATCGAGGCTGAATATACTCACTAGCAATGGGATCGTAGAAGTTAGTAAGGTGTGCCTTACAAGTCCAATCGTAGTATATGGACATTTATTACCTGCGAAGTTGATCAAGTTTTCTATGGGTAACTTTGACGTTATCTTAGGCATGGACTGGTTGAGAGACAATCATGCAATGATAGACTGTCATGAAGGTAGAGTATTGTTTAGAATTCCCGGTCTAGAAGAGTTTGTCCTTAGCAAAATAGCGAGAGACCAGCATAAAGAAGGACTTGCATCAGTAGCAAAGGAAACAAACTCGCTGCCCAAGATAGTTAAAGATTTCATGGATGTCTTTCCCAATGATCTTTCCAAATTACCCCCAGTTAGAGCAATAGAGTTCTATATAGAGTTGATGCCAGGACCAGAACTAGTATCCCAGAGAGTGTACCCTATGTCACCATCAGAACTTGATCAGTTATATCGACACGTGTAAGAATTAACGGCGGTTGAATGCAATGACAGTGATAGTGAAGAACAAGTACCCATTACCAAGGATTAATGATTTGTTTGACCAATTAAGTGGAGCAAGAGACTTATCCAATATAGATTTACGATCAAGGTATAATCAGGTGCGAGTCCGGGAGTAGGATATACCAAAGACAGAATTTAGGTCACGATATGGGCATTACGAATTCTTAGTTATGCCATTTGGACTGACAAATGCTCCAGCAGTATTCATGGATTTGATGAATCATATTTTTATACCTTACTTAGACCAATTTGTTGTAGTATTCATCAATGTCATCCTGGTCTATTCTCGTAATATGGAGGAGCATGAAGAATATCTTAGGATAGTTCTGCAAACTTTGAGGGAGCACTAGTTATATAGGAAGCTTAGTAAGTATGAATTTTGGTTGGATCGCATATCTTTTCTTGGACATATTATTTCTGCAGCAGGAGTATCAGTTGATCCTAAGAAAGTAGATATAGTAGAGAACTGGTCAGTTCTGAAGACAGTAGCAGAAGTGCGTAGTTTTCTAGGCTTGGCAGGATACTACAGAAGATTTGTGTCAAATTTTTCTATGATCTCGGCACCATTGACTCGGTTCATGCACAAGGAAGTTAAATTTGTGTGGTCGGCGGAATGTCAAACAGCCTTTGAAGAGTTGAAGAAGTTAATCTCTGCACCAATCCTTAGGTAACTAAAAGTGGTAACTAAAAGTGGTAGTAATATTGGAGGAAAGGTTATCCTGAGATCATGCCAACGAATATTCCTCCAGAGATTCATTCTAAGTGCGCTGTGAGATGGCCACCACAGATACTGTATATCATCTGCCTTAGTGGAGTGCAGTATCAGACAATTATTATGGCAAGCCACTATTTCAATATAAGAATACTGGAATCGCTAATACCGTATTTTTAGCGTAATGGTCCTACGGGGGACTGGTGCATCCTGCATGTCCTGTTATATTTATTTGGTTTGGTTAGCTCATATTCGGCACTGGCATTATCTGAGGATACTTATTATGTATTATTTCTCAGATAACCTCAGACTCCACGAAAATAGCAAGCCGTACAAATGATTGGCCTATTTAGGAAGAAATAAATTTGGTTGTGATTGTATTATTCAGCTAGTAGCCTAGGGAAGTGGACTATCATAGTGTGATGGTTCAACCATTTTCCTTGTTTGGTTGTAGAGTTGGGCCTTTGCGCTAGGATATGGTATAGACTAAGTTACGATACTGAAACTATATATTATTATATGTTTTCCTTCGATTTTGTTTCTTTATTTCGTGCTTCCTTTGTGGTACTTGCTATTTGGGGTCTAATCTTACTGGTTTTGCATAGCCAAGTTTTGAGCCAGAACCCGAGGATCCAGCGTACCTTCCTGCAACTCATGGCTCGTACCAGCAACATGGTCGCAGGGGATTGCGAGTGGATTTTTCTTCTTTCCTGCTCGTCATTGCACATTTACTTCTTTTGGGTGTTTACCTACCGGCACTTGTTAGCCGGCTCATATGCACGTTAGTTTTCCTTACATGATTGTATTAAATTAGACTGCGGCTGATCACTGTCATGTACTTTTGTTCTCTTCCGGCTTCTTATTTTGCACAACTGTACCCTAGAACATTTTGAGAAAGCATTTGTGATGCCTTATTTCTTTATCTTATATGCTCTATGCTTACTATTTCTTGTTTGAATGATTGAGACATAGAAGTTCTTGACCATAGGAGACTTGATTATAGCATGCACCCCCTTATCTTATATAGCTGTGATCACCATACAAAGTATAGCACCTTGTATGGGGGTAGTTAGCCATGTCCGTCTCCGTATTCTAGTACTGGGGCATGACAAGTGTCATCTGGAAAAAAATATATCCAGTCAGAATTGGAGCAAAATACACCTCTAATAACAGTTCCAATAATTGATAAAGACTATGTAGCAGTAAATCGAGAGAATATACAAGATAAATAGAGCATGGAAGTAATATACAAAAATCAGAATGCAAGAATTATATATATAAGAGAAATGGATATCATATATTAGAGTCAGGAGATACAACTAGCTAAGTGAGTGAGTACTAGCTTTAACATGTGATTGGCTTGGGTCTTTTGTTTAGGAATCATGGCCTGGTTAATCATACGTGCGGTGTATGATTAACACTACACAGAAAAATAGGAACTGTGGGTATGATCACACATCTACACTAAATACTCTCCGCTCCCTACTGGTTAAGTGGATCCAACTATGGCACTCTATGACACAGGATTCTCTGAAAAGGTAGCTAGTCTCCACAAGAATCAGTGTCCATACAAGTACAAGAACTACTGGGTTATACAGGATATGCCAGGAACCACCAAGAATAATATCTCATAACGGGATCCAGAAATACCAATCCATGTAAAAATGTGTCAAGAAGTCAATGATATCTATCAGAGAATATACTCGCCTGAAATCTGGGGTAAAGTATCAACAATATCCGTAACAGTGCCTCGAAGATCTAAATATGGAATATGATATCAATACAGTATTTTAGAATCATAAATAATACTTAAATAGGATAAAACCATATTCTAGGTCAAAACTAGGTCAAACTAGGTTGAACCTATGTTTCTAGATCAATGCTAGTTTATATACACTATATATATATATATATATATATATATATATATATATATATATATATATATATATATTAGAAACTTTAATATATACCAATACCTTGGTCTATATGTGATATCTTAGCCCGTATCACAATTATGTCCCGTATCTTGATGTCCTACATCTTAGCTATACTTATACTATTACCCATAACTTAGTATCATAATTATACTTTATAAACCTATAATACATATATCATAACTTAAGTATTATCTTGACACTTAACTTAATACCTTAACCTTACTCAAGCAAGATATCATGATACTAATAACTTTAGTGTATCCTAATAGTACACTAACTCTCTAACACTATACACCAAAACTGATACCTACTTAACCCAATTGATACTTGCAGGTAGGTAACTTATACCAATTTATCTTAACCAATACTCCACATACCTTACATAACTTGTTGTTGCAGTTTTCTTAACCTCCCTAAAATCAGAAAACACCACAACATCATTAACACCTACAACAACTACAACATCACCAACATACCAATAGCAATATAGATTTGTTGTTGCTGTTGTCTATTGGTTATGACAACCCGAGCTTGCAACTTACTCAAACCTCTGAACTACCTCTACACTCTCATCAGTGCATTTGTGCACTATCAACTCCACAGAATACTCAAGTTGCAGACTCCATGTGTAAACACCCAGATTTTTTAAAATTAAAATATAAATTTTTAAGATTTTTCTATGATTTTTAAATAATTAAAAAAATGTTTTCGGGAATTAAATATTTTTGAGTATTAAAATTAAATATTAAAATATTATGAAAATTATATTTCTGAGTGTAAAATAAATAATTAGTCATAGTGTAATTTTTCTGGAATTTATTGGACCAAAAACTATTTTTAAACAACTAAAAATATTATTTTTAAATAAACCGGATTAAACCAACCTGAACCAAACCGAACCAAGCCTAAATAAACCAAACTAAACCCAACCCAAATCTTAGTGGGTCGGATCTGAACCTGACCCGTACCCGCTAACCCGTCTCGACCCATTAACCCTGCTATAGTAACCGTTGAGGATTCCCCGACTGCTCGCCTCCCCTCTTCGCCGTTTCACCCGCCACGCCGCCGACCCATCAACTCCCACAACCGCCACTGTCTGCTCGCCTCCCCACCGATGCTCTATCTCCCTGAAATTGTCGAATCCCTCTACTATAAAACCCCGGCCACCCCCCTCACCCATCACCCATCAACGCCTCCGCCATTTCTCCCCTTCGGCCGACGACTCCGCCACGACCTGAGACACCGACGACCTCCGACGATGAACCGGACGTCCTCTTCGACGACCTCCGTCGCCGCCATCAAAGACCACCAGCAGCTAAAGCGCCACTACCGTCGACCTAGCACAACAACGGCAGCAGCCGCCGCCGGCCGGTCGAGCACCGTCGCGCCGCCCCGTGTACGTGTAGTCGATACCGATCCCCTGTTGCGGTGAGCTTTTTTCCCTTCTCATCGCATCAATTTTCTAACGGACTGTTGTGACACGTTCACTGTGTAACCCTCTCGAACCCCGTACAATTATATTGGGGTATCGTGTCCTGTGTCGATCGCAAACCGCGACGCAAAAACAGAAAAAATAGCCCAATTTTGAACTTCGGAAACAGTCCCGAACTCACAAGTTCACGGCTATTTTATGTGCAACCTGTTTAATAATTTTAAAATTTACCTGAACAGTAAATTAGATAATATAACCAAGTTTGAAACCCTGTAATTAGTTTATTTTATTATGTTGTAATTTGTGTTTTATTCGTGGGTGAAGTTGACCAAAATCTTGGTTTTCAAAACCCAAATTCTCCTAAAACTGGGTGCGTTTCTCTAAGCGAGATAACCTTGTCGTATGCGAATTGCACCAAAAGGAGCGTATCGTCAATACGGACATGTGCAATTTAGCGGAAGTTGATTTGGATATGCGTGCACACCGGAATCAACACGTATCCGTTAAAATTACCCTATATTGGCCCCATTTTGAAACTCATTGTAACTTCGTGTGTGCTTATCGTTTCACAATGAAACTTGCGTCATCGGATTTGTAGCGTTATGCTAGTCCTGTAACCCAAGTTTGGTTCGATTCTGAGAATGTTGATGAAACCCCGTATCGTGGGCCCCACGGCTCCATTTGACGGGCAATTTTGTGATCGATCCATCAGAATTCAGTTCTGGACATTTTGCTGGGTTAGTATCATCGTTTTGGACTTATAGACACTAAGTTTGACGAATTTAGAGAACTTTGTCTCTGACACATTTTTAGGTGCGAAGTAGGCCACATGTAGACCCCGCTTTAACCAGAACAGTCAATTTTGCCCCTATATCCAAATTGGACTTTTGGGTAGGCAATCCTAGCTATTTCATATCTTCTGAGAATGATGGTAGTATTTATTTCAACATCCGGACGAGTACCTGAAGATCCCGCTGTTACCGGAGTAATTGAAGGAATTTAAACTCCAAGCAAGTGTACCTTGCCAAACTTGCAGTACTTGCTCTCATATTATTCTCTTGATTTATTTTTGTGATGTATCTGCTTAATCTAGGACCATGTGACATTTTTTAGCGTTCAAATAATATTCGGGTGTCGACGTCATACACGGAGTCGGGTAACGTCACTTAGAGAGTTGATATTACGACCCTACAATTTTGTGCTTGCTATATCAAGTGCGTCATACCATAGGACACCTGACACTATTCATGTGACAGAGTCTTTCCTTATATATTTATGGTGATTCTGTATAGGTTACAGGAATCGTGACATAGATCTTACATATGCATATCTATCACTATGACTCGCTGTATTAGGTAGAGGTCATGATCTTGCGTGTTATGGATATGAGACGTGAGGTTACATTGGGTGGGGAGAGTCTTACTATACTAAAGGCTAATTATATATTATATATATATATAGTTATTCTGGAGGTGCCTTAGACTCTGACCAGAGCTATGGCACATGCAATGGTCCTTCGAGATATAAATACTGGTATGGGTTTCCCCGACACAGAGCCTATAGTAGTTTCAGCCTGAGTATGATTAATGCTCTCATTTGCATATCATATAGCTGGTTACATAGTTTCCCTACTGATATATTTTTATATACTGCACTTATTTGGCTTGAGTTATTCTTCTACCTTGCTATGTCCCCTGAGGACCTAGATCCAGATTATGTCCCCAGATATAGCAGAGGAGATCTACCCCAAGACATACCAGACAGGAGCAGACGCTGGAGCAGTACCAACACTAGAGGATGAGGTAATGCCATAAGACTTCTCCTGAGTATTTTTGTCACACCCCAGTCCCAAAATACGTAGGACTAGGAATACGTAACACGCCATCCATATGTATACAAACTCCAATATATAGAAACCATACACACACGTACGCTGTATATAAATATCAAATCTACCAGTGGTAATATACTATCAACAAGTCACACGTAATCTATATCTCATCCACAGCACAAATAAATAAATAGAAAATAAATAACTGTATCTCAAAGATGAAATATAAAAGTATGATAGTCGGATGGAAACAAATCCACTGCAAATCGACTATACTAAAAACTACTAAAAGAAAGAAGAGATCAACTTTAATATAAGATAAATCTATATAAATAAAATAGCAACTAGAATATCCATCAGCTGCGATGAATCAAAGATACTCCGAAGATAAGACCTCCTCAGTCGGGTATGAAGCGTCAGGTCCAGGTCCGTACTCCTGTGGATAATCCTGCCTATATATATCTGGAAAGGTACCAGGTCCTCAGAGGGGCATAACAAGATACATATAAACATGCTAATAAAGTATTGAAAATAAACATCCAATGGGTCGCCTAACCATCTATGTGAATACATGTTGCGAACAACTTAACAACAAGTAGGCTATCTGGCCATAAATGGGATTGGCGTGATTCTCTTGGAGAATCAGGGGCCTACAAAGCATGTCGTCTTTTGAACGACAGAGGCCGCCAGTAATATATAGGGGTCATCACTGCCACGTATCTCCGACGAAGAGTACGGGTTACAGAAAGGAAAGTACAAAGGAGCCTAAATGCCTTACTTGTTGTTCTTCCTACCCCATGCTCTAAGCATGTCACATCCATGAAACGATAATACCTCTAAATAATTGTTAGGTCTACTAGCATACAAAGTTTCTATCGACAGTTATCCCTATCTGTCGTACGACCTATACGTACCAGTGGCCAGCCGAGTACGCAAGTCCGTGTCCTAAATGTGACTCAAACTCGTATAAGAACAATGTTATGGCCAATGAAATATAAGAATGCCTCATGATAATAGGGTAATCTCATAGAGTAGGTCCATATGCATATACATAATAAAAATAGAATACGACACCACCGTCGTTGCACCCAAGTTTCCTTGGACGCACAGTTTATATAACTATTTAAAATATATAAACTAAATAAAAAGAAATATGATGCATGCAACATATGGAATATAAATTACAGTACAATAGCAAGGTATACTTGCCTGGCAAGCAATCTGTATAGTGTAAGCGTCCAGATGTCAGGTATACAGGATCAGAAAGTAAGGCCTCCGAATAAACGTCTCCGGATGCTGAAATAGATATCACCAACATTTTCAAAATCAGCAAGATAGCTAGAAAATACTACCCTTTCATTCAATTTGGACATAGGGGCAAAACGATAATTTTGGGTCAAAGCGAGGTCCATATGTGGTCCACTTTGCACTGAAAAGCGTGCCAGAGGTAAAGGTCTCTAAATAGGATAAATTATAGGTCAAAAAAATTCTAAATATCAGTACGAACTCAATGGTATATCCAATTTTGGATTCCGGTGAGCCAAACACAATTTTGCCCAAAAAGTCAACTGTAGTGCCCACAAATAGGCGGCTTGGTCAACTGTCTCAGAATTGCGTAAAAATTGGGTCACAGGACCAGCATGATACCACAAGTCCAGTGACGTAAGTTTTGTCGCATTTTGACGAGCGTACAATAAATGGTGCAATATTTTACAAAAGTTGCGATATTGAGACTTTTTGCGGATACGGGTTTATTTCGACGCGCACACGCATCCGAATCAGTTTTCGCAAAAAAATATACATCTAGACATACCATACGCGCCTTTAGGTATAATTGGTACACGATGGGGTGGTCCCGTTTGGCGGGGCGCGCTCCGTATCACATACTTTGAAGGTTTCAAAAATAGATTTTTTCGTGATTTTTAACCCAATTTAATTCTGCATACAACATAAAATAAAATATTGTAATTGACAAAAAATAATCTCGGTTATATGGTCTTCACATAGCAAGAAGAAAATCTACGTTTGGATCTCTGTGATGGGAGATACGAGTCCTTAAACATGAGTCATCACAATAGTTTTTTATAGCGTAAAAGTTGTAATTTTTCTTCAACTTGGTCTTGATTTTCACCTAGGGTTACGCACTATTCGGAGGAAACTAATACACAGAGTTGGAAGAAAGATACGTCATGAACTTACCGGTGAAGACGGAGTCGAATTTGGTCGAGCGATGGAGTAAAAAACAGAACGTGAACAGGGGTAAGTCGCTGCTGTCACTTTTCTCTGCGGTGCTCGCAGTCGCGGACGCGGGGTGAGCAGCGGTCGACGGTGATGTCTCCGGTGTCGACGGCGGATCGTGGAGGTCGGCGGCACGGTCTATGTCGTGGAGTAGGGGTTTTAGGATTAGGGTTTTGGGTTTAAGGGGGTTATATATATATATAGGATGGATAAAAACCGAAGGGGGCTCGTACGGAACAGGGTAATACTGCTGCTGTTGCTGGGATTTTCTAAGTGGGTCGGGTTATTAGGTAGTTAAGGGTAGCGGGTTAACGGGTAGTTAAGGGAATGGGTTTATAGGGTTTAGATTTTGATTTAATTTTTTTTCCTTTTTCTTTCTTTCTTTCTTTTCTTTTCTTTTATTCAAATATATATATATATATATATATATATATATATATATATATATATATATATATATATATATATAATTTTTGAAAAATTATATTAGTGCATACAAATAATCTATCATCCGTCCACAAGGTCTCCTACATGAAATAAATTAAGGTAAAATAATAGTTTTCTCAATAATCTCTAAATGCATATTTACCTAGTAGTTAAAATCCAATAAATTATATTTCTTCTAATTAACTAATAAATACTATAATTTAAATTAAATAATTAATTAAATAGTTAATACGGTTTTAAAATTAGGGGTTTTATATTCTACCCAACTTATAAAAATTTTGTCCTCGAAATTAAAACTAAGCCACGATAGAAAGTCATATATGGTATAAGGTAGAATTGAACAAAGTAAATTTATACCTTGATCCATGAATAGGTACGAAAAATGTTTGCACATGTCGTCCTCGCACTCCCAAGTGGATTCTCCTGCCGCGCCTTGCTTCCAAGCCACGCAAACTAAGGGAATAGACTGGTTCCTCAACACTTTTTCTCGACGATCAAGGATTCCCACGGGTTGCTCTTGGTATGACAAGCTCAGCCCAATGGTGATCTCAGAATGGTCGAAAACATGACTGCTATCTGCCATATATCGTCTAAGTTATGACACGTGAAATACATCATGTACTCCCTCAAGTGAAGGTGGTAGTGCAAGTCAATACGCCACTTCTCCCACTCTCTTTAGTACGTCAAATGGTCCAATATACCTTGGACTCAACTTGCCTCGCCCTCTAAATCAAATAGTGCCTCTAGTAGGTGATATCCTCAAGAAGACATGATCGCCCTCCTTAAACTCCAAGGGACGACGATGAAGGTCTGTCCACTGCTTCTGCCTGTCTTGCGCTGCTCGCAAGTGCCCTTGTATCTTCTTACTATCTCAACCGTGTTGACTACCAATTCTGGTCCCAGAATCTGACGTTCTCCTACGTCACTCTAACACACAGGAGGCATACACTTTCTTCCATATAATGCTTCAAACGGAGCCATCTGGATGCTCGCTTGATAGCTATTATTATAAGAAAACTCCGCAAGATGTAGGTGGTCCTCCCATGATCCTCCAAAGTCTAACATACAAGCCCTCAACATATCCTCTAATATTTGAATAGTATGTTCGGACTGCCATCTGTCTGCGGGTGATAAGATGTACTGAACTTCAGACGAGTCCCAAGAATCTTTTGCATGCTTCTTCAAAAGTGTGATGTAAAATACGAATCCCTGTCTGACACAATGTTGACCGGAATACCGTGTAATCTCATGATCTGCCTCATGTATAAGTCAGCCAAAGCTTCTGTAGACTGGCAAACTCTAAAAGGCAAGAAATAAGATGACTTGGTGAGTTGATCTACTATTACCCATACTGCATCTCTCCCACTTGGACTCTTGGGAAAACCCGTGACAAAGTCCATAGTGATGTGCTCCCACTTTCACTCAGGAATCGGAAGTGGTTGCAGTAGCCCTGCTGTTCTCTGATGCTCCACCTTTACCTGCTGATATACTAGACATTTGGCTACAAAGCGAGCTATCTCTCTTTTCATCCTATGCCACCAAAAGTGCTATCGTAAGTCACGGTACATCTTGGTGCCTCCAGGATGTATAGAATATATCGAACTATGAGCTTCTGCCATCAGCTCCTATCGAATCTCTCCATTGGAAACATAAAGACGATCACCACATCGTAATGTCCTATCATCATGAATGTGTAATCCCGTCTGCTCTCCGGCCTCTATCCTTTCTTTCAATCTCCTGAATCTGGCGTCCGTAGGCAAAGCTGCCTTGATCCTCTTTACTAGTGATGACTGTACTTGCAAGTTGGCTAATGTCCTATCTGCTCCAGGTAATACCACTTCTATGCCAAGTTCTTGTAACTCCTTGAATAATTTCCTCTGTGTTGTCAGGAAGTAAGCTACTAGTTTTTGGCTTAACGCGTCTGCTACAACGTTAGCCTTGACTGGGTGATAATGTAGCTCTATCTCAAAATCCTTCATCAACTCAAGCCATCGACGTTGCCTCATATTAACTCCTTCTATATGAAGACATACTTGAGGCTTTTGTGGTATGTATAGATCTTCACTCGTTCTCCATATAAGTAATGTCTCCATAGCTTCAAGGCAAAAATAACGGCTGCAAGTTCTAAGTCATGAGTTGGATAATTCTTCTCATGTACTCATAACTATCTAGATGCATATGTAATCACCTTGCCATGTTGCATCAATACGTATCCTAAGCCTTTTCCTGATGCGTCACTGTAAATCACATAACCTCCTGATCCTGATGGAATAGTCAATACTGGTGTTATGGTCAGTCGCTTCTTCAACTCCTCGAAAGCGGCTTGACACTCGTCGGTCCATACGAACTCTTGATCCTTGTATGTCAACCGAGTCATAGATGGTGCTATCCTTGAGAAGTTCTCTATGAACCGTCAGTAATATCCCGCAAGTCCAAGAAAACTCCTAACCTTCGATGCTGATTTAGGAACGGGCCATATCTCGACTGCAGAGATTTTCTCTGGATCAACAGAAATACCATCTTCCGTAATGACATGTCCAAGAAATGAGACTTTGTCCAAGAAGAACTCATATTTTCTGAGCTTTGCATATAACTGCTCTCTTCTCAATGTCTCTAGAATAATTCGCAGGTGCTTCTCGTGCTCCTCGTGACTCTTCGAATAGACAAGTATGTCATCTATGAAGACGACCATGAACTGGTCCAAATACTGATGGAATACTCGATTCATTAAGTCCATAAAGATAGCTGGAGCATTGGTCAACCCAAATGGCATAACCAGAAACTTGTAGTGTCCATATCTTATCCTGGATGCAGTCTTCGGGATGTCCTGCTTTCATACCTTCACCTGGTGATATACCGATCTCAAGTCTATCTTCGAGAACACCTTCGCTCCACTAAGCTGATCAAATAAGTCATCAATGCGTGGCAATGGATATTTATTCTTTATGGTCACTGTATTTAAGGCTCTATAGTCAATGCACATACGTACTGACTCATCCTTCTTTGGTACAAACAACATTGGTGCTCCCCAGGGTGATACACTCGGTCGGATGAAACCTTTCTCCTATAATTCCTTCAATTATGCCTTCAGCTCATCCATCTCCTTCTTCGCCAATCTATAAATATGCGATGCTATAGGTGCTGCTCTTAGTGTCAATTCAATTGAGAATTCTACGTCACTGTCTGGAGGTAGTCCTAGCAATTCCTTTAGAAAGATCTCTTGAAACTCTGAAATGATGGGGTGATAGATAATGTCGTCCATTGTAAGCTGCACACCAATAAAGGCTTCTGTGGATCCTCGTGCAAACTCAAGTTCTGGCTGGCCTGGTACTTTAAAAAGAATGCTTCCTCCAAAATAGTCGAAGAAAGCATGGTACTTTCTTAGCCAGTCCATTCCAAGCACAATATCAAAAGTTGGCATAGGAAGGACTAAGAGTCGGGCATTCATCTCTCTGCCACGAATCACTATAGGACACGATATACAAATCCAACTAACAGGTACAACTCCTCCTCCAGTAAGAATTCTAACACAACTAGGTAAATGTGTAGTGGCAATATTGTGTTTGGCAATAAAACTAGAAGATATGAATGAGTGGGTGGCTCCCATATCAAATAATATCACAGTAGAAAAAGTAAAAGCAAGAGTAATACCTGCTATAACATCAACCTCCTGCTCCTTGTCATCCACTTCTAGTACAAAAGCTTGTCCATTCCTCCATGGAAGTCCATGATTGGCCCTCGTGAACTGATCCTCCTGTGCAGGTAGCGGTGGTCCTCACAAAAATCCTCCGGCTGTTGGAGGTCGAGGTGCTCCTGGTCTAGTCATCTGCTGAACTGGCTTCGGTGCTGGAAGTGCTAGCCTATGTGTTGGCGGTGGAAGCGCCAATATCTGCTGTATTGGACAGTCTTTCACCATATGCTGTCCGAAATCATACCTCATACATTGTCCTAAGCGGTTCCGACAGTCTCTCATAATATGTCCGCGTCTCCCACAATAATTATATTGGGGCTTCTTCGAAATTTGGTACGGTCCTGCTCTGTGTTGCTGCTGTTGTTATGCCTAAGGACGTCTGATAGGCTCTCCTTGCTGTGTCCTTGCTGGTCCTTGCTGTGTCTTCAGTTGACCCCCCTTTTCTTTGCTGATGGACCCTTGAAATATTGCTTGTGTCAATAATTTGGCATAAAAGATTCGGGACTGTGAGCAAGTGTAGTGTTGGAGCTCCTGAGTCAGTCCACGGTAGAATCTTTTAGCCTTCTCCAACTCATTCGGTATCAGGGTAGTGCCATATTTACTAAGGCAACTAAACTCTGTATCATACTCGTCAACTATCTTGTTCCTCTGCTCCAGATGAAGGAACTGATCATACAATGCATCCCTTACAGTGTCCGAAAAGTACTTCCTCTCAAAGCACTCCAAGAATTGTTTCCAAGTCTGATACGTACCCAACTGGCACTCCATTGATTCCCACCAGTGATGAGCGTTACCATCTAGTAGCGTTCTTACGCCTGTCATCCATAGATCTGTAGGCAACTATGATGCTTCTAACAACTTTCGGGTGTGGGTAATCCAGTTTGTAGTCTCCTCTGGGCTCTCAGTGCCTTTATACGGCTTGGGACCCATCTGTATAGAGTCCTTGACTGAACCAACTCTAGCTCATGGTACTGGGGCTAGTGTTTGGGTTGGTACAATTGTCTATGTAGCTATCCTCTCAAGTGCTGCCAGAAATTCTTGCCTCTACTCTGCCGCTTGCTGCCTCTGCTCTGCAGCTAGTACGGTCGCCTGTTGTCTCTGTTCCTGCATCATCATTCGGAAGAACAGGAACAGCTGTGTCTGGCCATCCTACGGTGTCGATGAAGCTGGAGGGGTCCCATTAGGTGAAGCTGAAAGGTCAGATGGAACTGGATTATGAGTCTGTCCATCCGGCCCCGGAAGTCTAGGAGTCATCTAGGTTCCCCCCCTGAGTTTGGCCATTGACTCCTGAAGGTGTGCCGCCATCGGCGACAGTACATCTACTACGTATATCCATATCTCTGCAAGTGGTGGACGAAATAATTAGAAGAAGTACAGGAATCAAACAGGATGTGTCACACCCCAGTCCAAAAAATACACGGAACCAGGCCATGTGGCAATAGCCAGTTGACACGTCTCCGAGGATATCCCAATTTAATGAATTCTAAGGAAGAGTACTACACTGTCCTAAATTACTAACATGTCCCATATAAATCAACAACAGGTAATCTAATCTCATCTACAATATAAACAGTAAAAAAGTACTAAAATAAATACTGGAACATAACGCCACTCTCAAATATCATCGTACAACCAAGAATGTCTGTGTCACGCCCGGATCTCCCGCAGGCTAATTGGCCGTCCCTGCTGGGTACGAATCTCCGTGCCAGCGCTCCCGCGGGATGATCGCTTTGATCCATCCAGGCGTGATGCCGCACGAGCGTGAACTGCGCCCGAGCAAGGCCATGGTTCATTGGCTGGCGGTAAGGGATCTAAGCCACTAGATCACACAGTTTGTCCGAATGCAGTAGAATATATAAACGCATAAGCGAATGGTAACAAGTTTACTGAGTTGACAATAGTGGAAGCAAAGACTGAGTACACAAGTATAGAAGTAAAGCAACTCATTTTATTCATATTGAAACAACGTTACAAGTGGCGTATAGCCGAGATTACAAGTCGCTCAAGCTCTCTCTCTGAAACAATAAAAGCATGCCAAGTGGCTACATTTATGGATTGGTGTATAGGAGATGTACCAATATTATGTCTTGTATATGTGCTTCAGTTCGGGACACAGCATTCCAAGGCTTCCGAGTTGAACTCCACGCCTTAGCACGCACGAAGGAGGCATCCGCACCGAACGAGGTTCTCCTGCACCCTGCAAGCAATCTGGTGGATTATCAGTACATGAATGCACTGGTGGGGAGGCTACTCGCTCGCTCGACAAATCCAAACACGTAATACAGGTTCCGTGCATCAACTATTTAGTTGTCTTTCTAGTTGCCTTAGGATCAGTTTTATGGCATAGATGAATAGCCTAACTAATGTGGCAGTGCACCGTGTGATATAAGGAGAAACACGGCGAGACTTACCAACTTACCCTTTGTCCTTCCCTGTCCAAGGCAAACCAAGTTAAACTCAAGCACGCGCATGTATAAACATTCATGGGCAAATAACATATGCAAACACTGTATTGTTGTGAATGAGATTTCGCTAGAATGCACGAGTTACTAGGATTTCACAGGTGTTTTGTATAGGATGTTCAAGTGACTTTCTTGCACAATATTATTATACCATGATTGTTCAGGTGTTTAGTTATTCATGATGAGATGCAATGACTTGCACGCGAATAGCCGCTAAGCGAGGATGATCTTATCTATATGAATAATTGGTCGCTGGCATAGCCATAAATGACGATTTGTAGTCTATGGACGAGGATGCTATGCAACGAAAGCACTGGAGGCGCTGCATAATCCTGTCCGAAATATGAGACTATCAGCCTTTAAGCGAGGATGGCGCGGCATTTAGTGGGATGCCACCCTGCTTGAGTGTGAAAGGCTGCTTGAGTTCCATCCGGATCGGATCGGCCCCGGTGCCCCGGAGACCGCCCGTGGAACTGAGATCCGAAGATCACCTTTTTCAAGTTGTCCGCGACATGCAGGTCAGGGTCTTTCCAAATCCATAACTTGATATGATAATCCATGATTTATGTTCTGGGCAAGAATTTGTTCCATGAGTTGTGATCCTGATTCTCGTTCAGATGTAAACTGGATGTGGTTATCATGTAGTATAACTTGACATACTTTTCCATTGTTGAATCAACTTGCCCTGATACATTCCCCTGGTGCGAGGAGTGCCTTGGAGACCTAATGGTCCCAAGTACTTGCAGGTTCATTTGCACAGATAAACTATCTGATAGTCTTCTGGCTGACTCAATGCATGAATAATACAAAATAATGTTACTTGCTTGTGGCATGATTACATGTGGCAATTTCTGAGGCAAGGCAACATTCAAGTTAATATGTAAGCATGCAAGCATGCATTCATAAACATTATGTTTAGCTCGGGCCCGAAGGTAAGCCGAGTAGTAAAACTGTAAGGTACTGTACCGAGCCATATTGCCTAGGGTCGTGCAGTTTAGCAGTGAGGAAGTACACGACAAAATGTACAATGTTAATATCGGTCTGTTTGAGGCACAACAGGGTCCAGCTGCACAAGGCAAAGGTAGCATGCGAGGGTCTGAATATAAGCAATGTTTTATTTCCAAGTTCTAGCACAAGCAATACAAGTTGGGATTATTTCCTTAGCTAGGTTCGTTGGATTTTATTAGCATGCAGGGGGTGATACGCCTTAGCGACTAGAATGAATCATTCCATATTTTATGTGTGTTGGCTAAGCAAAGACAAGTTCACCGTAGCCACCCACCTTAGCGATGATTCGCGTCGGTTGAGAGATACTCCGAGCGAGCCTCTGAAAGCCTAAGTCATACTCCTGTAGGGACCAAGTCTGGATATCCTTTGCCTCAAACGAGTATTCTTGCCTGAGCAAAGTAGGTTGGGATATTAGTACTTTTGCCATTTGAATCGGCAGTCCGCTTGAGCGGAACGGGATATTACAGTCTGGTAGGGACAAACCCACTACTGTGACGAAATAAAAGTACTGAAATGATAGATAAAAGAGTAATGACTAGGGCATCAGCTGACTAGATAATGATGCTCCCAATCCTAGGCAGAAGGCCTACCAATTGATCATGAAAACTCTGACGGTAACACCTCTAGCTCCTCCGCAGTTGCGTACCTAGTCTTCTGTCCGGGGCCGTACACTGTGGGATAATATGTCTCGTCCAAATCTGGAAAGGTACCAGGTCCTCAGAGAGACGTAACAAGATACATAAAAACATGCCACATATATAAATACTGTATAAAATAAATGCAATAAAGGGTGTGCTAAGCATCTCAGTGAATGCAATATGATGACAATATTGGTACATATGGGTAGGTGTAGGTATATAGTCCATACTGCTCCGAATAACGGGGAATCTGCATAAAGGGAGTCATTGGATTCGTGGCTCCTCTGGATACTACGGATTCCAATGGGTGTATCCTATACGCCTACTAGTTATCCTCCCCACCCAATGTAGATATACAAGTCAAATACTCGACGGGCGTACCACGTATCTAAATGTCAAGTCTCTACAACTGAAATAATCCTGAATTACGCACTAACCGTGATGCATGTCACACGCACCGATAGCTAGTCGAGTACGTGAACCCGTATCCCAATATGAATTTGTCATCGTAAAACGTGTATGAGTGTCAGGTCTCGAAAGATATCAGAGTATCCTCCAATGGGATGAGTCTGCTAATGACTAGATCAAGTAAACTACTCATCGACGCATCTGTTGACTGTACCCGAGTTAATCTCGGACGCGCACAGTCATATAAAATAAAGCAACAAGATAACATACAATATGTGCATAATTTAAATTAAACAGTAAATATGGCAAGGTATCTTGCTTGGGTCCTCAAGTTGTGAATGCCAAAAGCCTGTTCCTGCAGTGTCTTCTGGCTGGTCCAGTGACCCTAAACACACAATTTAATATAGCAAGTACTGTCATTAGGTACTAAGCAATACGTACACACAACTTACGACACTGCTCTTAGGTACTGACGCAAGATAACGGCTGGTCGACTACAAAGTCGTGTGTGCAGATAGCTAAAGTGCACACGTATCCTGTCTTCAGTTACCGTGTCTTTCGCGACAATAAATTACCAAGTTATGGGTTACGAAAATAATCTGTACTTATTTCCCATGCTAAATGTACCTGGTTAATGTCTAGATTTTCAGGTAAATTACAAGTCTTAAAAATAATAGGTCATGTGATTAGGGTAATTATTAATATATTAATTACTAACTTATTAATTATTAATCTAATCTAATTAACATACCTATATACATATATATAATTCATATTAATTTGCTCGTGTCGACACATGACACAAAGATATGATGATACAACGATATTATTACACAATGATACAAGGAAGGAAAGAGGGGCAATACAATAGTTACCTAGGTGTGGCTGAATGGGGGTCTCCTCGTCGACGTGCATGTACTCCGGCGAGTAGCGGAGCTCCGGCGTCGGGCGACCAGACAAGGCAGTAGTGGAAGCAACTGCAGTAGTTGTAGCAGCGGCAGCAGCAGGCTGGCAGCGGCGCTGGGATAGTGGTAAGGTCATGGAAGGTCGGGGTCGGCCTGGCAGTAGTGGTTGGCGGTGCTAGGGTGGTGTTGCTGGTGGAGTCGGGCGATGGAGGTAAGTCGGAGAGGGATGATCGGGGTCGGGCTGGTAATGGTGTGTTGATGTGGATGATGGTGAAGGTAGAGGCGGTCGGTACAGGCGGCTTGGGTATGGTCCGGCGTGGACAGCAGGGGTAGGTGGCGGTCGTGGCTATGGTGGTGGCGGCCTAAGGTGGCGGTGGTGTTGGGGAAGTCGGGTAGGGATGTTCGGCTAGGGTTGAGGGTTCGGCTAGGGTTTGTGAAGGTGGTGGTGATAATTATGATCTAGGGTTTCAAATAGGAAAAATATGTATTATATATATTATGGGATTATGGGCTGACCTCGGGACTTGGGCCGGCCTGGCTCCTTGGGGTGGGGGCTGGTCCTCATGCAAGGGTGTACATGGGCTTGGTTAGGTCTCGCTGTGGTTGGAATTTGCCTCTAATTTAATTTAATTAAAAATAATGTGCACGGCGTTCTATGATGAATTAAAGACACATGGAATAAAAATTGGGTGGGACACAAGTATTATGGGCGTAGTTGGCTCAGAATAGGTTAATACCCTAATTTGGGTTATACGGAGTTGGGTTGTGGTTGTGCCTCAGATTCAAATAGAAATGGGCAATTATGAGAAATTGGGTTTATTGAAATTATTCATGGATGTTTGTAACGAATATCGCGCTAAAATAAAGTGCAATATTGAGTATTTAAAAGCTACACAAGGGTCAGATGGGTAGTCTGGCATGTCTAGGAAATGTGTATTTAATTAGTTTGAGGGTAACTACTAGTGTAGTGCTCCAAACATTGAAGCAATTGTGAGGTTTAATAAGTCACATAATTGTTGTATATTAATATTAATTATTTCCAATTTAATTCTAGTCTCTCAATCTAGATTAAATTAATCCAAATTGGTCGAGGGGGTTTACAATCTACCCTCCTTAGAGCATTTCGTCCTTGAAATTAAGACATACGTATGGTAAGAACTACTGCCTGAAATTAAAATAAACCATTACATACCTATGCCTTCGAAGAGATGGGGATAACACTGTCGAATATCCTCCTCGCGTTCCCAGGTCGACTCGCCTGGTGCATGATGTCTCCATACAACACGAACTAGTGGGATAGTCTGACCTCGCAATACCTTCTCACTTCTGTCCAGAATCTCAACAGGCTCCTCTTGGTATGATAAGCTCGGGCCGACTGTGATTTCTGAATGGTCAAGCACATGACTCGGATCTGGCATGTACTTCCTTAGCTGAGATACATGGAAGACGTCGTGCACTTTCTCCAAGGTCTGTGGCAAGGCTAATCTGTAAGCAACCTCTCTAATGCGTTCTAGCACATCGAATAGTCTGATGTATCTCGGGCTCAGCTTCCCTCTGCCTCCAAATCTGATAGTCCCTCGAGTAGGTAAGATCTTTAAAATACGTGATCTCCAACCTGGAACTCTAGGGGTCATCGATGCACATTCGCCCAATGCTTCTGTCTGTCCTGTACTGCTTGCAGGTGTCCTTGGATCTTCTTCACCTTCTCTACTGTATGAACAACCAACTTTGGCCCTAGAATTTGTCTCTTGCCTATATTGCTCCAACATACTGGGGAATGATACTTTTTTCCATATAACGCTTTATAGGGAGCAATCTGGATGCTTACCTGATAGCTATTATTGTAGGAAAACTTGACCAAATATAAATGGTCCTCCCATGTGTAGTGCCCCGCTCCGCGTAGGCACTATGTACAAGTGAGATCGCCTTGCTTGCTCGAACGGAAGTCTTCTCGGAGAGTTCTCGACCGATTAATCAATGTGAGTGGGCAGAACTGCATTCTCTGATTCTTGCACGACTTAATAATGAATCAAAGTTTTTGAATGCTTGTTTGTTTAAGAAGAATATTTTCATAAGAGAATGATAGAACCGACTTAGTATGCTAATAAGAGAACTCACATAGCTTGTCATCGAAACGAATCTGCTGCCTAACTAAAAGAATATGAATGCTTGTCAGAAATAAAATAGAACCATTGCTATGCTAAGAGAAAGATAGATATGTGCATGCTTAGAAACACCGACACAGCTATTGAACGAACTTTTGCTATGCTAAGAAAGATAAGTAAAATGAATCGTTCAGATATGTCCCTTGAATATGCTAAAGAAAGAGATAGTTTTTGCATGTTAAGTATGAATCAAATCGTGCTTGCCTTTATATATTTCATTGTCTGTTTGCTATATCGAACTGCTAAGTGAAAATGTGTGAGTGCAGTGACTAATAGTACGCCCTGAGGATACGGCCCACAAGAGTCTAGTGGGGTGTGCTATTAGTAATGTGAAAGATGTGCTTCGTTGGAAAGATATGTTTGATAAGACCGCATATATTTTGCTTGATCATTATTTTGCTTGCACTATGTGTTTATGTCATTGCATTGGTCTCGGACAACTTGTGCACAAGGTCTTGTCTCTCGAACGAATCCTGGGGCACTGGAAATCGCTCGGTCCGGAAGAGATTTTTGGATCGCCCTGAGGTGTACGGCTCGCAAGGGTCTAGTGGGGCGATATGTCTATTAGTGAGATAGGCTTGTATGTCCCAACTGCTAATCATGGGGCGACCCATGGACCGTCATATAGATAGGACGCATGCTAGGTTTACCTTCTTGCATACCTATCGATTGATGACACCAGAGATTGATACATAAGTTATGAATATGCAAATTGTGTCTAACTTGTGTGTCTGCTGCAGGGATAATCGTTCGGCTATGGGGTAAGAAATATAAGTTTATGCATAAGCCTGCTCATTTATTTTGTCTGTATCGTAGGGATTATCTGATAGAGCTTCATGCATTGCATCGGTCAGACAATGACTATTAGTGCAGAGCTGAACCTCGGTCACAGCTGCTAATAGGATCAGAATATGAGTCATTGGTTAGCTGGACTACCGCTACCGATCCTGAGTTTCTCGGGGACCGAAATCATATAGATGTGTCTGCTTGTGTGCTAATGAATAAATGATAGTCCACTTGATAAGTTTGCTTTAATTCGATATAATCAGTCTGCTAGATAAGCTTTGCCCCTAGGAGTTAGATTTGTGTTGCACAATACATGCTGCGCACTGTACGATAGAGCACTGTTCCGATTCGTATGCTTATAAGTTTGAATATGCAAACTGTTTCAAAGTTATGTTTTCAATAGATGTAATCTGACTATAGTTCTGAACTGCATGAAATGAACTTAGGTAAAAAGTAGCAAGATCACTAGTAATGTAATATTTTGCCACATGATTACTTAGTGTGGGTTTCAGGGGGTGTAGCTTCTGTTCAGTTGTTTCATCTCACCAGTACTTGCATAAAGTGCTGACCCACCAACAGTCTGCTTGTTCTCAGGTGCTCGTTCATTCGAGGAAGCGATAGCCGTGCCTCATCCCAAGGAACCGAAAATCTGGAGTCGATGCCTTGATGCCGCATCGAGTTGTGCCTGCTTGAGTTTCTTTTATATAGAGGGACATAATGTATGGAACGATGTTATTGTAATCGAGAGAAGAGTGCTTGAGCGATCTGTAACCTCGGCCATGCGCCGCTTATCAATAAAAGAGCTTATTTTTCATGTGCCATTTGTGTGCTTCACTTTTCTGCAATGTTATGTGCCGCTGCTTCAGTATTGAATAGCTTACTTGCCCTTGTTCAAATCTCTGGCCTTGTGCAAGTGCATCTTAGGCTTGCACGGCATCACGTTCCAATGAGAACGATTGTCCTACGGGAGAACTGTAACATGGTAATTCACGTTCAGCGGAGACTATCGAGCTCACGGGAGATTGGGACGTGACACCATGATCCTCCGAAATTAAGCATACATGCTCTTAACATGTCCTCCAATGTCTGAATGGTGCGTTCGGACTGACCATCTGTCTGTGGGTGATATGATGTGCTAAACTTTATACGGGTACCGAGACTCTCTTGCATACTCTGCCAAAAGTAGGATGTAAACCTCGTATCCCTGTCAGACACGATACTAACTGGTACTCCATGCAGTCGCACAATCTCCCTCATGTACATATATGCTAAGACCTCTGTAGATTGCCCAACTCTGAAAGGTAAAAAGTGAGCAGACTTGGTGAGTCTATCTGTCACTACCACATTCTGAAAACAGGGGTATTTTCAAATTTTTACAATATTTAATATTATGTTATTTACAATTAATTAATTGCATGATAGTGTATTGATTTAAATAATTTTGTGCGATGTGTAATCCAATATATAATTATATGCAGTATTAATTATTTTATTTAGCTAGCAGACTTGACCTAGAAGCCAGTAGATAGCACCTGTCCGAATTATGGAATTTTGAAGTTAATTATTTTATCTAGAAATTTATTTATTGGAGATTTAAATTAATTACTGTATTTTATTTAATATTTTGCGCTTTGCCTTTGCTTCGATAATTGGAGCACTATCCAGACTTTTGTCTTCCAACAAATTTCACAATCTTGCTCTAGACATGCCCGCCTTCCATTCTGCTATTTTTACAACTCATAATTTTGCCCTCTGTGCATTGTTTCTGGCCGCACAAAAATCGTCGCGGACGTTATTTTTAATTTCCTATTTTGTATCGTTGTGCGTTCCAATCAAAAATTGGAGGCCATCTTGACCTATTTTTCGTGCGGCCCAAATTAGGGTAATGTTCTGTTCTGAGTCTTCTTCAATATTGGTATTGATGACTTGATCTGATTTTGGCCCCAAGTACTCCTAATTAATTGTTGAACACAACTTGCATTTTATTTCTATTTAAATTGAGGATACCATTTTATCTGATCTTAAAATCCCAATTTAATTCCAGTGCCCTGCAAATTCAGCCCATACCCATCTTACAGTGCCCCCTGACCCTACAAAACATCGGACCCCGAATCGCCCGCCCAATTTTCGTCATTTCATGTGTTTGTGCAATTTCCCGAATTTAAGGGGCTAAGTTGCAATTATTCAATTGTAGGTGCCAACACCTAATTATTTTAATCAATGAGGGAGCCTATTAATTTTAATTAAGAACCCTCAACCCCCATGAATAAATTCCTCATGTTCAATCCTAGCCATTCATTAGAAATTGGCCCATCACAACCCTCCACCACACCCTCTCTCTCCCTATTTAATGACTTGTACTCTCAAACCCTAATCCCTATGCAACCTAGAAAACACCACCTCACAAGCCTCCAAAAATTCCCCAAGCCCCCACATCCTCTCTCATACGTATGTAGTTTTTCTTCCTTCTCCTTTCTTCTTCTCTTTCCTTCTCTTCTTCTTCCTTCTTCTTCTCCTCCTTTTGTATTTTTGAATTTGAAATCTAGGGGAGGGGGGAACACTGTTCACCACCCTCACCCCTATTTGCTGTGCTCCGGCCGGCGAACTCTTCCCGACCCCGGCGGCCAGGCGACCCCGCTCCTCCTCTGCTGTGTACAGCCGACCGCCCACACCCTTCTCCTTCTCCGGCGGTGAGTTCTCCCCGACTCCCCGTGTATCCCCTCCGGCCCGGCTGTCCTCCGCCCGCTGCTGAACCCCGGCAGACTCCCCCACCGCGGCTGCTCCTTCCCGACCTCCCATCAACACCACACCACCATCAACAGCGAATCCGGCCGGCTGCTCCAAGACCGGGCCCCTCGCGCCGGCGGCGCTGCTGCACTCCCTCCGGCGGCCCCTCGCGAGTCCTTCCCGGCGGCGACTGCTCAGCCCGGCGGTCACTCCGGCGGCCAGCAACTTCCCTCTGTAAGTTTTTCATCTCCTCTTTTTCTCTTTGTATATATATATATATATCCTTATATATATATATGTATATATATATATATACGTATGGATATGTATAATACGTATATATATTTGTAGGTATTTAGTTGATGTATTGTAGGTATGTGAATAGTATTATTTTTTATTAAATGTTAAATAGTACATATAATATTGATTAACGTATATACATATAAATGTTTTGTTTATATATTTTTAATTAATGTGAAATTTAGTATCTGCATTTAATTTAAATTGTATATATATATGTATATGTATACATAGGTTTATTTTATGACATTATTAAATAAAAATATATGCTAGTATGAATTTATTTTGGTATATTTTTCCAATAAATGTATAAATATGTAAATGTATATTATATTATTTATTAGTAATCAATTATATGAGTATAGTAGATAATTAAATTATATAATTACGTATGTATTTAATTGATGCTTTAAATGCATGAATATGCGTAGCATTTATTTATTTAATAGTTAAATACACAATGTATTAGTAATGTTAATTACAGATATGTATATTATTTCTTTTGTAAATATTTAATTGTATAAGTACAGGTATGTATTAATTAACTGTATATGTAATTATGTATTTTTTAATTAAATGTTTAAACAGTAGTTATATATATCTGTGTTACATTGATATGTACGTATATATATATCTATATATATAATTAATTTGGTACTAGTATATAATAAAAACGTATTTTGGTATAAATGAACAAATATATATAAATGAACGTATTTTGGTAAAAATGTGCAACTATAGCAAGTAATTTATATTGGTATATATTTTAGATATATTTCATGAATTATGTATATATATATATATATACATACAAGTATTATTTTATTATGTTTATATGCAAGTATTATTTATTTTTAAAGTATATAGTTATGCATATATCTATTATTGATATTGATGGAGATTATATGTAATTAATTAATAAGATGATTATTTAAATAGGTAGTCCTACTAGATGACCCTAGTTGACTAAGTGCCCTGTCTGGCATGGCCCTGAGGCCAGTGTTTATAGACTGTGTGTTAGCGTAGCTTCTGATACAAATGTCATATTGTGATGTGTTTATAGGACTGTTGGTTTACCAGGGGATACTCTGGAACAGGACATCCATAAATACCAGCTAAGGACCCGAGGCAAGTACATTCTCTGATAATTTCCAATTCTTGATAATTGCTATAAGTTCAATGATCTTGAAATGTTACAACTGAATCTTTGACACTGTGTTACACGGACTGGTATAGCTTGGATCTGCAGTCATGAGATGTTACCTTAATTATCGTATTGACATTGTACACGACATGTATATTTAGACATTGTACATGATAGACTTGACTTGCTCGTGTATCGTGACGTGTCATGGTTGGATCCACAGTACTAGTTGGGGGCGGGAAAGTAGTTAGTAAGAAATATGATCATAACCTCTTATTGTAGTATATAAAATTGTAAGTGTTAATTATGCTCTTCACCCATGATTAGCCAGGCCCTGTAGCTACTGTACATGTTCCCAAGCCGATCACATTTCGAAACTACTATTTCAAACACCTAGAATAGATTACAGTTCTCTATCTTTAATCATATACTACATCACCCGTATATGATACTGTACCTTGTTCTTCCATTTTTATACATGCATTGACTGTACCATATTGCCTATTGCCTGTCTCTTTACATTGCCTGTCTCTTTTAAACTGTCATTACATTTTCTTCTCAGTAGCTAGCATAACATGTTTTATTGTATTATAGACATTATCAATTAATGGAACTGTTATTTGAGATTGTGCTTTGCTCCTTCCTGACTGGAAATATTTTTCCAGACTATGCCTTAGAGGACCGCTGTCCGACACTTATGGTGAGTAGCTGCAGACTTGGTAGTAGTTGTGATTCCAGGAGGTCTAGCTGGAAATTACTATTTTTAGTTAGTTCTTTTAACAGTCTTTTTGGTACCGAATTTGTCTCCGGCATTTTGATGATTCTTGGATATTGTTAAGTTAAGTTATTTCTTGTGGACTTGTGTTGTGTTTAATTTAAGTTTTATTATTCGAAATCTTATCGTGCTGTAATCCTGTGATTGAGTATGTGTTCATCTTATTTGTGTCATCCGTGCCTCCTAATGGAGATTGGATGCTTGCGTGACATTAGTTAGATAGTATCAAGACCTTGACAGCGTTCTACCGCCGATGCTGCGGCGTAGGCTGGACGTACCCACGCACTTGTGCCCCTAAACAGGGTGCGGGTCGTGACACATTTTTAGTGGTGTCCCATGCAGGTCAGACTTCGCGAGTTGTGCGATGTCGTAGTAGTGTAGCATCCTTGTTATACTACTGCGTACCTGCTATAGAATCTAGGACATAGGATACTAGGACGAGAGCAAATACTCAATCACAATTCCTTGAGAGATTCCTGGGATGACCCCTGAGAATCATGTTAAAACTTCCAATCTACAATCATTCCCATGTTCTGTCCATTCTCACTTATTGATATTGAATTTGATTGTTGTTGATTTGTTATTAAATTAGGATTTTGGTTTCACTTGATTTGATTGTTGTTAATTAGGTATTTAAGTTAGGATTTTGGGTTTCATTGTAGGGTTGATTTCATATTAAGAGGAATTTATAGACTGATTTATGATATTATTTGATGATGCCGTCAAAGAGGACAGTGAAAAGGATTAACATTAGAGCTATTTGACTACAGAAGGTGGATTTAAAATTTTAATTGAAGATTGAAAATGAATTTCAAATTTTAGGATTCTAAGAAGATTGAGATTGTTATTAAAATTTATTTTAAAGATTTCAATGAATTGCAAAATTTTGAAATATGAGGAGTTGAAATATTGTTATTAAAATTTTATTTTGAGGATTCAGATTCGATTCAATAAACCTAGACAAGTCTGTAAGGATCTTTAAGATGATTAAGTTTTCATTTCATTATTTAAATAATTGACCTTGAGGAAAGTGTATACATTTACTTTAAATTTATTCAAGGAGTTATTTTTGAGGAAAATTTATTTGAGGATAAGATTTTATAGTGGAAGATATATTATAATATAAGTAGGTGAGATGCATGCGTAAGGATCGGTTGGCTTGAGTATGATTGAGAATTCACTGCAAACTGACTTGGGTGATCATCAAGGGTTGTACTAGAAAGTGCAGTACTTAGTATGGTATATTGAAATTGATATGCATTGAGTGATAAGATTAACTAGTATTAGCGATTGCAGTAGGTAAGGAAGCTAGCAGTGAGTGTGCTTGTGATAGAACTGTGGTACTTATAAGGATAGAGGTATCAGACCATGGATGCATCTTTGACCCGTACAATCACAACTAGGATTTTCTTTCAAACCTATTTATCTTGAATGTTGCTTCTTTAGATCTGTACTGTCCTTCCTTGATGATATCGCATTTTGCCTAAATTGATTCTTTGGGATCTGTCTTCAGGATGTCGCCGCAGACACGGTCTATGAGAGCGGGAACATCAGCTTTAGAGGGGTCTGCCACCTCTCCACCTGATGGACAGACATCCGTAGTTCCTCCTACATCTCCGATGCACGTAAGTGATCCTCCTCCACCTGTTCAGAAGATTGCCGCAGCTGTGACGGACAACCTTCCTCCTCCACCGACTCCGATTCCCGGAAGTTTGCCCATTGACGGAACGCAGATGTTTACCTTGATCCAAGGCATGGTAGATGCCCAGAGAGTAACGGCAGACGCTCAGCGAGTTCAAGCTGAGGCTCAGAAGGTGCAAGCAGAAGCGTACCAGGCACAAACCGAGCTGATGAAAGAAAACATGGAGAATGCTCACCAGGTGACTCTCCAAGCTTTGGAGAAAGTAGCACAGTACCAGCAGTTTCCTGGCCAGCAACAGCAGAGATCAGGCACTATAGTGGATTTCAAAAGGATGATGCCTCGAGAGTTCAAAGGCACCGAAGGAATACTCTACGCTGACGACTGGCTAGAAGATATAGAGAGAAGCCTGCGATTGACCCAGATTCCGGAGAGCTTGAAGATAGAAGCCGCTGGCAGTCAGATGTTCGATATCGCACTCACGTGGTATCGCACAGAACCGAGAATTACTGCACAAGGACTTACTTGGGAGACCTTCAAGGAACTCTTCAAGGAGAAGTTCTTTCCCGACGTGGCATTGGGAACCTTGGAAAGTCAATTTCATGACTTAGTTCAAGGAAATATGTCGGTCGACGAGTACGCTGCAGAATTCTGTAGATTGAGCCGTTTTGCATCGTCTATGATTCGAGACCCAGGAGATCGAGCCCGGAAATTTAGAAAGGGACTGACAAGAGAGATTAAGTCGCGCACTTCTGGTCGTCGTACCGCTACCTTTGAGGCTATCTTGATGGATGCTCAGATCGCAGAAGAGGATCTGGATCTCAGGCCTAAGAGGAGCCACAATACTTTTGGAGATACGAATGGTAGCCCAGGACCAGCCAAGCATCCCCGTATTCAGCACCAACAGGAGTACCAAGTACCATTTCATATTCAGCAACAACCATGGACATTTCAGCATCCACCGCAGTACCTAGCACCAGCTCCTATCCAGCGACAGCCCTGGGCATTTCAGTATCAACAGCAGTACCCGGCACCAGTTCCTGTACAGCAGGATCAACGAACTTGTCACTTCTGTAAGAAGCCAGGTCACCTTTGGGAGAGCTGTAGAACGAGGCTAGGACTTTGTTTGCACTGTGGCGCTGCGGGACATCGAGTAAGGGATTGTCTTCGAGTCCCTCATCTTCTCAACCAACACGCAGCTTCAGACTATAGAGATCCAGTTAGGCTACCTGTGGAACCGTACATTGCTCAGTACCTGCAAAGGGAACCACCCCAGCAGGACAGGCATTTGCGATGACGGTCGAGGAGACCGATACTGCAGGTAATGTGTTAGCAGTTTCTGTTCTTTCCTTTATTCTGTTCCTATCTATTTGATTGATTGATTGCTTAGTACCATAGTTCGTATGCATGATTCTTTGTTATAATGTAGTTAGTAGTACACCCTGATACATGGACTGCAACACCCTAACAAATGAGACCATAACCATGTATGTTCCCCCTAGATTGTATGTGGTATGTCTATAGGTAGAATTTCCTTAGACCGTGATTCTTGGTGTTGACTGTAGTGAAGATTCATAAAGGAGTTATGACTTGACAGGAGGAACAAGATGATAAAATTTGAGGATAATTATTGATTTAAATAAATGGTTAAGAAATTTACATGGCATAATTGGTGGTTTATAAATTCCAGGAAAGATTTTGACATGTTTAAGTTGGTTATTAATTTGAAAATTTTGGAAGATTTAGCAATGTATTTATTTAATTGCAAGTTATGAATCTTAGAACCTTATATTTGGATATCACCTTTGGAGACTCCTTAAATAGCATATTGTTGAGTATTTTGAGGAGTGGATATTAAATCCCGGACACTGAATTATTAACTCAAAACTTTCAAGGAAATTTTAATAAAAAGGGACTTTGATTCTATGTCGAGGATTTTTACAGAATTTTTGAAAATTGTGGAAAGACCTTGTGAATTGTTAACTGAGTTCGTGATTGAAGAATTTAAACTTTGAGGAAATAATAATGATGTGTATGATAAATGCTACTATGAGGATTTTAAATTTCGAGGACGAAATTCTTTTAAGGTGGGTAGACTTGTCACTACCACATTCTGAAAACAGGGATATTTTCAAATTTTTACAATATTTAATATTATGTTATTTACAATTAATTAATTGCATGATAGTGTATTGATTTAAATAATTTTGTGCGATGTGTAATCCAATATATAATTATATGTAGTATTAATTATTTTATTTAGCTAGCAGACTTGACCTAGAAGCCAGTAGATAGCACCTGTCCGAATTATGGAATTTTGAAGTTAATTATTTTATCTAGAAATTTATTTATTGGAGATTTAAATTAATTACTGTATTTTATTTAATATTTTGCGCTTTGCCTTTGCTTTTGCTTCGATAATTGGAGCACTATCCAGACTTTTGTCTTCCAACAAATTTCACAATCTTGCTCTAGACATGCCCGCCTTCCATTCTGCTATTTTTGCAACTCATAATTTTGCCCTCTGTGCATTGTTTCTGGCCGCACAAAAATCGTCGCGGACGTTATTTTTAATTTCCTATTTTGTATCGTTGTGCGTTCCAATCAAAAATTGGAGGCCATCTTGACCTATTTTTCGTGCGGCCCAAATTAGGGTAATGTTCTGTTCTGAGTCTTCTTCAATATTGGTATTGATGACTTGATCTGATTTTGGCCCCAAGTACTCCTAATTAATTGTTGAACACAACTTGCATTTTATTTCTATTTAAATTGAGGATACCATTTTATCTGATCTTAAAATCCCAATTTAATTCCAGTGCCCTGCAAATTCAGCCCATACCCATCTTACAGTGCCCCCTGACCCTACAAAACATCGGACCCCGAATCGCCCGCCCAATTTTCGTCATTTCATGTGTTTGTGCAATTTCCCGAATTTAAGGGGCTAAGTTGCAATTATTCAATTGTAGGTGCCAACACCTAATTATTTTAATCAATGAGGGAGCCTATTAATTTTAATTAAGAACCCTCAACCCCCATGAATAAATTCCTCATGTTCAATCCTAGCCATTCATTAGAAATTGGCCCATCACAACCCTCCACCACACCCTCTCTCTCCCTATTTAATGACTTGTACTCTCAAACCCTAATCCCTATGCAACCTAGAAAACACCACCTCACAAGCCTCCAAAAATTCCCCAAGCCCCCACATCCTCTCTCATACGTATGTAGTTTTTCTTCCTTCTCCTTTCTTCTTCTCTTTCCTTCTCTTCTTCTTCCTTCTTCTTCTCCTCCTTTTGTATTTTTGAATTTGAAATCTAGGGGAGGGGGGAACACTGTTCACCACCCTCACCCCTATTTGCTGTGCTCCGGCCGGCGAACTCTTCCCGACCCCGGCGGCCAGGCGACCCCGCTCCTCCTCTGCTGTGTACAGCCGACCGCCCACACCCTTCTCCTTCTCCGGCGGTGAGTTCTCCCCGACTCCCCGTGTATCCCCTCCGGCCCGGCTGTCCTCCGCCCGCTGCTGAACCCCGGCAGACTCCCCCACCGCGGCTGCTCCTCCCCGACCTCCCATCAACACCACACCACCATCAACAGCGAATCCGGCCGGCTGCTCCAAGCCCGGGCCCCTCGCGCCGGCGGCGCTGCTGCACTCCCTCCGGTGGCCCCTCGCGAGTCCTTCCCGGCGGCGACTGCTCAGCCCGGCGGTCACTCCGGCGGCCAGCAACTTCCCTCTGTAAGTTTTTCATCTCCTCTTTTTCTCTTTGTATATATATATATATATATATCCTTATATATATATATGTATATATATATATATACGTATGGATATGTATAATACGTATATATATTTGTAGGTATTTAGTTGATGTATTGTAGGTATGTGAATAGTATTATTTTTTATTAAATGTTAAATAGTACATATAATATTGATTAACGTATATACATATAAATGTTTTGTTTATATATTTTTAATTAATGTGAAATTTAGTATCTGCATTTAATTTAAATTGTATATATATATGTATATGTATACATAGGTTTATTTTATGACATTATTAAATAAAAATATATGCTAGTATGAATTTATTTTGGTATATTTTTCCAATAAATGTATAAATATGTAAATGTATATTATATTATTTATTAGTAATCAATTATATGAGTATAGTAGATAATTAAATTATATAATTACGTATGTATTTAATTGATGCTTTAAATGCATGAATATGCGTAGCATTTATTTATTTAATAGTTAAATACACAATGTATTAGTAATGTTAATTACAGATATGTATATTATTTCTTTTGTAAATATTTAATTGTATAAGTACAGGTATGTATTAATTAACTGTATATGTAATTATGTATTTTTTAATTAAATGTTTAAACAGTAGTTATATATATCTGTGTTACATTGATATGTATATATATATCTATATATATAATTAATTTGGTACTAGTATATAATAAAAACGTATTTTGGTATAAATGAACAAATATATATAAATGAACGTATTTTGGTAAAAATGTGCAACTATAGCAAGTAATTTATATTGGTATATATTTTAGATATATTTCATGAATTATGTATATATATATATATACATACAAGTATTATTTTATTATGTTTATATGCAAGTATTATTTATTTTTAAAGTATATAGTTATGCATATATCTATTATTGATATTGATGGAGATTATATGTAATTAATTAATAAGATGATTATTTAAATAGGTAGTCCTACTAGATGACCCTAGTTGACTAAGTGCCCTGTCTGGCATGGCCCTGAGGCCAGTGTTTATAGACTGTGTGTTAGCGTAGCTTCTGATACAAATGTCATATTGTGATGTGTTTATAGGACTGTTGGTTTACCAGGGGATACTCTGGAACAGGACATCCATAAATACCAGCTAAGGACCCGAGGCAAGTACATTCTCTGATAATTTCCAATTCTTGATAATTGCTATAAGTTCAATGATCTTGAAATGTTACAACTGAATCTTTGACACTGTGTTACACGGACTGGTATAGCTTGGATCTGCAGTCATGAGATGTTACCTTGATTATCGTATTGACATTGTACACGACATGTATATTTAGACATTGTACATGATAGACTTGACTTGCTCGTGTATCGTGACGTGTCATGGTTGGATCCACAGTACTAGTTGGGGGCGGGGAAGTAGTTAGTAAGAAATGTGATCATAACCTCTTATTGTAGTATATAAAATTGTAAGTGTTAATTATGCTCTTCACCCATGATTAGCCAGGCCCTGTAGCTACTATACATGTTCCCAAGCCGATCACATTTTGAAACTACTATTTCAAACACCTAGAATAGATTACAGTTCTCTATCTTTAATCATATACTACATCACCCGTATATGATACTGTACCTTGTTTTTCTATTTTTATACATGCATTGACTGTACCATATTGCCTATTGCCTGTCTCTTTACATTGCCTGTCTCTTTTAAATTGTCATTACATTTTCTTCTCAGTAGCTAGCATAACATGTTTTATTGTATTATAGACATTATCAATTAATGGAACTGTTATTTGAGATTGTGCTTTGCTCCTTCCTGACTGGAAATATTTTTCCAGACTATGCCTTAGAGGACCGCTGTCCGACACTTATGGTGAGTAGCTGCAGACTTGGTAGTAGTTGTGATTCCAGGAGGTCTAGCTGGAAATTACTATTTTTAGTTAGTTCTTTTAACAGTCTTTTTGGTACCGGATTTGTCTCCGGCATTTTGATGATTCTTGGATATTGTTAAGTTAAGTTATTTCTTGTGGACTTGTGTTGTGTTTAATTTAAGTTTTATTATTCGAAATCTTATCGTGCTGTAATCCTGTGATTGAGTATGTGTTCATCTTATTTGTGTCATCCGTGCCTCCTAATGGAGATTGGATGCTTGCGTGACATTAGTTAGATAGTATCAAGACCTTGACAGCGTTCTACCGCCGATGCTGCGGCGTAGGCTGGACGTACCCACGCACTTGTGCCCCTAAACAGGGTGCGGGTCGTGACACTATCTACGATTACCTATACTATATTTGACCACTAGGACTCCTCGGAAAGCTCGTAATAAAGTCCATAGTGATATGCTCCTATTTCCACTCCGGTATCGGGAGTGGTTAAAGTAATCCTGCAGATCTCTGATGCTCAGCCTTGACTTGCTGACACACCAGGCACTTTGCCACAAAGCGTGCTATCTCTCTCTTCATTCTATACCACCAGTAGTACTGCCTTAAGTCTCTGTACATCTTCGTGCCTCCTGGATGAATAGAGTATGTTGAACTGTGTTCCTCTGAAATCAACTCCTGATAAAGTTCTCCATTTGGAACATAGAGACGGTCTCCATATCTCAAGGTTCTGTCTTCATGTATACGCAATCCTGTCTGTATTTTGGCCTCTGTCCTCTGTCGAAGCCTCTGAAATCTGGCGTCTGTCGGCAAAGCAGTCTTGATCCTCTCCACTAATGTCTATTGTAAATGGAAACTCGACAACCGTCCGTCTACTCCGGGCATAACGACCTCTATACCCATCTTCTCTAGATCTCTCAATTGATATTGTTGGGTAGTCAAGAAGAATGCCATGGGTCTTCTGCTCAATGCGTCAGCTACTATGTTGGCCTTTCCCGGATGGTACTGTAGCTCAATCTCGAAGTCTGTCATCACCTTGAGCCAACGTCTCTGTCTCTGGTTCAGGTCCTTCTGAGTGTAGACATACTTTAGGCTTTTGTGATCAGTGAATATCTCTACTCTTTCTCCATATAGGTAGTGTCTCCAAAGCTTCAAAGCAAAGATTACTACTGCAAGCTCCAAGTCATGAGTGGGATAGTTCTTCTCATGGGTCCTTAACTGTCTAGAGGAATAGGCCACAACCTTCCCATGCTGCATCAAGACACATCCTAATCCTTTTACCAGATGCATCGCTATAGATCACGAATCCTCCGGGTCCAGAAGGTATGGTCAAGATAGGTGCTATAGTCAACCGCTTCTTCAGCTTATCGAATGCTTTCTGACACTCCTCTGTCCAGGTGAACTCTTGCTCCTTACGGGTCAAGCGGGTCATCGGTTCTACGATCTTCGCAAAGTTTTCCACGACCTCCGGTAATATCCGACAAGTCCTAGGAAACTCCTCACTTCTGAGATATTGGTAGGGTTTGGTCATGTCTCTACTGATAAAATATTCGTCGGATCTACTGAAATACCATCTCCTGAGATAACGTGTCCTAGGAAAGTGACACAATCTAGGAGGAACTCGTACTTGCTCAGCTTGGCATAAAGCCTCTCTCTCCTCAGCGTCTCTAACACTAGTCTCAAGTGCTTCTCGTGCTCCTCGTGGCTCTTCGAATACACAAAAATGTCGTCGATAAAGACTACTATAAACTGGTCTAAGTATTGGTGGAAGACTCGGTTCATCAAATTCATAAATACAGCAGGCGCATTTGTCAGTCCAAAAGGCATCACCAAGAACTCGTAGTGACCATAACGAGTCCTGAATGCTGTCTTTTGAATGTCTTCTCTTCGTACCTTTACTTGATGATAACCCGATCTCAAGTCGATCTTTGTGAACACCACTACTCCTATCAACTGATGGAATAGATCATCAATCCGCGACAGGGGGTACTTATTCTTGATGGTCAAAGCATTAAGGGCTCTATAATCAATGCACATACGTACTGTTCCATCCTTCTTAGGTACAAACAACACTGGTTCTCCCCAGGGTGATGCACTAGGACGGATAAATTCCTTTCTCTGTAACTCCTCTAATTGTAGCTTTAGCTAATCTAGTTTCTTCTTTGCTAATCCTTTCTCTGCAACTCCTCTAATTGTAGCTTTAGGTCATCTAGTTTCTTCTTTGCTAATCGGTATACATTAGAAGATACCGGTGCTGCTCCGAGTACTAGCTTAATAGTGAACTCTATGTCTCTATCTGGCAGTAAACCTGGTAATTCTTCAGAGAAAACATCCTCGAATTCTGTAACTATTGGTGGGGGTACCATCTCCATAGCCATGTAAGCTCCAGCTATCTTTCCTACTCCTTGTTCGATGGTCCCTCGTATGTACTCGAACTCTGGTTGATCTAGCGATCTAAAAGTGATGCTACCTTTCCGATAATCCAGTATGGCATTATACTGGCTTAACTAGTCCATGCCTAGTACAACGTCAAATTATGGCATGGGGAATACCAAGAATCGTGCTCTCATCTCTCTACCACATACGACTACCGAACACATTCTAATAGTGCTGGTAACCGGCACAATACCTCCTCCGGTAAGAATTTTCCAACTCTTAGGTAAGGGGGAAGTAGCTACTCTATACATTGCTATGAATCTACTAGATATTAATGATAGTGTAGCTCCAGAATCAAATAATGTAGTCACAGGTAATGATGCAACTAAAATGGTACCTGTGATAGCTTCCCCTTCTGTTTCCTCCTCAGTAGCTGCTAATACAAAGGCCTGTCCGTGCCTCTATCCTCCGACCTGTTGTCTGGCTCGGTCAAACTGTGCCTGCTGTGGGGCAAGGGTGGTCCCCTCTGAAATCCTCCGGGTGCTGGTGGACGCTGGCCTCCTGGTGGGGGTAGTATCCTCGGGACTAGTGCTGCTGGCCTCTGTCCTAATTGTGGTGCTACGTCTTTATGCTGTGGGCAGTCTCGGGCGTGGTGTTGGCTTGCTCCACAAATCATGCATATCCCTAGTCTCTTTTGGTAGTCCTTCTGTAAATGTCCTCTCTTACCACAGTAGTTGAAAATTAGAAGCTCATTTTGCTGGTATGGTGCTGCCCTTTGCTGTGTTTGTGCTCCGGGACGACGGATTGGTCCTCCTGCTTCGGGCTGGGCTCTGGCTGGTGTGGTGGTGCTGGAACATCTTGCTCCTCTGCCGATGGCCTCCTGGATCCTCGCCTCTACAAGTACCTCCTCATAAGAAATCCTCGCCTGTGTGGTGGTATACCTCTGAAGCTCAAAAGTGAGGTCGTGATAGAATCTCTGGGCCTTCTCTAGCTCATTGGGTATCAGGACGGCACCAAATCTGCTAAGATGGCTAAACTTCGCGTCATATGCATCAATAGTCATATTCCTTTGTTCTAGATGTAGGAACTGGGAGTACAGGGCATTTCTGACTGTAGCTGGGAAATACTTCATATTGAAGTATTCTAAGAACTGTTCCCAAGTCTGGTTCTTTCCTACACTGTGCTCAATAGAATCCCACCAGTGATAGGCGTTGCCTTTCAGTTGGGCCCTTACTGCGGTCATCCAAAGGTCTGGATGCAGTTGTGAAGCCTTTAGTAGCATCTCCCTGTTGGCAACCCAATCGAAGATCTCCTCTACAGTCTCATTGCCTGAGAAATTATCTGGTCCCATCTGTCGAAACCATCTTACAGTGCCATCTGTCTGGGCTGGTGGTGGTACTGGTACTGGTGCGGTGATAGGTGTCCTCTCTAGTACTGCCATCAAACTTTGTCTCAACATCTCGGTCTGATGCTACTGTACTTGCTTCATAGTCTGGAAGAACTGAAGCATCTGTGGCTGTCCATCTGATTGTGGCATCTGGGGTGGATAAGGTAAAGGTGGTGGTAATGGACCCTCTAGCTGTGCAGTAGGTATCTCCTCAGATGTCGGCCTCTCGGTTTGTGGTATCGGTGTAGCTCCCGAAGTCTGGCCCTCAAAATGCTGTATGGGGATCGTCTGGGAAGTTTGTTCCTCGTGTTGTTGGGTAGGATCATCCTGAGAAGTCTCGCGCCAATGTATTAGCAGGGTCTGTAGGGGTGGTAGCTCAACAAGTAGTCCCTGGGGTATCTCCTCTCTCTGGGTTGTGTCAGTTGGCTCCACGGCACTGGGTGCTTCTCGTCCACTGCGCAAGTTCATCTTGCTGCAAGATATAGTACTTCATTAAAAGAGTACGGAATCAAGCAAACAGGATGCAGATATTTAGAAGCAATACGAAAGAAGTTCAAAGACGCAATCAAAGTAGATGAGACCTAGCAATTTTTGTCATATTGCAGGCTCGCTGGGCATGTTACCATATCACAAGCGAATAAGTCGACCTGCATGGGCCACCACTAAAACCATGTCACGCCCCAGTCCCAAAAATAAATGGGACCAGGCCACGTGGCAATAGCCAGCTGACACGTCTCCGATGATATCCCAATTTAATGAATCCTAACAAAGAGTGCTATGCTGTTCTAAATTACTAACATGTCCCATATAAATCAATAATAGGTAATCTAATCTCATCTACAATATAAACAACAAGAAAATACTAAAATAAATACTGGAACATAATGCCAGTCTCAAATATCATAGTACAACCAAGAATGTCTGGTGGGGACAAACCCACTACTATGACGAAATAAAAGTACTGAAATGATAAATAAAAGAGTAATGACTAAGGCATCGACTGACTAGATAATGATGCTCCCAATTCTAGGCAGAAGGCCTACCAACTGATTATGGAAACTCTGATGGTAACACCTCTAGCTCCTCCGCAGTTGTGTACCTAGTCTCCTGTCCGGGGCCGTACATTGTGGTATAATATGCCTTGTCCAAATCTGGAAAGGTACCAGGTCCTCAGAGGGACGTAACAAGATACATAGAAACATGCCACATACATAAATACCGTATAAAATAAATGTAATAAAGGGTGTGCTAACCATCTCAGTAAATGCAATATGAGGACAACATTGGTACGTATGGGTAGGTGTAGGTATAATGTCCATACCGCTCTGAAGAACGGGGAATCTGCACAAAGGGAGTCATTAGATTCGTGGCTCCTCTGGATACTACGGATTCCAATGGGTATATCTCATACGCCTACTAGTTGTCCTTCCCGCCCAATATAGATAAACAAGTCGAATACTCGACAGACGTACCACGTATCTAAATGCCAAGTCTCCACAACTAAAATAATCCTGAATTATGTACTAACCATGGTGCATGTCACATGCACCGATAGCTAGTCGAGTATGTGAACCCGTATCCCAATATAAATTTTTCATCGTGAAACGTGTATGAGTGTCAGGTCTCGGGAGATATCAGAGTATCATCCAATGGGGTGAGTCTGCTAATGACTAGGTCAAGTACACTACTCATCGACGCATCCGTCGACTATACCCGAGTTAATTTCAGACGCGCACAGTCATATAAAATAAAGCAACAAGATAACATACAACATGTGCATAATTTAAATTAGACAGTAAATATGGCAAGGTATTTTGCCTGGATCCTCAAGTTGTGAATGCCAATAGCCTATTCCTGTAGTATCTCCTGGCTGGTCTAGTGACCCTAAACACACAATTTAATATAGCAAATACTGTCATTAGCACTAAGCAATACGTACACACAACTTATGATACTGCTCTTAGGTACTGATACAAGATAACGGCTGGTCGACTACAGAGTCGCGTGTGCACGTAGCTAAAGTGCACACGTGTCCTATCTTCAGTTACCGTGTCTCTCGCGACAATAAATTACCAAGTTATGGGTTACGAAAATAATTTGTCCTTATTTCCCATGCTAAATGTACCTGGTTAATGTCTAGATTTTCAGGTGAATTATAAGTCTTAAAAATAATAGGTCATGTGATTAGCGTAATTATTAATGTATTAATTACTAACTTATTAATCTAATCTAATTAACATACCTACCTACATATATATAATTTATATTAATTTGCTCGTGTCGACACACGACACAAAGATACGATGAAACAACAATATTATAACACAACGATACAAGGAAGGAAAGAGGGGCAATATAATGGTTAGTATGGCTGAACGGGGGTCTCCTCGTCGACGTGCACGTACTCCGACGAGTGGCATAGCTCCAGCATCGGGCGACCAGACAAGGCAGCAGCGGCAGTGGCAGCAACTGCAGTAGTTACAGTAGCAGCAACAGTGGGCTGGCAGCGGCGCTGGGATGGCGGTCAGGTCGTGGAAGGTCTGGGTCGGCCTGACAGTGGTGGTTGGCGGTGCTAGGGTGGTGTTGCTGGTGGAGTCGGGCGATGGAGGAAAGTCGAAGAGGGATGATCGGGGTCGGGCTGGTGATGGTGTATTGATGTGGATGATGGTGAAGGTGGAGGCGGTCGGTGCAGGCGCCTTAGGTATGGTTCGGCGTGGACAGCAGGGGTAGGCGACGGTCGTGGCTATGGTGGTGGCGGCGTGAGGTGGAGGTGGTGTTGGGGAAGTCGGGTAGGGATATTCGGCTAGGGTTGAGGGTTCGGCTAGGGTTTGTGAAGGTGGTGGTGATGATTATGATCTAGGGTTTCAAATAGGAAAAATGTGTATTATATATAGGAGAGGATTATGGGCTGACCTCGGGACTTGGGCTGACCTGGCTCCTCGGGGTGGGCTGGTCCTCATGCAAGGGTGTACATGGGCTTGGTTAGGTCTCGCTGTGGGTGGAATTTGCCTTTAATTTAATTTAATTAAAAATAATGTGCATGGTGTTCTATGATGAATTGAAGACACATAGAATAAAAATTGGGTGGGACACAAGTGTCATGGGCGTAGCAGGCTCAGAATAGGTTAATACCCTAATTTGGGTTATACGGAGTTGGGTTGTGGTTGTGCCTCAGATTCAAATGGGAATGGGCAATTATGAGAAATTGGGTTTATTGAAACTATTCATGGATGTTTGTAACGAATATCGTGCAGCTAAAATAAAGTACAATATTGAGTATTTAAAAGCTACACAAGGGTATGGGTAGTCTGGCATGTCTAGGAAATGTGTATTTAATTAGTTTGAGGGTAACTACTAATGTAGCGCTCCAAACATCGAAACAACAGTGAGGTATAATAAGTCACATAATTATTGTATATTAATAGTAATTGTTTCTAATTTAATCCTAGTCTCTCAATCTAGATTAAATTAATCCTAAATTAGTCGAGGAGGTTTACAGGATGCAAGTATTTAAATAGGATAGTTGAAAGGGAAGATGAGTTTTAGTCAAGCGTGGATGAGATCCTATACTCTATTCCTATACGCAGGCTTGTTCGGTACAGTAACGTAACCGAGACAATATATTTTTGACCTGCATGGGCCACCACTAAAAATATGTTACGCCCCAATCCCAAAATACGTAGGACTAGGAATACGTAATATGCCAGCCGTATATATACGAACTCCAATATATGGAAACCATACACACACGTACGCTGTACATGAATATCAAATCTACCAGTGGTAATATACTCTCAACAAGTCACACACAATCTGTATTCCATCAACAACACAAATAAATAAATAGGAAATAAATAACTGAATCTCAAAGATGAAGTATCAAAGTATAATAGTCGGATGAAAATAAATCTACTGCAAATTGACTATACTAAAACTACTAAAAGAGAGAATAGATCAACTCTAATATAAGATAAATATATATAAAGAAAATAGCAACTAGAATATCCATCAGCTGCGATGAATCAAAGATACTCTGAAGATAAGACCTCCTCAGTTGGGTATGAAGCATCAGGTCCAGGTCCGTACTCCTGTGGATAATCCTACTCATCTATATCTGGAAAGGTACCAGGTCCTCAGAGGGACATAACAAGATACATATAAATATGCCAATAAAGTACTAAAAATAAACATCCAATGGGTCGCCTAACCATCTTTGTGAATACACGTTGAGAACAACTTTCCAACAAGTGGGCTATCTGGCTATAAATGGGTTGGAGTGATTCTTTCGGAGAATCAGGGGCCTACAAAGCATGTCATCTTTTGAACGGCAGAGGCCGCCAGTAATATATAGGGGTCATCACCGCTACGTATCTCCGACGGAGCGTACGAGTTACAGAAAAAAGTGTAAAGGAGCCCAAATGCCTTACTTATTGTTCTTCCTACCCCATGCTCTAAGTATGTCACATCCATGACACGATGATACCTCTAAATAACTGGCAAGTCTACTAGCATGCAAAGTTTCTATCGGTAGTTACCCCTATCTGTCGTACGACCTATACGTACCAGTGGCCAGCCGAGTACGCAAGTCCGTATCCTACATGTGACTCACACTCGTGTAAGAATAGTGTCATAGCTAATGAAATATAAGAATGCCTCATGATAATAGGGTGGCCTCATAGAGTAGGTCCATATGCATATACATAATAAAAATAGAATACGACGCCACCGTCGTTGCACCCAAGTTTCCTTGGACGCACAATTTATATAACAGATTAAAATATATGAACTAAATAAACAGAAATAAGATGCATACAATATATGGAATATAAATTACAGTACAATGGCAAGGTATACTTGCCTGGCAAGCAATCTGTATAGGGTAAGCGTCCAGATGTTAGGTACACAAGATCATAAACTAAGGCCTCCGAATAAATGTCTCTGGATGCTGAAATAGACATCACTAGTATTTCCAGATTTAGCGAGATAGCTAGAAAATAATACCCTTTCGTTCAATTTGGACACAGGGGCAAAACAGTATTTTTGGATCAAAGCGGGGGCCATTTGTGGTCCATTTTGCACCGAAAAACGTGCCAGGAGTAAAGATCTCTAAATGGGACAAATTATAGGTCAAACAAATTCTAAATGTCAGTACAAACTCAATGATATATCTAATTTTGGATTCTGGTGAGCCGAACACAATTTTGCCCAAGAAGTCAACCGTGGGGCCCGTAAATAGGCGGCTTGGTCAACTATCTCAGAATTGCATAAAAATTGGGTCATAGGACCAGCATGATACTACGAGTCTAGTGGCGTAAGTTTTGTCATATTCTGACATACGTACAATAAATGGTGCAATATTTTACAAAAGTCAAGATATGAGAACTTTTTGCGGATACGGGTTGATTCTGACGGATATGGGTCATCACAACAGTTTTTTATAGCATAAAAGTTAGGGTTTTTCTCCAACTTGGTCTCAATTTTCACCTAAGGTTACGCCCTGTTCGGAAGAAACTAATACATAGATTTGGAAGAGGGATAGGTCATGAACTAACCGGTGAAGACGGGATCGAATTTGGTTGAGCGATGGAGCAAAAAACAGAACATATGAACAGGGGTAAGTCGCTGTTGTCATTTTCCTGTGCGGTGCTCGCGGTCGCGGACGTGGGGCGAGCGGCGGTCGGCGGTGCTGGCTCCGGCGGCGGTGGAGGATCGAGGGGGTCGGCGGCGCAGTCTGGGTCATGGAGTAGGGGTTTTAAGATTAGGGTTTTGGGTTTAAGGGGTTATATATATATATGATGGATGAAAACCGAAGGGGGCTCGTGCGGAACAGGGTAATACTGCTGCTGTTGCTGGGATTTTCTAAGTGGGCCGGGTTATTGGGTAGATAAGGGTAGCAGGTTAATGGGTAGTTAAGGGAATGGGTTAATAGGGTTTAGGTTTTGATTTAATTATTATTATTATTTTTCCTTTTTCTTTCTTTCTTTCTTTTCTTTTTATTTATTCAAATATTAATAATATATATATATATATATATATATATATATATATATATATATATATATAATTCCCAAAAAATTATATTAGTGCATACAAATAATCTATCAACCGTCCACAAGGTCTCCTACATGAAATAAATTAAGGTAAAATAATAGTTTGCTCAATATCTCTAAATGCATATTTACCTAGAAGTTTAAATCTAATAAATTATATTTTTTCTAATTAACTAATAAATACTATGATTTAAATTAAATAATTAATTAAATAGTTAATACGATTTTAAAGTTAGGGGTTTTATAATTTTATTACTCAGCTATTTCTGTTCTTGATACTTTATTTTCTGTCTCATGGATTAATGTATTAAACTCATTATCGGGTTGTTCTCCGAGACATTTTATTGACACTTGTTGTTGAATTATATTTTATCTTGATTATTCTGACATTTGAACTGTGATTATCTTCTGTGGATGAGATTAGATTTACATCGTGACATGTATCATAGACCTTTATTATTGTTTTACAGCTTAAGTATACTTTAATGGGTCTATTAAATTGGGTTTGCCCATTGGAGTGTGTTGCTGGCCATTGCCACTTGTTTAGTCCCTCGATATTTTGGGACTGGGGCATGACATAGTTTTTGTTGTGGCCCATGCAGGTCAGAGCATTAAGGTCTACGACTATGTTCTACGACTAAGGTCTACGACTATGATTTACGATAATGTTGCTTCGGTTTCAACTAAGGAACCGAGCAAGCCTACGATTAGAATATGATAAGTTATAGGATCTCATCCACTTGATTGATACGTTCTTGACCTCTATATCGACTTCAAAATAATTTTTTTACTTGCATCCGGCCTTGATTCCCCTGTACGCCTTTTATAGTTTATTTTGGATGTAGAGTAATGGATCCACAAGCAAGCAATGAGACTCCCGCAAGAATACCATAAGTTGCAGTTGTCACCTACGATGATGGAGTGACACCGGTAGGTGGAGGTCTATCAGCACAACAAAGCAATCAAGCAGATCAGCACGCCTCAAGATTTTGGCGAGACGATATTCTGCCATCGTTGCAGTTTTCTCCACCGATGCCTAATTTTCTACCAGGACAGCTTATAGTAGATGGTCAGTAGATGTTCCAAATATACTATGCAATAATACAAGCCCAACAGTAGGTTTATCAAGAAGCCCAGCAACAACAGAGGATACCACCACCGGGACATGGACAGACTTTTGCGATAAAAATGGAGGACGCACAGACTCGTGGAGTAGTGAATACGAGTAAGATTTAAGTTTTATCATAGCTATCTATTCCTAGTAATGCTTTAGCACGTGCCTGTTAGTTCCTTTTCCTAGCCTAAGCCTAGTATTATGAACTTGTTAGTACTTGATACCCAAGTTTTCCTAAGTTGTACTTGATCCCTGCTCTAACCAGATTCCTTTACTCTTTAATTACTTCTCTCTCATTGCCTAGGAAAATATTTTTATTCCTTCCCTACGTGTTCTACTTAACCATCACCCTTTCTCTACATTTCTCCTTGTTCATGATTCTTTATCCCTTGTATCGTGCTACAAACATATTTTGTAACTGCGTTATCTCTCCTTACCGGTTATATTTTATTTTTTTAATTATGAGGACGCAATTCTTTTAAGGAGGGTAGATTGTAAACACCCGAATTTTTTAAAATTAAAATATTAATTTTTGAGATTTTTCTATGATTTTTAAATATATAAAATAAATGTTTTCAGGAATTAAATATTTTTGAGTATTAAAATTAAATATTATAATATTATAAATATTATATTTTTTAGTGTAAAATAAATAATTAGTCATAGTGTAATTTTTTTTGGAATCTATTGGACCAAAAACTATTTTTAAACAGCTAAAAATATTTTTTTAAATAAACCGAATTAAACCAACCTGAACCGAACCGAACCGAACCAAGCCTAAATAAACCAAACTAAACCCAACCCAAACCCTAGTGGGTCGGATCTAGACTCGACCTGTACCCGCTAACCCGACTCGACCTATTAACCCTGCTACGGTAACTCCCATAACCGTCGCTGTCCGCTCGCCTCCCCGTCGATGCTCCACCTCCCTGAAATCGCCGGAGCCCTCAACTATAAAACCCCGGCCACCCCCATCACCCATCACCCATCACTGCCTCTGTCATTTCTTTCCTCTGGCCGACGACTCCACCACGACCCGAGACCCCGGTGACCTCCGACGACGAACCCGACGTCCTCTCCGACGACCTCCGTCGCTGCCAGCTACGGCTACCAGCAGCCACAGCGCCGCCACCGTCGACCGAGCACAACAACTGTAGCAGCCGTCGTCGGCCGGCTGATACCGATCCCCTGTTTCGGTGAGCTTTTCTCTCTTCTCGTCACGTTAATTTTTGAACGGACTGTTGTGACCCTCTTAAACTCCGTACAATTAGATTAGGGTATCGTGTCCTATGTTAATCACAAATCGCAATGCAAAAATAGGATAAATAGCCCAATTTTGGATATCAAAAACTGTCCCGAAATCACAAGTTCACGGCTGGTTTACGTACAACATGTTTAATAATTTTAAAATTCACCTGAACATTAAATTAGATAATATAACCAAGTTTGAAACCCTGTAATTAGTTTATTTTATTGTGCTGTAATTTGTGTTTTATTCGCGGCTGAAGTTAACCAAAATCTTGGTTTTAAAACCCAAATTCTCCCGAAACTGGGTACGTTCCGCTAAGCGAGGCAACTTCGTCGTGTGCGAATTGTACCGAAAGGAGCGTATCGTCAATACGGATGTGTGGAATTTTATAAAAATTGATTTGGAGGTGCGTGCACACCGAAATCAATGCATATCCATCAAAATTACCCTATATCGGCCCTGTTCTAAAACTCATTGTAACTTCGTGTGTTCTTGTCGTTTCGCAACAAAACTTGCATCATCGGATTCGTAGCGTTATGCTGGTCCTGTGACCCAAGTTTGGTTCGATTCTGAGAACGTTGACGAAACCCCGTATCGTGGTCCCCACGGCTCCACTTGACGAGCAATTTTGTGATCGACCTATCGAAATCCAGTTCTGGATATTTTGTTGGGTTCGTATCATCGTTCTGGACTTGTAGACACTAAGTTTGACGAATTTGGAGAACTTTGTCTCTGGCATATTTTTTGGTGAGAAGTAGGCCACATGTGGACCCCGCTTTAATAAGAACTGTCAATTTTGCTCCTGTGTCCAAATTGGAGTTTTGGGTAGGCAATCCTGGCTATTTCATATCTTCTGAGAATGATGGTAGTATTTATTTGAACATCCAGAGGAGTACCTGAAGGTCCTGCTGTTACCGGAGCAATTGGAGGAATTCAAACCCCAGACAAGTGTACCTTGCCAAACTTCTAGTACTTGCTCTCATATTATTCTCTTAATTTATTTCTGTGATGTATCTGCTTAACCTAGGACCATGTGACGTTGCTTAGCGTCCAAATAATATTCAGGTGTCGACGCCGTATGCGGAGTCGGGTAACATCACTTAGAGAGTTGATATTACGACCCTATAATTTTGTGCTTGCAATATCAAGTATGTTATACCATAGGACACCTGACACTATTCATATGACAGAGTCTTTCCTAATATATTTATGGTAATTCTGTATAGGTTACAGGAATCGTGACATAGATCTTACATATGCATATCTATCACTACGACTCGCTGCATTAGGTAGGGGTCATGATCTTGCGTGTTATGGATATAAGACGTGAGGTTACATTGGGTGGGAAGAGTCTTACCATACTAAAGGCTGATTATATTATATATATATAGTTATTCTGGAGGTGCCTTAGACTCTGACCAGAGCTATGGCACATGCAATAGCCCTTCGAGATATAAATGTTGCTATGGGTTTCCCTGACACAAAGCCTATAGTAGTTTCAGCCTGAGTATAATTAATGCTCTCATTTGCATATCACATAGCTGGTTACATAGTTTGCCCTGCTGATATATTTTTATATACTATACTTATTTGGCTTGGGTTATTCTTGTACCTTGCTATGTCCCCTGAGGACCTGGATCCGGATTATGTCCCCAGATATAGCAGAGTAGATCTACCCCGAGATATACGAGACATGAGCAGACGCTGGAGCAGTACCAACACCAGAGGATGAGGTGATGCCAGAAGACTTCTCCTGAGTATTTTATTACTCAGCTATTTCTATTCTTGATACTTTAATTCTTGTCTCATGGATTAATGTATTAAACTCATTATCGGGTTATTCCCCGAGGCATTTTATTGATACTTGTTGTTGAATTATATTTCATCTTGATTATTCTGATATTTGAACTGTGATTATCTTCTGTGGATGAAATTAGATTTAGATCATGACATATATCGTAGGCCTTTATTGTTGTTTTACAGGTTAAGTACACTCTAATGGGTCCATTAAATTGGGTTTGCCCATTGGAGTGTTCTGCTGGCCATTGCCACGTGTCTAGTCCCTCGATATTTTGGGACTGGGGCGTGACACCATGCTCGACCTGCCTAATGCAACCAAGCACACTTGCTGATGTTAATGTTACTTCTTCATAACCATTAATTCCCCCCTCACTTAGAACATCAATCAATAACAAAGCAACAACAACAACACATAACAAGCATGTTGCTGTTTCAAAGGTGATAATCCCCCCTTGCTGCTTCTACACTGACTCCTCTCAGGTCTCCTCCTTGCTCTGGGGATTGCAGCATTCTCTATATGTAAACCCTCTCACCCAAATTTAGGTATATATAGTTTAGTGTGATATTATAATTTATTTTGGAATAATTAGAGTTAGAAAAATAGAGTTATTATACATACTTCAATTATGATATCTTTGATGCACCTTACTATAGTTTCAATATTTGGAACACTACACTAGCCCTTGCTGACTAACAACTTTCACACTCTTATTCTAGACAAACCAAACTTCAATCATGATCCTAGTTTCACTCTCAAACTCACACTTTTGTATTATATTTTTATCTACACAACATTCTCGACACTTATGCATCATAAAATCTTAACTTTCCACTTAGTGACCGTAGCTTGGATTTCTGATGTAAAATACTGACCAGATTCCTATAACCAAATGTCTGACATTAACCTATAGTGAGACTACCCTAACCTAATCTTTTGGGTCACATCTATTTTTATATATTTTATATGCTAATTTAATAGATATGATACATTGAACCCTTTGAGCTTAATTTGACTCAACCTAGAGCCAACCCACAAATCCAACCTTAAAAACCTAATTAAGTGGTCAAGTAGAACACCAAACACTCTCTCTTTCTCACATTTTCTCTTTACAAACCATCTTTAAATTCTTTCTCCATCTCCCTCCACACCTCTATCTATCCAACCTTACCCAGGCTGAATCAGAATTCAGCAATACCCCCACCAATCTGGCCCTATCTCCCTCCATATTAAGTATCGTTCTCTCAAATTTTGTATGCTTCTTACTATCCCTGTCCTTATCATTTTCCTTCATAAACCTTTCATCAAAATTAAATCTAATTTCCTCAAAATAGCCCTCCATCAGAGTTATCCATGCTGAATCATAATTCTGTTTATCCTCTTCTAAGGTCACTCCACCACCTCCATAGCCTCTGAACCACCACAAAAGTACCCAAATATACTTTTCCTATCTATCCTTAACAATTTTCCTTTACAACTCAATACCTAAATCATCCCACAACTCACCCAAATACCCCCTACAAACCGAAGACACCCTGCTAAACCCGCCAGCAATAGCACCATTTTAACACCTTGTTGCCACCATTTCCAGCACCAAAACCTCTTCAACAACTACCCTATCCTCATACTCATCCTTTAGCTCTCCCCTAATATATATTAGCCCTACAGCACATGGAGAAATATTTTGAAGCCCCGGACAGCAGCTACGAGCCAAAGTGTCCAAATCTGGACAGATTTGTGCAAGCAGTGCACAGTTCTCTTTTGCCTTCCCATTTTACTTTTGTAAGAGATCAAACTCCACCTAATAAACCCTTTCTACATGCACTTCACATATCTATTAAATTTTACCAACTTTCTATTCATATTTTTCATGATATTACACTAATAACACTTACTACTTATCACGTCTAGACTTGAATGTTATTTATGCACTTGTTGTCCTATTCACTTTGTCATGATCTAAAACCCAAGCAACCACTTGCAAAATATGATTTTTAATTCAATTGTCACTAAATTTCAGAATATATAAGTTTTTTTTAGGGTGTTATATAAATAAATACATGGTTGAGACATGATTAAATAATTTGCAACTAGTAGTGCACTTTGCCTAGATTTTGTGTTAGCTAGTTTTATTATTTATAAACACTATGTTAGAATGTAAAAGATGCCATGCTAGGGTTGTGCACTAGTTGTAGTAGTGTTTGCACATATGTTTCATGACAAATGCAAGTTATAAATGAGGTGTATACCATGATCTTATTATAAATTCAGATTTGACTTATCATCGTATACTTGATTTTTTGCAGTACAAAGAGACTTGTATATAGTTGGATGAATGAATATACTTGAGGAACAGAGTATGTGATTATTTGGGATGAACCTAAATTGACCTATTGTTAATGCTCATGTGTTCATAATTTAATAGACAAAATAAACCCTAGGTTAGTTGACATAGTATGACACTTAGTGAATAGCAAGGTTGATAATATGTTGTATATGAAAACCAAGTGTGAGGACACCTAGTACCTACATGAACCTTCGTTATAAACATGTTTATGTTATATGAAAAGTTGTACATTTAGAGTACTTGATGATGTTATGTGACTAGTAGGCTTGGTGTTTGCACACTTTCTTGGTCCTTGGCTAGTGAACCTTAGCCAACCTACTTAGTTAGAACGCCTAATTAATTTAGACTCTAAATAATTGATGGCATTGTGTAACTTGTACCCTTGATTAATTTAGACCCTAATAGTCTAATGATTAATGACAAAGAGTAGTTGTACTCTTGTGCATGCTTAGTGAACCGTGTCATAGTGACTGATATGATATTACTATATATATAGGCACTTGGGATTGTTCAGACTTGGATGCCGGAACAAGTTCTTTCCATTGCAGCTTGAAGTTCCAGACAAGATACTTTGCCACCTTATTTTACTGTACAAATTAAATTTTTTGCATTATATGATTTTGCTATAGATAAAATAGTATAAGTATGAGCGTCTGAGTATGACTCGGGTGCAGTCGACGAATGCATCGATGAGTAGATAATGCATAAACCAAGACATAGTGACATAACCAAAGTTTTGGGAGGTATTATGATATTTCCTTAGGACTCTAAAATGTTTTACTCATGACACATTCATGTTGATGCGTGTTATCGTATTCGACTGGCTATCGGTGCGTTCGACACGTATGTCGGTACCGTACATAGTTTTAGTATTGGAATAATTGACTGGCATAGTAGTAACGTGATGTTCACGTTGTATATACGACTTGGACATATGCATTGGATGGGGAGGACAACTAGTAAGTGTATGGGACACACAATATCGATAGCTGTAGTATCTATGGATCTACAGATATTGATGACTACCCTTTAGCAGATGCCACTTCCGACAAAAAGTTAGGCTTGTTATATATATATATATATATATATATATATATATATATATATATATATATATATATATATATGCAGCCTACCAGCGTTCTTTGGAGCGTTGGTATTTATTTAGCAGAAGCCGCATTCGACGGGACGTTATGGCATTTATCTATGCCTACGCCTACCCATACATACAAAAGTTGTCCTCAAATTATATTCACATAGATGGTTAGGTTACCCTATTTATTTTGTACAGTATTTACATTTCAGCATGTACCAATTTTATCTTGTTATGTTCCACTAAGGACCTGGTCCCCAGTTAGGTTAGCTGAGTTGGAGACAGAGTTCTTTTGCTGAATGGTTGATGAGTGCTCATTTTCTTACAGATATTATCCTTTCGTGTAAATGTATATGCTTTATCATGTTACTACTTAGTTTTTATGGACTCATGCTATTTACTTCGAGTCTATTCAAAAAGTATAATTTTTATGATGCAGACTAGTAGTCATATTTATCTTTTTTTGATTCCTGTCATATGGATTGAGAGATAGATAGTTGATAGATATAGATAATTAGCTTGATCACTTGACCATGGACAGTGTAAGTGCACTTCATTGGGTCCATTAAATTGGAAAGTCCTACAGAGTCATACCAGCTAGCCATTGCCACGTATCTGGTCCCGTATATTTTGGGACTGGGCAACACCAACTGCAATGCATGTTTTGACCATGGACAGTGTAAGTGCACTACCTGACCTAACCGCACTACTCTCTGCATTTACCTGAGCAAAACCAACTGCAATGCAGTAGCTATTGTTGCTCCTAAAACCCGACTATGATCACTACAGTTGACTGCACATCTTCCCAATTACTCGTAATGTCCTTACCTAAGTTTCCAATGCAGTGCACAAGAGTGCACAACACCCTCACTAGATACGACACTCTGCACACCTTTCCCATACAACCACTAGCACACACTTATACTATTCAATACAGTGCACAGCACCCTCCTACATACACAAGACCAATCGACAAACACCTTGGGTGCATTATTGTGTGTCACCCTTAAATTCTCTGATACGCAATTGATACCAACTCCAATCACCAAAAACACCACCAAACATATGAGCACATATAATATATGAATTAGAGCTAGAATTAAGTAATATAGACTAAGTATAATAGATCTACGAAAATATGGACACAAGAAACCAATAAAATAAAGAAAATACTAATTCTCAATCCCGTGTCATAATGTATCATGACACACTATCATGTCCCAATCCCAAAATACCGAGGGACTAGCCACGTGACAATGGCCAGCAGCACAACTCCAATGGGCAAACCCAATTTAATGGGCCCGTTATAGTGTACTTAGGCTATAAAACAAATACAATGGTCTAAGATATATGTCACAGTCTAATTCTAATCTCATCCACAGAAAGTAAACACAATTTAATATGATAGACTAGTCAATATAAAGAAATATAGTCCATGAACAAGTCTCAATAAAAAGTGTCTCGGGGAACAATCCGATAATATGTCAATACATAAATCCAAGAGTCAAGATATAAAATAACTGAAATCAGAAATAACTGAGTATATAACAAAATAATCAGGAGAAATCCTCGGGCACAACCTCGTCCTCTGTTGTCAGTACTGCTCCAGTGTCAGCTACTGTCCCATATGTCTCGAGGTAAACCTCCTCTGCTGTACTTGGGGACATAATCCGGATCTAGGTCCTTAGGGGACATAGCAAGGTACAAGAATAACTCAAGCCAAATAACTGGTTATGTGAAATACAAATGAGAGCATTAATCATACTCAGGCTGAAACTACTATAGGCTCTGTGTCAGGAAAACCCATAGCAGCATGTAATATATCGAAGGGCCAGTAAATGTGCCAAAGACAGAGTCTAAGGCACCACCAGTAATATATATATATATATATATATATATATATATATATATATATAATCTGCCTGTAGTATGGTGAGACTCTCCCCACCCAATGTAACCTCATATCTCATGTCCATAACACGCAAGATCATGACCTCTAACTATTACAACGAGTCATAATGATATCTCTACATATGCAAGTCTTATGTCACGAATCCTGCGAACCTATACAGTATCACCATGAATAAGTCACAAAAGATTCTGTCACATAAATAGTGTCCTATGTTATGACGTACTTGGTAAAATAAGCACAAAAATATATAGGATCGTGGTATCAACTCACTAAGTAACGTTAGACGACTTTGCATACGGCGTCGACACCCGAATCTTGTTCGGACATTAGGCATCTCATGGTCCTAGGTTGAATAGTTACAATACAGAAGTATATTTATATATATAAATAACTCAGGCAATAAATATTAAAGGAACTACTACATGTTTGGCAAGGTACACTTGCCTGTGTTCTTAGCTCCGTCATTTGCTCCTGTAATAGTAAAATCTCTAGGTACGTCTCCGAATACTGAAACAAATATCACCATTATTCTCAGAATACTTGAAATAGCTAGGATTGACTACCCATAAGTCCAATTTGGATACAGGGGCAGAATTGACAGTTTATGGTCAAAACGGGGTCCACATGTGGTCCACTTCGCACCGAAAAATGTGCCAAAAATAAAGTTCACCAAATTTGTCAAACTTAGTATTTATGAGTGTAGAACGATGATATAAACCGAACAAAACGTCCATAACTGGATTCCGATGAGCCGATCACAAAATCACCCGTCAAGTAGAATCGTGGGGCCCACGAAAATGAGATTTCGTCAAAGTTCTCAGAATTAAAGCAAACTTGGGTCACGGGACCAGCATAATACTACGAATCCAATGGCATAAATTTTGTTAAAAAATGACAAGCATGTACAAAATTATGACGAGTGTCAGAACCGGCCGATATTGGGCTTTTTGACGGATATGCGTTGATTCCGGTGTGCACGCATATCCAAATCAACTTTTATAAAATCTGACACATTCGTGTTGACAATACGCGCCTTTTGATATAATTCACACATGACGAAGTCACCTCGTTTAGTGGGACGCACCCTATTTCAAAAAATTTTGGGTTTAGAAAACCAAGTTTTTGGTCAACTTCAACCATGAATAAAATACAGCATACAATCAATTAAAATAAACTAATTAAAGGAGTTTAATCTCGGTTATGTTGTCTAATTTACTGTTCAAACGGAATTTAAAAATATTAACTAGGTTGGAAGAAAAATGGCCATGAACATAGGGCTTTGGGACAATTTTCTGAACTATAAATTGGGTCTTTTTTTCTGTTTTGCGTCGTGATTTACGACCGACACAGGACACGATACCCAGAACTAATTATACAAAGTTCGAGAGGGTCATATGGTCTTTAAATAGATTTGAAAGATCAATATTTGGATAACTGTGCAAAGAGATACGAAGGTGGGAATAAGAGTACCTCACTGCTACTGTTAGCTCGAAAATAAGGCGAATGTACGGCGTCTACTTCACGGTGGTATTGCGCGGCGGTCCGGCGTCGTCGTTGGTGGTGGCTAGTCGGAAATGAAAGAGGGTTGGATGGTGAACGAGGGGGTGGCTATGGATGTTTATATAAGGGTCAGAAATGGACGTTATGGGGAGGTGAAAGGGGGTCGGCCGGTCGATTTTGAGGGAGGGGAAGTGTTTGGTTGGGGATGCGATTTTGAATCTGAGGGGTTTGTGGGTCGGGTTAGCGGGTACGGGTAGGATCCGAGTCTAATTGGTCTGGGTTGGTTCGGTTGGGTTCAGTTTGGTTTGATTTGGTTTGGTTTGGTTTAGGTTGATTTAATTAAAACTAATGTATTTTAGCTATTTAAAAAATAGTTTAGAGCCCAATAAATTCTAAAAAAATTATACAATATCCTATTATTAATTATACACTCAAAAATATATATTTTATAATATTTTAATAATTAATTTAATACATAAAAATATAAATCCCTTAAGAACATTTATTATAATTAATTAAAAATTACAGAAAAATCTCCAAAAACTCAAAAATATATAATTAAAATTCTAAAATTAATTTTAAAAATCTGGGTGTTTACACACACAATCATCGTATCTAATTATGGACACGTGAAACCCATCACACATCACAATAGACTCAATTGTTCTATTGAGGATACGATACAACCAACACATGGGCACAACTCGAATTTCCCCTAAATTGAGCCCAAAAATCAATAATACAACCACCAAATGCATAGATCTAATCCAAATTAAGGCTTCTAGTGCCTAGATCTATCATAGAAAGGTCATTTTCTCTAACTAGAAGGTTCCTATAGGTCTCAATAGGCTTCCTACACAAAGAATAGGTGAAATTGAGAAGTTTACCTCTACTAGAAGTGTCCTCCTTGGTGGATTTCAAATTTGGATACGGTAGGGATGACTTGGACACGAATTCCTTCTTGGTGACTCCTCTCCAAGCTCCTTGCTCCTTGATGAAGAATAAATAAAGAGAATTGAGAAGAGAAAGTAAAATTTGAATTCTAGATCTAAAATTTGAGAGGGAATGAATTGGTATTTAAAATAAATTGTTGCTTGGGAAGGAAGTAGCAAATTGGAGAAAAAACTAAATTCAAAAGAAAGACACATGCCATTCTCCTATTGGTTGGGTTCAAATGGTTTCATTCATTTTCCCTCCAAATTGAATTTAGAAATTTAAAAGGAAAGAAATCTAATTAATTAATAATGGAATATCTACAACTAATAGAAAATATTCCTTTCATGATAACTAACTTAGTTTAATTCTAATTAATTAACTAGCCAAATAACACTAATTAATTCTTGTCCATACCCATTAATTCTAAACTAAACAATAATACAAAATATACTCATATAATAATAGCAATGTGCAAAATTATCAAAATACTCCTAGCATACAAAATTACTAAAATATCCCTATAGTAAAAATAGGTGGTTACAAGTCTACCCCACTTAAAATAATTTTGTTCCTGAAATTAAAAGACAAAACTATCACTAAGAACTACAACAGATCAAGAAAGAACAATACCTTAATTCTCAAAAAGATAAGGGTACCGCTCGTGCATCTCATTCCCTCTCCCAGGTAGACTCACCCGGAGAGTGATGCCTCCATGCGACGTGCACCAAAGGAATGGTCTGGTTTCACAGAACCTTCTCTCTTCGATCCAGAATCTAGACTGGCCGCTTTAGATATCTGAGGATCGGGCCCACCTCGATCTCTAAGTGATCCAATACGTGACTAGGATCTGCCACGTACCTTCTCAGCTGCGATACATGAAACAAGTTAAGAACTCCCTCTAATACATGAGGCAAGTCTAGCCGGTAGGCCACTGTACCGACCCTCTCGAGAATACCAAAGGGTCCAATGTATCGTGGACTAAGCTTCCATCTTCACCAAAGAGAATCGTGCCTCGTGTCGAAAAAATCCTCAGAAATACCAGGTCTCCAACATAGGACAAAATAAAGCCTTAAAAACTTAGTTTATAACAAACAACTACAAGCAAGTACAAACACAAAATCAAAAACTATACCTGGAACTCCAAAGGTCTCCGGTGGCTATCGGCCTAATGCCTCTGTCGGTCCTGGACCACCCGAAGTCTATCTCTAATCAGCTTGACCTTCTCCGCTGCATCCACAACCATCTCTGGTGTCACGACCCGCACCCAGAATTTGGGACACGAGTACGTGGGTACGTACAGCCTACGCCGCAGCATCGACGGTAGAACGCTGTCTAGGTCATAATACTGTCTAAACAATCTCACACGAGTATCCAACTCCATAAGGAGACACAGATATCATAATATAATATGGATAATACTCAATCATATAGCTAAAGCATGATAAGATATCGAAGAAATAAATAAATCAAAATGCAACACAAGTCTAAAATAGAAATAATCTAACTCAACAATAATATCCAAGTCTCAAAGTATGCCAAAAACAAATCAGGTACCAAAGGTTCTAAAAGAAACTAAATGAAATAATAGTGATCTTGGCTAGACCTCTCAGAATCACAACTGAACTACAAGGTCTAAGACTGCAGCTACTCTCCCTATGGTCCATAATATATCGGACACCAGTCCTCTAAGTCGTAGTTTGGAAAAATATTTCCAATCAGGATGGAGCAAAGTATAACCCAAATAACTGTTCCAATTAATTGATAAGGGCTATAAAACAATAAATAGATGATGCTATATACTGAGAGAAGACAATAAGTAAATGCAATGGCAAAATAAAGAGAATAGGCAATATAGGCAATATGGTACAGTCAGTGTATATATGAAATAAAGAGAACAAGGTACAATATCATATACGGGTGATGTAGTATATGAACTAAAATAGAGAATATAACTATTCGAAGGGTTTGAAATCATAGTTTCGAAATATGATCGGCTTGGGAACTTGTACGATAGCTATATAGCCTGGCTAATCATACGTGAGGTGTATGATTAACACTACAATATCTACACTTGTACGATAGGGATTTGATCACATCTCTCACTAGCAATTTCTCTACCCCCAACTAGTACTGTGGATCCAACTATGACACGTCACGATACACGATCAATGTCCAATATATCATGTACAATGTCTAATATCAATATCCAATATTAATGTCATGTACAATGTCAATACGATAACCAATATAACATCTCATGACTGTAGATCCAATCTATATACTAGTCCGTGTAGCACAGTATCAAGAATCAGATTAATATTTCTAAATACTGAAATTATAAAAATTATCAAATAAGGGAAATTATCAGAGAATGTACTCGCCTGGGGTCCTTAGCTGACAATACCAATGTCCTGCTCCTGAAGTCTCGTAGGACGATCCAATGGTCCTATATACATATAATATAATACAATACAACATTAGCCAAAATACTAGCATATACATAACCATAATTACACTGAACTCAAGGGTACTCTATGGGTGATCCTAGTCATCTAACAGGGTCAAGCGTGCGTTTAGATGCATGGGTGTCACGTGTGCAATTGTTGTACAAGATCAGACAGTCAAAATAATACGGGTTTTGCCAGTACGTCAGTGTACATAAGGCAGTCTGCTAACAATTCACAGGATCACAGGGTCATATGTAACTACGAGATATCCGCAGCTATACCTAGGGGTCATACAGCATGTACATATTGTAGTCATAATTAATATAGTATTTAATTACTTACAATATATATATATATACATACCATATATTTATACATATACCAAATGAATAAGATACATACATACTAAATATATTTATACACCAAATATATATATATATATATATATATATATATATATATATATATATATATATATATATATACCAAATATATGTATATACATACCAAATGAGTAATATACACATACACGTATGTATGCGTACACAACAAATTATAAGAGAAAATACTCCTCACCTTGGCCTCGGCGTGCACGTGCACGAGATCAGCGATGACGACGATGACGGCGATGTTGATGAAGGTGATGATGACGATGATTTTGAAGGCTGCCGGAGTGGAGGGGCTCGGCGAGGAGGAGGACAGGAAAGAGGGGAGAAGAACGGGCTGGTGCTGGCGGAGATGTAATTGTGGGGTGGTGGTCGGCTGTGGGGAAGATAAGACGGGGAGGAGGAGATTCATGGTGGAGGAGAAAAGAGGGTGGAGGTGTTAATGGCGGGGAGGAAGATGACCGGAGTCCGACGAGGCTGTTGGTGGTCGTTCAGTCGGTCAGGGAGTCGGCAGGCGGGGTGCTCCGGGTTTCAGGCGATCATGGAGGGAGGATGGGTGGTCGGGGCTACTCGGTTGGTCGGCGGAGGGGGCTCTGGTCGAGTACAGGCGGGTGGGGGATGGTCGCGCAGTCAGGAAGATCGACGAAGTAGAGTCGAGGGAAGAACGACGGGTGAGGGAGGTCATCATCGAGATGGCAGCAGGGTCGGGGATATGCTCAAGCGATCAGGACAACGGGAACAGTGGGTTCGTGGCAGCAGGAATGGGGGTTCGTAGCAGCGAGAACGGTGGGGAGTGCAACCGCGGCGGGTGTGCTTAGCTGGAGGTGGTGGCCGGCTCGGTTTGAACCAAGAATGAATAAGAGGTGAAGAAGAAAGAAAGAAGAAAGGAAGAAGAAGAAGAAGAAGAAGAAGAAGAAGAAGACTACGGTTATGGAGAAAGAGGGAGGAGAGAGAAGGTAGAGGTTTTCCCTAGGTTTTAGAGATTAGGGCCTGCTTGGGGAAATGTGTGTGAGGAGACATTTTATAGGGAAGGGTGATGGGGAGTGTGTGGTGGTGATGAGTCCCCATTTGAATGAGTGGCTAGGATTTAACATGATAATTTTTTGTTCACACAATGGAGAGGGAGAGTGTGGTTGGACCGGTCATGGGTGAGGGGCTTCTTCATTTGGTTTTAAACCAATGAGGAGATGACACCTAATGCAATAATTATAAAAAAGTCCCTTAAATTTGGATATTTGCACAGACACATGAAATGATAAAAAATTGATGGAGGATTTGGTATTTGGTGTTTTGTAGGGTGAGGGAGTGTTGTGTGTTTTGCATAGGCTCAATGAATGAGGGATTGGGTTAAATTGGGGTTAAGTTGAGATTATTCAAAGTTGGCATCCCCAATTTAATTAAAATAAATTGTCATGTACTCTTAAATTAAATGGGGACACAATGGGTCTCAATTTGGAGTGACACAAAGGTCATGAAAGTTGTAGGCCTGGTATCAGTCTTTGACCCTTTAATTGGTCCGGCTAAACGGATTGAGTTGGTGTCTCAAAATTGATGACAACGACACAAGTGCGCGACACAGGATTAAATAATGAATTTCGGATACGGAAAGTTGTGCAATTAAATTAGAGCACAAAGGATTATGATTTTGTGTGACAGAAAAGTCCAGCGCCTAAGTTGGCGTATCAAGTCTAGAATGCAACAACTTGTTAAAAATTATGGGCTAATATTTAGCTCCGAATATTGCAACAACGGTAGGGTGTAATAATTAAATAAAATCACAATAATAATTATAATCCTCAACATTTAATCCTGAATAATTATAAATTAAATCCATAATACTATATTATGGTCAGGGCTCCATCTAGTGGGCATCTAGGTCTAGTCTACTAACTCATGCATGAATGAACGCTATATATATAATACACACATATATATACACATATCATGCAATTTATTTTAAAATAAATACACACAATACCTATAATATATAAAATGACAAAAATACTCCTATTTTCAGGATGTGGTAGTGACAAGTCTACCCTCCTTAAAAGAATTTTGTCCTCGAAATTTAAAATCCTCAATAGTAGTATTTACTCATTATATATATTATTTTCCATCAAGTTTAGATTTATCAAACCCATAATCATAAAGTGAATTCCATATTGTTATTTTACAAAATTTTCAAAATTCTATAAATATCATATTCCTGAAAATCCTCGAAATAAAATCAAATTTCATTTTTATTACAATCTCCTCCAAGACTTTAATTTAATAACTAAATACTCGAAATTTAACATCCAATCCTCTAATTTTAGGCACCTTGTCTCTCTCTGTCAAGTCATAACCTCTTCATCAATTCTTCACTATAGTTAACCCCTAACAATCAAGATCTAAGAAAATCCTACCTACAGTCATTCAATATACAATCTAGAAAAAAAAGTGTATGGTTATGGTCATTTGTCATGGTATTGCAGTATCTGTAAGGGTGTACTACTAACTACCTTCTAGCAAGAAAATTACTGATGCAAGCTACGGTACTAATGAATCAATCAATCAAATAGATAAAAGGAACAAAAGAAAAGAAAAGGACAGAACCTGCTAACACATCACCTGCAGTATCGGTCTCCTCGACCGTCATCGCAAATGCCCCGCCCTGCTGGATTGGCTTCCTTCGCGGGTGCTGAGCAATCTGCAGTTCCACAGGTGGCCTAACTGGATCTCTATGATTTGGAGCTGCTCGCTAGCCGGGAAGATAAGGAGCTAGAAGACAATCCCTCACTCGATGTCCCACAGCACCATAGTGCAAACAAAGTCCTAGCCTCGTTCTATAGCTCTCCCAAAGGTGATCTGACTTTTTACAGAAATGACAAGTCTGTTGTGTCTCTCTCGGAGGCTGCTGCTGATCCTGCTAAACACGAACCGGTGCATGACACTGCTGTTGATACTAAAACATCATCGGCTGTTATTGAATATGGGGACGCTTGGCCGATATTGTGCTACCATTCGTATCTCCAGAAATATTGTGACTCCTCTTAGGCCTGAGATCCATATCCTCTTCTGCAATCTGGGCATCCTTCAAGATATCCTCAAAGGTAGCGGTATAACGACCAGAACTGCACAACATAATCTCTCTCGTCAGTCCCTTTCTAAACTTTCAGGCTCGATCTCCTGGGTCCCGAATCATAGACGATACAAAATGGCTCAATCGACAGAATTTTGCGACGTACTCGTCGACCGACATGTTCCCTTGGACCAAGTCATAAAATTGACTTTCTAAAGCTTCCAAGGCCACGTCGGGGAAGAACTTCTATTCAAAAAGCTCTTTGAAGGTATCCCAAGTAAGTCCTTATGTAGTGAGTCTCGGCTCCGTACGATACCACATGAGTGCGATATCGAACATCTGACTGCCAGCGGCCTCGATCTAAAGAATCTCCAGAATCTGTGCCAAATGCAAGTTCCTCTCTATATCCTCTAACCAGTCGTCAGCGTAGAGTATCCCTTCGATGCCTTTGAACTCTCGAGGCATCATTCTTTTGAAATCAACTATGGTGCCTGGTCTCTGTTGTTGCTGCTGACCAGGATACTGCTGGGCAACTCTCTCAACTGCCTGTAGAGCCACCTGATGAGCGTTCTCCATGCTCTCTCTCATCAACTCTGTCTGTGCCTGGTGTACCTTAGCTTGTACCCTCTGAGCCTCAGCTTGAACTCGTTGAGCGTCTATCATCACTCTCTGGGTATCTATCATGCCCTGAATTAAGGTAAACATATATGTCCCATCAACGGGCATACCTACAGAAAACAGAGTCGGTAGAGGAGAAATATTGTCTGTCATAGCTGGGGCAATCCTCTGAACAGGTGGAAGAGGAGGAACTCCAGATGTCTGTCCGTCAGGTGGAGGGGTGGCAGACCCCTCTGAAGTTGATGCTCCCACTCTCATAGATCTTGTCTTCGACGGCATCCAGAAGACAGACCCAAAAGAATCAATTTAGGCAATAAATACGATATCATCAAAGAAGGACAATAAAGTTCTAAAGGAAGCAATATTCAGAAGGAATAAGGATAACAAGATAAATAGATTTGAAATGTTCCTAGTTGTGATTGAGTATTCGCTCTCATCCTACTATGCTATACCCTAGATCCTATCACAGGCTCGTAGTAGTACAACTAAGACGTCGCACTACCATGATATCATACTATTTGCGAAGCCTGACCTGTATAGGCCACCACTAAAAATGTGTCATAACCCGCACCAGGAATTTGGGGCACGAGTACGTAGGTACATCCAGCCTACGCCGCAGCATCGGTGGTAGAACGCTGTCTAGATCATAATACTGTCTAAACAATCTCACACGAGTATCCAACTTCATAAGGAGACACATATATCACAATATAATATGGACAACACTCAATCACATAGCTAAATCATGATAAGATATCGAAGAAATAAATAAATCAAAATATAACACAAGTCTAAAATAGGAATAATCTAACTCAACAATAATATCCAAGCATCAAAGTATGTCGGAAATAAATCAGGTACCAAAGGTGCTAAAAAAAACTAAATAAAATAATAGTGATCCTGGCTAGACCTCTCAGAATCACAACTGAACCACAAGGTCCAAGACTGCAGCTACTCTCCCTGTGGTCTATAATATGTCGGACACCAGTCCTCTAAGTCACAGTTTGGAAAAATATTTCCAGTCAGGATGGAGCAAAGTATAACCCAAATAACAGTTCCAGTTAATTGATAAGGGCTATAAAACAATAAATAGATGATGCTATATACTGAGAGAAGACAATAAGTAAATGCAATGGAAAAATAAAGAGAATAGGCAATATAGGCAATATGGTACAGTCAGTGCATATATGAAATAAAGAGAACAAGGTGCAATATCATATACGGGTGATGTAGTATATAAACTAAAATAGAGAATGTAACTATTCTAAGTGTTTGAAATCATAGTTTCAAAATGTGATCGACTTGGGAACTTGTACGATAGCTACATGGCTTAGGTAATCATACGTGAGGTGTATGATTAACATTAATAATATCTACACTTGTACGATAGGGATTTTTTATCACATCTCTCACTAGCAATTTCCCCACCCCCAACTAGTACTGTGGATCCAACCATGACACGTCACGATACACGATCAATGTCCAATATATCATGTACAATGTCTAATATCAATGTCCAATATTAATGTCGTGTACAATGTCAATACGATAACCAATGTAACATCTCATGACTGTAGATCCAATCTATATACTAGTCCGTGTAGCACAGTGTCAAGAATCAGATGTAATATTTTTAAATACTGGAATTATAGAAATTATCAAATAATGGAAATTATCAGAGAATGTACTCGCCTGGGGTCCTTAGCTTGCAATACCAATATCCTGCTCCTGAAGTCTCGTAGGATGATCCAATGGTCATATATACATATAATATAATATAATACAACATCAGCCAAAATACTAGCACATACATAACCATAATTACACTAAACTCAGGGGTACTCTAGGGGTGATCCTAGTCATCTAACAGGGTCAAGCGTGCGTTTAGCTGCACGGGTGTTATGTCTGTAATTGCTGTGCAAGATCAGACAGTCAAAATAATACGGGTCTCGCCAGTACGTCAGTGTACATAATGCAGTCTGCTAACAATTCACAGGGTCACAGGGTCATGTGTAACTACGGGATATCCGCAGCTATACCTAGGGGTCATACAGCATGTACATATTGCAGTCATAATTAACATAGTATTTAATTACTTACAATATATATATACATACCATATATTTATACATATACCAAATGAATAAGATACATACATACTAAATATATTTATACAAAAAAAATTATATATATATATATATACCAAATATATGTATAAATATACCAAATATATGTATATATATATACCAAATGAGTAATATACGCATACGCGTACGTATGCGTACACAATAAATCATAAGAGAAAATACTCCTCACCTTGGCCTCGGCGTGCACGTGCACGAGACCGGTGATGAAGACGATGACGATGATGTTGATGAAGGTGATGATAACGATGATGTTGAAGGCTGCCGGAGTGGAGGGGCTCGGCGAGGAGGAGGACAGGGAAGAGGAGAGGAGATCGGGCTGCTGCTGGCGGAGATGTAATCGTGGGATGGTGGTCGGCTGTGGGGAAGATGAGACGGGGAGGAGGAGATCCGTGGTGGAGGAGAGAAGAGGGTAGAGGTATTAATGGCTGGGAGGAAGATGACCGGAGTCCGGCGAGGATGTTGGTGGTCGTTAAGTCGGTCAAGGAGTTGGCAGGCGGGGTGCTCCAAGTTTCAGGCAATCACGGAGGGAGGATGGGTGGTCGGGGCTGTTCGGTTGGTCGGCGGAGGGGGCTCTGGTCGAGTACAGGCTGGTTGGGGATGGTCGCGCAGTTGGGGAGATCGACGGAGTAGAGTCGAGGGAAGAACGACGGGTGAGGGAGGTCGTCGTCGAGATGGCAGCGGGGTCGGGGGTGTGCTCAGGCAATTAGGACAGCGGGAAATGTGGGTTCGTGGCAGCAGGAACGGGGGTTTGTGGAAGCGAGAATGGTGGGGAGTGCAGCCGCGGTGGGTGTGCTTGGCCGGAGGCGGTATCCGTCTCGGTTTGAACCAAGAATGAAGAAGAGGTGAAGAAGAAAGAAAGAAAAAGAAGACTACGGTTATGGAGAAGGAGGGAGGAGAGAGAATGTGGGGGTTTTCCCTAGGTTTTGGGGATTAGGGCCTGCTTGAGGAAATGTGTGTGAGGAGACATTTTATAGGAAAGGGTGATGGGGAGTGTGTGGTGGTGATGAGCCCCCATTTGAATGAGTGGCTAGGATTTAACATGATAAATTTTTATTCACACAATGGATAGGGGGAGCGTGGTTGGACCGGTCATGGTTGAGGGGCTTCTTTATTTGGTTTTAAACTAATAAGGTGATGACACCTAATGCAATATTTGCAAATAAGTCCCTTAAATTTGGATATTTGTACAGACACATAAAATAATAAAAAATTAGTAGGGAATTTAGTATTTGGTATTTTATAGGATGAGTGAGTGTTGTATGTTTTGCATGGGCTCAATAAATGAGGGATTGGGTTAAATTAGGGTTAAGATAGGATTAGTCAAAGTTGGTATCCCCAATTTAATTAAAATAAATTGTCATGTACTCTTAAATTAAATGGGGGCACATGGGGTCTCAATTTGGAGTGACACAAAGGTCATGAAAGTTGTAGGCCTGGTGTCAGTCTTTGACCCTTTAATTGGTCCGGCTAAACGGATTGAGTTAGTATCTCAAAATTGATGACAACGACATAGGTGCACGACACATGATTAAATAATGGATTTCGGATATGGAAAGTTGTACAATTAAATTAGAGCACAAAGGATTATGATTTTGAGTGATGAAAAAGTCCAGCACCTAAGTTGGCGTGTCAAGTCTAGAATGCAACAACTTATTGAAAATATTGGACTAATGTTGGGCTCTGAATATTACAACAACGGTAGGGTGTAACAATTAAATAAAATTATAATAATAATTATAATTCTCAATATTTAATCCCGAATAATTATAAATTAAATCCATAACACCATATTTCGATCAGGGCTCTATCTAGTGGGCATCTAGGTCTAGTCTACTAACTCATACATTAATGAACTATATATATATATATATATATATATATATATATATATATATATACATATCATACAATTTATTTTAAAATAAATACACACAATACCTATAATATATAAAATGACAAAAATACCCCTATTTTCAGGATGTGGTAGTGACATCCGGTCCTAACAATGCTCTCTCTCCAATATTATCCCAAGACAAAGGAGTATGACACCTCCGACCTTATAGAGCCTCAAATGGTGACATCTCTATACTGGTCTGGTAGCTGTTATTGTAAGAAAACTCTACCAAATGGAGATGATCCTTCCAAGATCTTCTGAAATTTAGAACACAGTTGTATAGCATATCTTCAAGAGTCTGAATAGTCCTCTCTGACTACCCATCCATCTGAGAGTGATATGTAGTACTAAACTTGAGATGGGTGCCCAAGCTAGCCTGCAAACTCCTCAAGAAGTGAGAAGTAAAACGACTATCCTGAACCGAGACTATGCTGATGGGAACCCCATGTAGCCTGACGATCTGTCTCACATACATCTCTGTCAGGTTCTCCGTAGACAAACCCACCTTAAAAGGCAAAAAGTGGGACGATTTGGTCAACCTGTCAACGATGACCCAAATCGCATCTTTTTCTCCTAGAGATCGTGAAAGTCTTGACACAAAATCTATAGTAATGTGCTCCCACTTCCACTCTAGAATGGATAATGGCTGAAACAAACCACCTGGCCTCTGCCTCTCTCATTTCTACCGCTGACACATAAGCATCTGGATAGAAACTATTCTACCTTTCGCTTCATGCCATACCATCACACACTCTCCCTCATATCCTGATACATCTTGTTGGCACCTGGATGCATGAAATACTGAGAGCGATGTGCTTCATGCAATACCTCCTCTCACAATGCCCCACTAGGCATACTGTCATGACCTACATCCGAGGTAGGGATGCAACTCGGAAATAACGCCCAGCCTACATCATAGCATCGACGGTAGAACATTGTTTGGTAAATCTATCTAATCAATATAATATGCCACCAACAATATCAATATACTTAATCACAGATCTAAGATAGAAATTAGCACAAATATGATAAAAGAATAGAATAGTCACAATACAACTCATGAGTCAAATAATAACATCAATGAGCCAGAGAAAAAAATACTAAACAATAAGCTGGTGACAAATCCAGTACAAAAGAGTCTAAACGTCTAAACTATAGGTCCCGGGTTGTCTGTCTCAGTCGGGATGAGTCCCTCCTGAGCCAGGGTCTTTGGCTCTAAGCCCACAATATCCTGAGGCCTATAATGAGTAGGGTACCACTCCTTAGTGTCATTTGAGAAAAATATATCCAGTCAGGAAAGGAGCAGAGTATATCTCTAACAACAGTTCTAATCAATGATATAAACTATATAACAGTAAATAGATGTGAATATACAAGATGCAATAATAAATATAAGAGATATACAATAAAGAAAATACTAGAAATAAATACAAAAATAAATGATATAGCAATGAACAAGAATACTAATGACTAAGTGAGTGAGTACTAGCTTAATATGTGATCGGCTTGGGAACTTGCACAAGGATAAGGTCCCTGCTAATCATACGTGCGGTGTATGGCCAATACTCACAAGGAACAAGACATGCACAAGGAGGGTATAATCACATATCTACACTAAAATACTCTCCACCCCTGACTGGTATAGTAGATCCAACCATGGTACGCTTTAGTACGAGATTCTCTAGAAAGGTAGCAAGTGTCCCCGAGAATCAGTATCTGTACATGTACAAGAAGAACAAAAAAATAAGGCTTGTACAAGATACACCATATATACCAAGAAATAACATCTCATAACGAGATCCGGATATACCAATCCGTGTAACCATCGTGTCAAGAAATCAAGGATATCTATACTAGATATAAGAGACATAGAGGATATCATAAATAAAAAACTATCAGAGAATATACTCGCCTGAAACCTGGTGAATAGTTATAGAAGCATAAAATATACGGGGGAATTATACGCGTATTATACAGTCAAAACTCCCAACATACATGAAGTTCGCATAAAACAGAGCTTTAAGGTTGTGTGGCATAAAATAGGGCTTCAGAACAGTCCGCATAAAACAGAGCTTCAAGGCTGTGTGGTATAAAATAGGCTTCAGAACTGTCCACATAAAATAGAACTTCAGAGCTGTTTGGCGTAAAGTAAAGCTTCAGAGCTGTCCACGTAAAATAGGACTTCAGAGCTGTTTGGCGTAAAGTAGAGCTTCAGAGCTGTCCGCGTAAAGCAGTGCTTCAAGACTGTTCTGCGTAAAAGGTTGCTTTACCCTCCTACGTAAAGTTTAAAATACGTTTGTTTGTAATGCAGCATAAAGTTGTACGAGGAACTCTTCGTATTCCTCGGATGAATTTGTCAAACAAATTAGCGAACCTGACATCTGACAAAAGTACTGCACGATGATCGAAAGGACGACTGTGATGATGATTTTGCACAGAGACCTAGGTTGTCGTTTAGTGACATATTCTTGATACAAGTCATTTTTACGCATTCAAAGAATACGCTGCCTATTCTACATTGATCGAAATAAGCTTTTACACTCAAGATAAGACAAAATCAGGCACCATGTCAAAAGTTGTTTCTCGTACAGAGCTCGAGGCATATCTCTACATTTAATGCACGAGATGGAGACATATCTCTGCATTTATTGCATAAGATTTTATTCTATTTTTGAATTTTGTCATGACCGGGAGAGCAAAAACTGTGAGTAATACGATCACATCACCATCCTTGTATTTTATGCCAACCAGGCTATTTTCAACTATAGGAGTACGCCGTATGCTATCTCCTCAAAATACGCCAACTCGGCTATATTTACAAAGGTACGTGATAAGGCTATTTAGCCCAGAATACGCTCAAGACCTCAGTCATGATGGATAATTGGCTATTTTTATGCTGGTTATCTATTATTCATGAATCATCAAATTTTACGCAGAGTTTGGCCTTTTACGCCAATAAGACAGTCACTTGGCTTTTACGCCAACCATATTTACGTAGGGGCAGTTACCTATGTGGCTTGCATACTGTGATCTTCGCGAAGCGGTTATACGCGTTACCTTATAAAGGGACACGTGTCATACGCAGATTCAGAAGACCATGGGAACGTGGGTAGCAGTTATCATAACCGCAGCGTAAAGGAAGCATTCTTTTTCACAGTTTGGCCTTTTACGCCAACAAGACAGTTATTTGGTTTTTATGCCAACAAGACAGTTATTTGGCTTTTTACGCCAACCATTTTTATGCAGGAGCAGTTACCTACGTGGCTTGCATGCCACGATCTTCGAGAAGCAGTTATACGTGTTACCTTATAAAGGGACACGTGTCATATGCAGATTCAGAAGATTATTGGAATATAGGTAGAAGTTGTCATAACCGCAGCATAAAAGATGCAACTTTCTTCACAGTTTGGCCTTTTATGCCAATAAATCAGTTATTTGGCTTTTACGCCAACCTGGTAGTTATTTGATTGATCTCTATAAATAGAGACCCCTGGTCACAGGGTAAGACATAGGCACAAGCACAGGGATAATCAGATCAGAGATAAAAAAAAAGCACAGACATAGAGTGTTGGATGACAACTTTGGCAACGAGAACTCGACCCTACTTGCAACTTTCCTTTGGCTGGCTTTTGTCGTCAATTCAGAGAAAGTTTGAAGCTTCTTCTACAGCACTTCTTCATCATCGCGTGGTCCAAGGAACAAAGTGAGTGACCGCATATCAGACCTCTATAGCAATACTTTCCCAGAATTATTCTATTGTACTTAACATCCTCGTATAGGATTAATTGTACTCTTTTCTTGTTTATAAGCAAAAAGGTTTCGTATAAACCCTCTTCTCATTTTGTTTATCCAAACAAAAATGATGACTCTGTTGGGGACGACTTTCTCCTCTAACGAGAAAGCAATTGCTCAACATAATGATGTATCCATCGGATCGATGAAGAAGACTTTGGTCGTCCAGTTCGACCAATATGCCTATGAAGACATGCTTCATGCAGGGGGTAGCTCTCATTCCTCCTCTGTCCATAACAACAAGAAGCTGCGTAAAGTATTGATGCCTAAGACGTCCTCTACCCTTCCTGTAAGCTCTCACTCTCTGATCAACAAGGTTGTGACAACACAGCCAAAGAGCCCTGTGCATAAAAAATTGCCTCCCGTTTGTAACGTGGCAGACAAGACTTCTGGCAATGCCTCAGTGCCAATCCAGAAGTTTCAAACATATCCTGTGCGTAAAACTTTGTCTTCCGTCTGTGACGTGGTAGACAAAAATTTTGGCAATGCCTCAGTGCCAATCCAAAAATTTCAAACACGCCCTGTGCGTAAAATTATATCTTTCGTCTATGATGAGGTAGATGTACCCTTTGATCACATCAAAGGAAAACAAGCGGCGAATCTTTCAAACTCTAAGCTTTTACGCCCATAAGAAAAAAAAGTTCCCACTTTACAGACTACGAGGACTTTCCCTGTTTTACGCGAACCAGTGCAAAAATCTAAATTATGCCAGGATAGGTCTGTCCACGTAAAGAAGACTCATTTTACAGGAAGATACGCTCCTCAGACAGATGATGGATCATATGCTACTCATATGGGTGAACTGTTGTATTCCTATGGCAGGGTTGTCTTCTCTCTCATCCCCGAGAGTATAACAGGAGAAGACGCCGCTTGCAAGCAGTGTGGTCTAATACGACCCTTCCCTTCTCCTGGAAGAACAGCCACATAAAGTTGCTGATTATCCCGAGCAAGGGAGGCTAAGATATCCTTCCATGATCCATCGTTGCAGTGGACACTTGCTCGAAGATGCCATCTTTTTTGGCTCCTTACTCGCTGGAAGAACATGATCTCCTTCTTCCTCAAATCGACCCGGCGAACTCCGGCGATCATCTCTGCGTGGTGATGAAAATGTGGAAAGAACAGGCTAACTCCCCCAGCCTTTTTATAGGCAAAAGGGGTCACACCGATCCCCAATAAATCTGCCATAAAGTCGGCATCGACCGTTTCAACGCTCCATTCAGAAACGTTTCGAGTCACGAGGTGCGGTTCATGCTTCATTCAAAGCGTTCCAACTTCCGAGGAATTTGAAAGCTTTAAAGGGGGTCTTGTAGAAGCATGAAAAATACGCCGGATGATTATACGCGGCATATCGATGCAGAGCAGCATAGGCAGAGGCCTTAAGAGCCATCAAGCGTGCAACAGAGCCTTTTCCGCTAGACGAGAGCGTGAAACATAAAAGCTCAAAGGACCATCCGTGTAAGGCAGTACGTCCAAGCCGCTTCAGCGTAAACAGGGTGCTTCATCGCCTCCAGGGCGTAAAACTCCTCCCCTTTCATACGCAGCATTGAGGTATACAAGAGACGCTTCGTATTCCCCCAAGTGAACCTGTCAGATCCTGCAATGAACCTGTCAGAGCCTGCAATGAACCTGACGTCTGGACTTCTGGCAAAGGGATACGACTCGACTACCCAAGCGACGGCTATAATAATGGCACTGCACTGCCACCCAGGCTGTCAAATACCGCCATCCCCTTCGCGTAAACTGCTTTTTCAAGCACGAAGGGATACGCTGCCTTATTTTACACAGGCAAAACGCGAGCTGTTTATGTTCTGCAGTAGACAAACCGCCTGCTACGCCAAAATCTATACTCCGTACGGGGTTCGAGGCACGTCTCTTCGCCTAATGCACAGAGCGGTGACAGTTTCTCGAGGCACGTCTCTGCGACTGATGCGCAAAAAGGGTTGCAGACCGTCAAAGAATATGCCTCCATATTTAATGCACAAGATGGTGGCAAATCTCGGCATTTAATGCAAGAGATTTGATTATATCTTCAAAAGCCGTAATTTCGGCTAAGACGTCCATATCAGCACTGTGGCATGGTATGCAGCGGCTTCTACGCCCATCCAGCGTTTGTGCTCATTCGGCTTTTACGCTTGCTCGGCCTCTGTGCCCCTTCGGCTTCTACGCCTGCTCGGCCTCTGTGCCCCTTCGGCTTCTATGCCTGTTCGGCCTCTACGACCACTCGACTTTTGTGCCTGTTCGGCCTCTGTGCCCCTTCGGCTTCTATGCCTGTTCTGCCTCTACGACCACTCGGCTTCTACGCCTGTTCGACCTCTACGACCACTCGGCTTCTATGCTTGTTCGGCTTCTAGGCCGGTTTGATAACTATTTGGCTTCTATGCTATGGTGACAGACATTTGGCTTCTATGCCAACCTCTTCTACACAATGGATACCTACCTACGTGGCTTTTACGCCGTGATCTTCGTAGCAATTGTACGCGTTGTGTCCCTTAGTTGGACCCGCGTCACACGCTCATTCAAAAGATTATCTATACGCAGGCATTGGTTACTTTAACCGTTGTGTAAAAGGGTATTGTACTTTCCACTCCTTGGTTGTTACACCGACGGAGTGGTCACTGTCACTAAAACTCTATAAATAGAGACCTCTATCAATGAGGAACAGGGTCGAAAAACTAAAAACTTGAAGATCGAACCAGGTCGACAAAAATTGGAAGATCGAACCCGAGAGAGAGAGAGAGAGAGAGAGAGAGAGAGAGATAGAAAGAGAGAGCACCCGGAGCTCAGGCAAAGAGTAAGGATCGACGACTTTGGCATCGCGCATCCACCCTCTCCTGCAACCTTTGAAGCTGCTTCCTGTCTTCTATGGTACTTCTTCAACATCGTGTGGTCCAAGGGCTAAAGTGATCGACTGCAGATCAGACACTTATAGCAATATTTACCCAGATTAAATAAATTGTACTCCCATATCCTCGTATAGGATTAAATTGTGCAAGTTTGTTTCTAAACCAAAGAAGGCAGGTTCTGTGTAAACCCCATATTGAATACATCTTCATTCTTTTGTTTAATACCACAAACAAGATGGTGACTCTGCTGGGGATATCTTTCTCTTCTGATGAGGAAGCAATTGCTCAACACGATACGGTATCCGTGGGATCGGTGAAGAAGACACTGGTCGTCCAATTCGACCAGTCTGCCTACGAAGACATGCTTCGAACCGGGGGTAGCTCTCACTCTCTCTCCGTCCAAGACAACAGGAAGCTGCGCAAAGTGTGGATGCCCAAGACATCCTCTACCATTCCTGTGGACTCTCCGATCTCTCCGATCTCTCCGACCAATGAGGTTGTAGCACTGCTCCCTCCGTGCCCTGCACGTAAAACTCAGTCTCCCGCTACGCGCGGTACAGACGAAACTTCGGGCAAAGCCTCAGTGCTAACCCAGAAGTATTCACTGCGCTCTACGCGTAGGAACCAGTCTCCCGCTACGCGCGGTACAAACAAAACTTCGCGCAAAGCCTCAGCGCTAACCCAGAAGTATCCACTGTGCTCTACGCGTAGGAACCAGTCTCCCGCTACGCGCGGTACAGACAAAACTTCGGGCAAAGTCTCAACGCTAACCCAGAAGTATCCACTGCGCTTTACGCACAGAAACTAGTCTCCCGCTACGCGCGGTACAGACCAAACTTCTGGTAATGCCTCAGCGCCAGGTCAGAAGTATAAATCATGCTCCAGGCGCAAGACAACATCTGACCTCTACGAGGAACCAGATGAGCGCCGTGATTTCTACGAGGGGAAGCAAGCAGCAGAATACTCGACTCCTCGGCCGTTACGCCGGCGAAGGAGCAATCTGCCTACCCTCCGGATTACGCGGGAAGCCAACGGCCTGCTGAGGACCTCTTCAGCCTTACGCCACTCTGAGCAAATCTCCAAATTATGCCAGGCGAAGTCCCACGACGTAAAGCAAGCTCAGGTTGCTACTCCTCCTGACCTACACAAATACCTAATCCAGAAGCGTAAGGAGAGGGGACCTTCCAACATGTCTATTACGCCCCCTAGCGAGCAATGTTGTAATAGTCATAAAATTGTGATTGACTGCTGCTGTTCTAAAGCAAAACGGTCGGTTTTCGACCGATTGAGCTACTCTCAGTCTTTCCCGGAAGAAGAGCCCACGTATGCGTCCGTGAACATGGCTTCACACATGCCTAGAGGAGGGTCGAGCTCAAGACGTCATCCCTCAGGGCCTCCGAGCTGAAGAAGATTCGAAGAACTCCTCAGGAACACTAAAGCTGGGGTGTTCCAAAACACCCGTGCAAGGTCACAACAACCAGCTTCGTACTCGTCTGATTCCGACGCTGGGGGTCGTCAATCTCTCAGATCAGATGCTGAGAGTATAGAGTCGACTTCTGTAGCGACCTATACTTATCCTTCGAGGACGCCCAGGGAAATGGGAGTTTACGCCATTGAAGACGAATACGAGGAAGCTTCACCGTCAGGAAATATGGAACAACGCATCACTATACTGGAGACGTCTCTGAAACAAATACAATCCATAATGGAGAACATGCACCAGATGATGCTAACTCAGCACGCAACTGCCATGGCTCAAGCGTCGGTCCCGCCAACTCAGATACGTGTGGGGGTAGACTTGCCCCCATCCAACCCAAGCCAAGAGCCTGCTCTAGATCAAGAGTCAGCAGTTCCTCCGCTTCCTCACTCGGTGAATATATTACCTCCCGTTGGAGTCACGATACATCCAACTCCGCACTACACCGTAGCCCCGCTTCCAACTAAAAATCTGATGTAGGCAGTGCGGGAGTTGAAAGCCCAGTTTGACGCCTTGAAGCACAAAGATCAGCTCAAGAAACTGGGAATCAACCAGCCTTACCCAGCTATCTGGGAAGAAGTCCCTTTTCCTCTGAAGTACAAACCTCAGACTATGGCTCTGTTCAAAGGAAAAACATTGCCAAGTCAATACATGAACTATTTCAGTATGATAACGGTGTTGCTACAAGGGAACGACGCCCTCCTCACTCGGGTGTTCAAAGGCTGCCTCTCAGGAGTAGCCTATCAGTGGTACCGTAGCTTGGCGAACAACTGCATTACTTCCTTCGAAGACTTCAAAACTTTATTCTTCACGCGATTCTACGAGGGTGGAATGGACATGTCTATGTCCTCTCTCATCGAAGTCAAACAAAGGGAAAAGGAGGACGTTCGCACCTTCGTCGAACGTTTTTGTCAGGCCACCTTACAAATGCCTCCAGGAGTTCCAGACTCGACATTAGTAGACATTTGTAGGAAGAACCTCCTTCCCGTAGTCTCGGTGTTTACAGGACCATATCAGTTCCATGAGTGGCCTTCGTTCATCGTCTCGGCAGTGGCCGCCGAAGACAACAGTCGCAAGGCGCGCGATAATGGCATAATGATCTCCGCCTCCGATAGAGGCAAAAGGTCATCTCCCAGCAGCGACCATCCTTGCAGCTCCAAGGGAAAAGAAGCTCTGATGGTCAATACGTCCAGACAAAAGACGGCGGTGACCACGCAGACGAAGCACGGGACTTCCAGGCCCGTCGAAGTCTACTCTTTCGACGCCGACGATATCCCTAGTATATTCGAGTGTCTCGTCAAAAGCGGCAAGATCACCCTTCCGGAGCTAAGGCGGCCCCAAGAAGTCGGCAGTACTGACGACCCCAAATACTGCATCTTCCACAGATACGTACACCACCCAACAAAGGCGTGTTACATACTGAAGAGAAGGATCCAGGGGTTGATCGATGCTATGGCCATCACTCTGCACAACACCGAGAAGACGGTCATGGCCAACATGATCTCTCTGCGGTTCGGTGATCTGCCTTCCCAAGAGGTCATGAATGGTGTCACGCCTATTTCCCGAGCTACGATGGACATCGTCAATCTTCCTCTATCTAGAGATCAAAATCAAGACCTGGTACCCCTGACCACCCGACAGGGCAAGATTATGTGGGTTCATCCGGATTTGGTGTCAGAGCTCGAGGAAGAGACTAAAGCTACTAAAGCTACGTCTAGAAGAAGCTCCAAGCGCAAACCATGCCATATGGTCACAACTTCTTCGCCATCGGACGAAGACGAGGTACTTGCTGCAACCCATTCAGGAAAAGCCTACCTCAACGACTGCGGAGCAAGTCAGGAGGATGCACCGGCGGACGCTTCAACTGCCAAACCTTCAGGACCAGGCCCCGTCGTACCAGAGGCCAGCCCTTCAAAACCGACGCCGGCAGACAAAGGGAAGCAAAGAGAAGTGCGCTTTGATAAACCTATGAAAAACATTCCAAACAAAGGTTTTGAGAAGCCATACAACTTCGATATCCTGGCCCTTCGAAGCATGGGGTATGGATATCATAGGTCCTATTCACCCGTCTTCTTCCAGAGGCCACCGGTTCATACTGGCCATCACGGATTACTTCTCCAAATGGGCAGAGGCGATCCCTCTGGCCGAGGTAAAGGCGTCTGACGTAATCAGCTTCATCAAGCATCACGTCATTTATCGCTTTGGGATTCCCCGAAGGATAATCCATGACAATGGGCCTCAGTTCATCAGCCAAGCGTTTCATCGATTTTGCGATAAAAATCGAATACGTAATATTGCCTCTACGGCATATTATCCAGCTGCTAATGGTTTGGCGGAAGCTTTCAACAAAACTATTATCAAACTCCAGAAGAAGTTCGTCTCTTCGAACAAAAGAGACTGGAACGAGAAGCTGGGCGAATGTCTCTGGGCATACCGCACAACGGTACGGACACCGACAGGTTGTACCCCCTTTTCACTGGTCTACGGGAGCGAAACAGTTCTTCCCATCGAAGTCCAGATTCCGTCGCTCAGGATAGCCGTGACTAATGAGCTGACCCAAGAAAAGAATGACCTGTTAAGGCTTCAGGAGCTCGAAGGATTAGACGAGAAATGCCTCCAAGCTCAACAGCGCATCGCGCTCTACCAAGCACGCATTTCCAGAGCTTTCAATCATAAAGTAAAGGAAAGAGTGTTCAAGGTCGGCGAGCTAGTCTTAGCCGTAAGAAGGCCGATGATTCTCACTCACAGGAGTAAAGGGAAATTTCAGCCCAAGTGGGAAGGCCCTTATGTGATCGAGACAACGTTCTCGAATGGCGCTTACAGGTTAGCCCAGCCTAATGGAGACCTATTAATGGCTCCTATCAACGGTAAATTCCTGAAGAGGTACTATGCTTAACCTCCTCTACCCCAGGGTGGAATATAGCGGGAATCCCAATTCTGACAAAACTACTTCCACAACGAAGCTAGTTAGGTCATATTCTATCATGTCCGTATGACCTCTGAATAGGTATGTCCTACTAGAAGTTTATCGAGAGTTTATCACGTCCATACTACCTCTGATATCACTCTCACTTAAACCTGTCATTTACATTCCGAAATGATGGGTCCACAAAGTCAGAAAAGATTCGCTTTATTTCCAAAAAGAGCAGAATTACATTAGGGAAGCTAAAAGCAAGAAAGGGTACATCATTGCGGGAGAGCAGTCAGATCGCGAATCAGCTTCGCCAGTGCAGCTACCCTCTCGCCCCTGGAAACCAAGGCATCAGCACGGGCCCGTTCTAGCCGTGCCTCAGGATTGTTCGTAAAGGACAGTTCGGCCCTTGCCCGAAGAGAGCCAGCTCAAGCAGCTTTTGCACGCTCCAGGTCCCGTCGCGCGGTGCTCAGTCGACCAGACGCTACGCCTAGACCTGCCAGTGACTGAGAAGCCCACTCCTCTGCCCGGGCGAGTTTCTCTTTCAACTTGCGGACCCTCGCTACGTTCCCTTCGTGCTCGGATTGGCACTTCGTCTCGAGAGCAAGAGCCTCCTCCACGACGGCCTTTTTTTTATCCGTCTCCAACTTACGGGCTTTGATAGAGTTACCCAAGCTCTCCAGCTATTTGGTAAGCCGCACAGTCATAGAGTCATATCTGGCCTGGACTTCGGCTTCAAAACTGTCTCGAGTCAGCTGTAAGTATTCGTTAATGGGTTGCTCCAACCCATTAACCATCGCCTCCAGGGCGTCAGCTACCCCGGAATCGACAAACTCTCTGACGGCCCCAATCGAAAACTGGGAAGCCCTCTTCAGGCTCTCAAAATCCAGATTCTTCGCCAACACCATTGTTATCAGCGTGTTCAAATTGGCGTAGAAGGTGCCGGTATAAAGCTCGGTCAGTGCAACCAGATCTGGTTGAACGCCAGGAGTGGCCGCAATATTGACGAGTTCCCCTCCAAGGACGATTGCAGACGAGGTGGCCACAGCCGCCGCCTCGACAGGTGGTGCGATCGAAGAAGGTGCGACAACGACGGTCGAAGTCATCGCCGTACTCACAAGAGGCGAGGTCACGATGACGGGTTCATCCTCCTCTTGAGATGACGAAACCACTCCGGGCGAGCTGGCCCCCGAAGCCATTTCCTCCTCGAAGTGGAACGCCTCCGTATCACCGTCAGGAGCTCGAGCAGAGCCAGAAGGCGTTTCAACGCTATACTCCCCGTGGGCGCCATCCCCTGAGAAGAGGACAAGAAAGTTGACATCAATATGATAGTAATCTTTCTAAGAGGAGACATAAAGAAGACCTTTACCCATAGCCAACGGTATATATGCCGCGTTTGCAGCCGATGTAGCTATGTCACGTCTTAATGACGCAATACGAACTGTCATACCTGGAGAAGGAGGTGGGCCAACCGACATCGCCAGGAGCTCCACCAAGCCTCCGCCGAGACGTGTTCGAGGTTCGTCAGTTGGAACCTCGCTGGTCATGCTCAAGGACGCAGCAGGAGTTTCCTCCGTTGCTGGTCTAGAGGAAGATTCTCCCATTTGCCTCGGCCACGCGGGCGATTTCATTCCACTACCGGAGGCAGTGGCAGCAATGGCAGCCTCAACCAGGAGTTCTCCGACACCGCCAGCCGAAACTGAGGGTCCCTCTCCGAGAGACGGGGAACCTCCAATCAAAGGGACATCCCCAACAGGAGAGGCAGCAGGTTCCTCTCTAGGAGCCTCAATACCAGGAATCCGGAGAGGGCGATCAGCCGTCTTCTTCTTCCTCTTGCGAGGGGAAGTCTGCTTCGAGACAGAAGCCCTTCGCTTTCCTGAGATCGCTAAAGCCCCCGCAGGCGGAGGCACTTCATACCTCGGCACCGACACCAGAGGCTCATCCGGAATGGCGGACTCCTCGCCCTCGTCAGATGAAACCGAGGGGACTTCGATTCTTCCCCCAGGCTTGGAGGGAGGCACCCTGAAGCTTCCAAGAATGTCAAAGTCGCGATGGAGGGTGTTGATCGCCACGTAGAACTGAGCATACGAATAGAGGATGCGCAGCTCTGTGGAGAGGGTGGCGACCGGCACAATGAAGATTGCTCCCGTGCAGCCCATGATGAAGTACCACCACCCCCTGGCTCCATCAATGAGTCTGCCCCGGGACCTGAAGCTGGTGATGGCATTGCCCACGTGCAGCTGATCGTACCCAAACTGCCTCGCGAACCGACTGGACAAGTAAGGCTCGAAGAAGCAATGATCCTCGCTTCTGTACAGCAAATAGGAGGGTCTGATGCAGACCAACCAATTAAAGGCTTCCGGGGAAAATTGGTCTTTTCTCCGCCTAAATCCTCGAGCCTAATCCCCGACTGATTACGATGTACAGAAGGGACGGTGCAGAGGAGCTTCCAACAATGACCAAGTCTCAGCGCCAGCCGACAGTCCACGACTGTGGTCACATTCCAGAGGGAGCCCTTGTAGTTCAGCAAGAAACTACCCCCCGCGCTGCTACCAGGACCGGGAGACATCACCCGGGGGTTGTGAAGAATTAACCATCCCATCAAGTACAATTATGGTAATTCCACCTGGGGAAAACTCTCACGCCGAGCTTCATCGACGAGCAACCCATCAGTCATGGCTCGCAGTCCAGCCTGTATACGGCACACCATGGCAGGAAGCAAGCCTAGCCTTGCCCCGAACACCAGACGGACGGCGGGCCACAGGATGTTCCGATGAATGCTGTTCGCGGATGCGGTGCCAGGCACTACTACTCGACGCAGCCATAAGGAGAGAAAGCCGGCCAGCTTGGCTTCCTCAGACAAAGGCCTGCGGCAGCGCCTCAAGTAACTATAGGCCTTAGTGCCTTCAGGGTACTTTCCTACCCCGTCATTGAAAAACTGGTCTGGAGCGTTGGCCTCCTCCATAAGGTCCTCAACGACCTCGGCACTGAGCACGGCCAAACAGTTCACGGGCTTATGCTTGTCCCCCGAAACCTTTACCGACTTGACGGCCCTGGTCCGGTGGAAGAAGAGGTAGGACATCCACTTAGTGGTGTGAGCCAAGTCAGAAGGCTCATTATAAAAGGCAGTGCACGCGAGGTAGTGGCACATCAGCTCCTGATACACCTCTACAACCCGAGGATCCGAGTCCTCCAACTCCCAGTTGGTAGGAACATACTCTTCATACGGGGTATCCCCCATCGGCAGTCTCTAGATCGTTGCCATTTCGTGGAGGGCCAACCCCAACTCTCCCTGTGGAGTGGCGAAGGTCCCGGTGAGCGAAATGTATCGCTCCATCAGCGCCAGAAAGAGGTTAGGGTTGGGAGGCAACCCAACACTCGTCACGCTCATGGTGGCATACAGTCCGATGATTTCCAGCTCTCTCCGAAAATGCTTCAAAGCCCAGTCAACTAGGCAGGACCATCGGAGATTTGTTGGGGTGATCCACCCATTGCACCGAGGATTCTCCTTGGGGTATACCCCCCTCGCACCATGAAGTCATTACAGAAAGTCGGCAATTGCACCGGCTGGATCACTGAACTGTTTTCACTCGGAACGCTGCCCGGGCACAGTCCCCTGAACAATGTCACGACGCCAGTGGGGCGGCTGACGAACGACCCCCGGTCGGCTCCTTTCAGATGAAAGATCTTTCCCGGCTTCCCGTGAAGATCAAGAGTCAGCATCCACGACATCCTCCTGCGATGTGTGGCATGGAAGAAAGCCGAGATCGGATAATCTCTCGGCATCGTGGGCAGATACAAGACCACGCCCTCGGCAGGGAAAACCCAGGGTTCTCTCTTGGGCTTCGTCTGTGACTGCTTGTCTATCATGTCCCCAAAGAGGAAGGCCGGCTTGATGTACTGCTCCCCATCTACGTACGTTAGGGGCTTCCCGTTGATCATGCTCAGCAGCATTCGCTCGCCCTGAGCCGATATCAAGATCCCCCTCCCTTCGGGATACTGGGGTCCGGAGATAGGAAATATCACGTGCGACAGATGCTCCAAGTAGTTCGAGTGCAGCATCCCAGCAGCGGATCCCATCACCTCGGCCAGTGGAGACTCATGCAAGTCGACTGCAAAAACGCAAGGAAAATACGTCATTACGAACCTTGCAACATAAAGACCAAGAAGCGACAGTCGGTGCTTTACGCCAAGACTGTACGAAATTTGGTCATCCTACGCCAGGAGTCATATCCCGAAAGCGTAATTAGCGGTATACGGTCCGTGCTTTACGCCAGACTGCCAAAATTCTAGTTATTGTGCCGGAGGTCCCATCCAAAGCGTAAAACTAAAATTTTACAGTATACACCAAGTCTTCGGCAGCCAGAGCTTTTACGCTCATAACTACGAAGACATGGAGTTTTTACGCTGACACATTAGAAATGTGAGCGTAAAAGATGAAAACGTCTCCGTGCATCATCTTCCTCAAAGAGGCTATCAGCACAGAAGACGACCTAGCGCGGTCACGTTCAACGTGTGCGAAGGATTTTTTGTCGTTCTTTGTCATTTCCGATGGCTATACCTCTAAGACCGGGTGCGCTACTCGTCGGCAGGATCCTTCGCTCAGAAGGAAGTTCGCATCGCCCGGCCGAAGACTCTCTCGCCGGGACAGAAGCACGAAAAGAAGAGCCTATGCTCTTTCCCTTGGTGGAGAGGGTTTGCTTCGGCGCCATTACTGGAAACCTGGAGTGCTCGGAGAAAGTACGAGGGAAAAAAACAAACAATCAAAGCTCTCTCTCGCAGAAGACGGATAAAAAAGTTTCTCTCTCCAGAAGCTTGGGATATATATAGAGTTCGGGTCGACTCCTCGAATCCTCAGGCGGCTCCTCGAAACCCCAACCGAATCTCATAAATTAAATATTTGGTTATGATTGGGTACTACGTCAGCCCGCTAACTCTCGAAAGACGGATAGTAAGCAAATTCGAAGAGTTTTTCGTGCAAAAATAGGTCAGTGGTTCCTATGCTAAGGAGCTTTCTACGCTCGACAGCAACAGATCTACGGTTTTACGCTCGCAAGCTATAAGTCTATGGTTTTTACGCCCGGATGCCTTTGTGCTCGGTAGCTTTTATGCTCGAGAGGCTACAAACCTACGACTTTTTACGCTCAGCAGGTACCAAATCGATGATCTCATGCTCGGTGGCGCTTAGTTTACGCTCGGAGGCAACAGATCCGCAATCTCTACGCTCGAAAGATTTCTTTCATTCACAGGCTACAAATCTACAGTTCTACGCTAAGGAGCTTTCTACGCCCGACAGCAACAGATCTACGGTTCTATGCTCGCAAGCTATCAGTCTATGGTTTTATGCCCGGATGCCTTTATGCTCGGTAGCTTTTACGCTCGAGAGGCTACAAACCTACGACTTCACGCTCAGTAGCTCCAAATCGATGATCTCACGCTCGGTGGCTTTCTACGCTCAAAAGGCCTACGAACTCAAGATTTTTAGCTCATCTACGCTACGGATATCTAATTTTCCGCATATTCGAACTCAAGGCGGTCGATTACAGGAGTTCACACAGAAGATACTCCTTTTTAACCTCAACATATCCCAAGTACCCGAAGCATACAAGAGTTCAAACATTGAGAAATTACTCTTCTCGGGTCAATTGGAGGTTCATCCAGACTCCAGTCTGAATATCTCGTCTATCAAGATGGCAAAGTTAGACAGCCATTTCTCGACCCTGTTCCAAGGGATTTTTCGAGAAATCATTCTTGAAGACGAAGTCTGAACAAAAATTCTGTTCATCAGAAGTTCAGAGCTCTACGCGGTTCCTCAGTCCTAGCAACAGGACAGTTCTAAAAATGTTCAAAATGCTCTACAGCGTTCTATAGACTATTCACTATGCGTAAAGGACAGGACCTAGCACTCTTTCTACAGAGTTGGCATACAGAATCAGACATGTTGAAGCTACACATATTCAGACTTTACAGCAACGTATGGCAAGATGATCATATAAAGAAGCAAGATGATTTTATTAAAAGATTAAAGTCATGATTACATATGAGGGAAATCCAATCTATAAGGGTTTTCTTTTCATCTTCATGATTACATATGAGGGAAACTCCGTCTACAAAGGGCTTCCTCAGCATCGTCGTCGGAAGATCGCCCCCAGGATCCGTTCTACCGGGTTCTCGCATCGGTGCGGGTCTTCCTCTTCTTCGAAGGAGATGATCAGTGGCGAGAGAACAACAGAGTTGGGGCTTACAAAAATTATGCAGATCCCATGCTCCGTGCGCCATGGCGGATTGGGTTGAGGTATTAAACCCAACTCAGTCCGGGGAGACGGCTGTTACAGCTTGTCTTCTCTCTCATCCCCAAGAGTATAACAGGAGAAGACGCCGCTTGCAAGCAATGTGGTCTAATACGACCCTTCCCTTCTCCTAGAAGAACAGCCACATAAAGTTGCTGATTATCCCGAGCAAGGGAGGCTAATATATCCTTCCATGATCCATCGTTGCAGTGGACACTTGCTCGAAGACGCCGTCTTTTTTGGCTCCTTACACGCTGGAAGAACATGATCTCCTTCTTCCTCAAATCGACTCGGCGAACTCCGGCAATCATCTCTGCGTGGTGATGAAAATGTGGGAAGAACAGGCTAACTCCCTCAGCCTTTTTATAGGCGAAAGGGGTCACACCGGTCCCCAATAAATCTGCCATAAAGTCGGCATCGACCGTTTCAACGCTCCATTCAGAAATGTTTCGAGTCACGAGGTGCGGTTCATGCTTCATTCAAAGCATTCCAACTTTCGAGGAATTTGAAAGCTTTGAAGGGGGTCTTGTAGAAGCATTAAAAATACGCCGGATGATTATACGCGGCATATCGGTGCAGAGCAGCATAGGCAGAGGCCTTAAGAGCCATCAAGCATGCAACAGAGCCTTTTCTGCTAGAACAGAGCATGAAACATAAAAGCTCAAAGGACCATCCGCGTAAGGCAGTACGTCCAAGCCGCTTCAGCGTAAACAGGGTGCTTCATCGCCTCCAGGGCGTAAAACTCCTCCCCTTTCATACGCAACATTGAGGTATACAAGAGACGCTTCGTATTCTCCGAAGTGAACCTGTCAGATCCTGCAATGAACCTGTCAGAGCCTGCAATAAACCTGATATCTGGACTTTTGGCAAAGGGATACGACTCGACTACCCAAGCGACGGCTATAATGATGGCACTGCACTGCCACCCAGGCTGTCAAATACCGCCATCCCCTTCGCGTAAACTGCTTTTTCAAGCACGAAGGGATACGCTGCCTTGTTTTACATAGGCAAAACGTGAGCTATTTATGTTCTGCAGTAGACAAACCGCCTGCTACGCCAAAAGCTGTACTCCGTACGGGGTTCGAGGCACGTCTCTTCACCTAATGCACAGAGCGGTGACAGTTTCTCGAGGCACGTCACTGCGACTGATGCGCAGAAAGGGTTGCAGACCGTCAAAGAACACGCCTCCACATTTAATGCACAGGATGGTGGCAAATCTCGGCATTTAATGCAAGAGATTTGATTATATCTTCAAAAGCCATAATTTCGGCTAAGACGTCCACATCAGCACTATGGCACGGTACGCAGCAGCTTCTACGCCCATCCAGTGTTTGTGCTCATTCGGCTTCTATGCCTGCCCGGCTTCTGTGTCCCTTCGGCATCTACACCTGCTCGGCCTCTGTGCCCCTTCGGCTTCTAAGCCTGCTAGGCCTCTGTGCCCTTCGGCTTCTATGCCTGTTCGGCCTCTACGACCACTCGACTTCTGTGCCTATTCGGCCTCTGTGCCCCTTCGGCTTCTATGCCTGTTCGGCCTCTACGACCACTCGGCTTCTACGCCTGTTCGGCCTCTACGACCACTCGGCTTCTACGCCTGTTCGGCTTTTATGTCTGTTCGGCTTCTAGGCCGGTTTGATAACTATTTGGCTTCTATGCCATGGTGACAGACATTTGGCTTCTATGCCAACCTCTTCTACACAATGGATACCTACCTACGTGGCTTTTACGCCGTGATCTTCGTAGCAATTGTACGCGTTGTGTCCCTTAGTTGGACCCGCGTCACACGCTCATTCAAAAGATCATCTATACGCAGGCATTGGTTACTTTAACCGTTGTGTAAAAGGGTACTGTACTTTCCACTCCTCGGTTGTTACATCGACGGAGTGGTCACTGTCACTAAAACTCTATAAATAAAGACCTCTATCAATGAGGAACAGGGTCGAAAAACTAAAAACTTGAAGATCGAACCAGGTCGACAAAAATTGGAAGATCGAACCCGAGAGAGAGAGAGAGAGAGAGAGAGAGGGAGAGAGAGCACCCGGAGCTTAGGCAAAGAGTAGGGATCGACGACTTTGGCATCGCGCATCCACCCTCTCCTGCAACCTTCGAAGCTGCTTCATGTCTTCTACGGCACTTCTTCAACATCGTGTGGTCCAAGGGCTAAAGTGATCGAGTGCAGATCAGACACCTATAGCAATATTTACCCAGATTAAATAAATTGTACTCCCATATCCTCGTATAGGATCAAATTATACAAGTTTATTTGTAAACCAAAGAAGGCGGGTTCTGTGTAAACCCCATATTGAATACATCTTCATTCTTTCGTTTAATACCACAAACAGTATTAGTTCTACAAAAATTGCCACGTCCATATTACCTCTGGCAGGGCTTGTCTTAAACCTATTACTTGCACTCTCGTGCACAAGAAGTAATAGGCCCACAAAAAAAAACCCCCGGGGGGATGCCCGCAATGGAAATGAATAATTTAAATATGTCTCTCTACTATCCCCACAGAGTCATATTTTACAGCGTCCATATTACCTCTGGCAGGACTCGTCTCAAACCAATTACTTGCACTAACGTGCACAAAAAGCAGTGGGTCCACAAAAATTGTCACGTCTATATTACCTCTGTTAGGACTTGTTTTGAACTTATTATTTGTACTCAACATGCGCAACAAATAATAGGTCCACCAAAGATCCCCCAGTGGGATGTCCTCAACAAACACGGTATTGTACTACATCCATATTACCTCTGGTACGACATCCGAAGTTCACACAAACAATCGTAAAGAAATGGAGGGCCCTTATGTGATTGAAACAACATTTTCAAATGGCGCTTACAGATTAGCCAAGCCTAATAGAGATTTGATAATGGCTCATATCAATGGCAAATTCCTGAAGAAGTACTATGCTTGATCTCCCTTGCTTAATATAGTACGATGAAGATTTTATTCTGATGATACTACACACAAAGGTTAGTTGAATCATATTCTATCAGGTTCATATGACCTCTAAATAGATATGTATAACTAATTTGAAACTTCAAAATCTATCATGTTCATATTACCTCTGATAGTATTTTGTATACAAATTTAGTTGGATCATATTCTATCAAGTTCATATTACCTCTGAATAGATATATTCAACTAAACCTTACCGAAAGTATATCATGTCCATATTACCTCTGATATCACTTTCATCTTAACCTATCATTTATATTCTAATAATAAGTGATGGGTCCACCGAGTCAAAAAATGTATCTTCATTATCTCTGAGAATAATAAATTACAGAAAGAGCAAAAAAGTACATCATTTGGGAGGAGCAGTTAAATCCTGGATTTGTTGTGCTAAAGCAGCCATCCTCTCGTTCCTGGAGTTTAAAATATTTGTGCGAGCCAGTTCCAGCCTTGTTTTATCATTTCTCAAGAGAGATAGTTCAGACAGAGAATCAACAAAACTTGCATGGATGACACCCACATATGTCAAGTTCTGTTGAACTGTATTCAACTGGCCCTCCAATACATCACGAACTAGCGATGCTTTGAGAATCCTCTCCCTTGTTTGAGCAAGTTCAGCTTCCAGTCCTTGAACCCTCACTTTATATCCCTCACATTCGGTACGGCACTGAGCTAGCTGAAGAATACTCTCCACCAATATTGCTTGCTCTTTCTCCATCTCTTGTTGCTGTTCCTGGATGGATTTGTTTAAAGTTTCTGCCTACTGAGCAAATTCTGAAGTTAGGAAGTTATACTCAGCCTGAACCAAGTCATTGATGCTGCTTCGGGATAGTTGCAAATATTCGTTAATGGGTTGTTCTAAACCATTAACCATTTGCTCTAGCGCATTAGCTCTTTCAGCGTCATTAAAATTTCTAATTTATGCTATAGTGAGCTTGGAGGACATCTTCAAAGCATCAAAGCCTAGATTCTTCTCCAGCACCATGGATATTAATTCTTTCAAAGTGAGGTAGAATATGCTAGTGTATTGTTCAACTAGCATAGCAATGCTCGAATGGACGTTGGGAGTGGCCGCAATATCGGTAAATCTTCGTTCTGGAATGACTACAGAGGATGTTGCCACAGTCGTTGCTTCAATAGATGGCGCAACAAAAGAAGAGACACCAGCAACAGTTGAAGTTGCTGGCATGCTCGACGAAGGAGGCACAGTCGAGATGGCTGGTTTATCCACCTCTGATATTATTTGAACTGCTGCTGGCGGGATTATATCTGATGTCATGCCCCAGTCCTAAAATACGTAGGACCAGGAATACGTAACACGCCAGCTACGCATTCGACCAGACTCTGGTCTGACTCGAATACGTATAAGCTGTATAATATAAAGGGCACTATCTAGATATCCCATAAATGTAAATCTCTATGTCTAAATCCATAATATACAACAGTCTACAAGAAAGAGCTATATGTGCTAAAGTCAGCCGCCCAATAACACACAAACTCGAATAGAATCGAGAAGAGATGAGTCTACAAAAATTAGGCTACAACAACAGATGAATAATCAATATAAATAAAGTAACCATAATACCGGTAGAAATGATATGAGTACCTGGTACAATGCCCGCAATATATGCCACTCCATCAGCAACTCCAAATGCTCTGTAATCGTCTATGTTGCTAAACTGGCAGGGAACCAGGTCCTCAGAGAAACGTAACAAGGTACAGAAATACAGCATGCCAAAGTACAACAGAAAGTACAAGTGCAACGATGGTGTAGTCTAGCATAACAAACTAAGTGAGACACAGTTTGAAGACAATGTTCGACGCGTGGGCTATCCAAAATAAAACCGTAGCTCCGGACAAGGAAACACACGGGACGTACCGCAGCTCCGGACAAAGAGTCACACGGGTGATACAACTACTCTAGATACAGGATCATTACAGAAATAGTATATATACATATATAAGCACGTACAGAGGAGCCCAAACGTCTAGTAACTGTCTTCCCCATCCCAAGCGGTCAACGATTGTACGTTGAACCTGAACCTCTATCTAACAGTCTCGTCATACAGAAATAACTCAACAGATGCGACCCTAAGGTCGTTCCAGTCTACGGTCATGATGTCAGTATCAGGATACAGGAATCTGGCACGATAACAGTGTATGAATGTGTCCTGGGGTAATAATATACTCAGGTACGTACATCAAGGTATTACAAACATCTAACAATCATTACAAGATGTTACGACGAACGTTTGCACCCGGTTGTGATCCGAACATAAAGCAATGATCTAAATCAAACACGCGCACAATGTACATAATAAAATAATAAATATCTGTAACTAAAATACAGGATGGTAAGGTACACTTGCCTGCGTCCGGTTGCTGAAGATGGGGATCCGGTACGACGTCCAAGTATACATTTTTACTGCAATAGTGACAGGGGAGTTATCATCCTTGGAGTTGATCTATTGATAATGATCCCTATTATTGTTGTTGTTGTTCCTGTCTTGTAGCAGCCTATCCTGAACCCTCTGGCAGAGGGAGCATGCCATCAGCACCACCCTCACAGCCACATCTAACTCCTTTGAGATATTGTTGTACTTATTTTCTGCCTCCATCACAGGATCTGAATAGGACTCAGATGGGAAACAAAGAAAGAGAGAGAAGGGGGTTCAGTTTTGTAGGAGGAGGAGAGGAAGAAGAAGAAGAAAATAGGAAAATGGTGACCGATTTTTAAGGTAGAGGAGGGAGGAGAGAGAGAGGGATGGAGTTTCTCTAGGCATAGGGATTAGGGCCTGCATTGGGAAGAGGGGAGAAAAAGATATTATATAGGGGGTTGTGTGGAGGATGGGTGATCAGGATTTGCCCATTTCAAATGGATGGTGCTGATTACATATAAAGAAATAAATTCTTCATCCAAATGAAAGGGAGGGGGGAGGCTTGACTTAGTCAAAGGAGAGGGGGCTTCTCCATTTGGCCTAGACCAATGAGGTTAGGAAACCTATTTCAATAATTACAACTAAGCCTCTTAAATTAAGGTATTTGCACAATCACATGAAATAAGGCAAAAATTGTGGGAGAATTGATGTTTGCTATTTTGTAGGGTGAGAGGGTATTGTATGTTTGGCATAGGCTTAATTAAATGGGCATTGGGATTAAATGGGGATTAAAATAGGATTAGTCAAGTTGGTATCCTCAATTTAATTTGAATAAAATATGTCCTGTGTTTTTAAATTAAATGGGGGCACCCGGGGTCTCAATTTGGGAGTGACACAAAGGTCAAAAATGGTATAGGTTTGGTGTCAGTCTTGGACCCTTTAGTCGGTCCGGCTCAACGGGTTAAGTTGGGATCTCAAAATTGATGATAACGATACAAGTGTCCGACACGGGATTAAATATGGGATTTGGATACGGAAAATTATGCAATTAATTTAGGGCACAACGAATTTGATTTTGAGTGACGAAAAAGTTCAGCGCCTAAATTGGCGGGTCAAGTCAAAAGTATAATAGTCTGTTAGAATTTATGGGCTAATATTGGGCTCCGAATAATTCAACAATGGTAGGGCGCGCCAAGGGTTTAATTAAAAAATAATCCGACATATGCAACCTTACTCTAAACCTCAAACATCTGTTGCTAAACCAAATTTTTAAAACCCATACCAGACTATCTATAGAAATATTTAAGGGGGTTTACATCCTTCCCAACTTAGAAAAATTTCGTCCCCAAAATTAAAAGTAAGGCACGATACTAGCTACAAGAATTTAAAACAAACTGGTAATCAATTGCAGTATAAAAATTCGTACCTCGATCCTCAAATAAATACGAAAAACGTTGTCGAATAGAATCCTCACGCTCCCAGGTAGACTCACCTGACGAATGATGCTTTCATACAACTCTGACTAGTCGAATAATCTGACCTCTTAAAGTCTTCTCACTGTGATCAAGTATCTCCACTGGCTGCTCTACGTAAGATAAAGTGGGCCCGACTATAATCTCTGAATGATCAAGCATGTGGCTAGGGTCTGCCACATATCTCCTCAACTGTGATATATGAAATACGTCATGCACTCCTTTAATGGTGGAGGCAATGCAAGACGATAAGCCACTTTGCCAACTTGTTCCAAGATGTCAAAAGGTCCAACGTACCTCAGACTCAGCTTGTCTCTGCCTCCAAATCTGATGGTACCACGAGTAGGTGATATCTTCAAAAATACATGGTCACCTTCCTTGAACTCCAAAGGTCTGCGGTACGTATCTGCCCAATATTTCTGTCTGTCCTGTACTGCATGCAAGTGGCTCTGAATCTGCTTGACTTTATCCACTGTCTGTGTCACCAACTCTGGACCAAGTATCTGACGCTCTCCCATGTCACTCCAACATACTGGTGACCTATATTTCCTGCCATACAGTACCTCATAAGGTGCTATCTGTATGCTAGCTTGGTAGCTGTTATTGTAGGAGAATTCCACCAAGTGTAGATGGTCCTCCCAATATCCTCCAAAATCAATCATGTACGCTCTCAACATATCCTCCAATATCTGTATTGTGCACTCTGACTGGCCATCAGTTTGTAGATGATATGCAGTACTGAACTTAAGACGAGTTCCTAGGCTCTCCTATATACTCTGCCAAAAATATGACGTGAATCTAGAATCACGATCCGATACGATGCTGACAGGCACTCCATGTGGTCATACTATCTGCCTCACATATATGTCAGCTAATATCTCTGTGGACTGCCCTAACTCTGAAAGGCAAGAAATGAGAAGACTTGGTGAGTCTGTCTGCGATAACCCAAACTGTATCCTTACCGCTAGGGCTCCGCAGGAAATCTTATGACGAAGTCCATCATAATGTGTTCCCACTTCCACTTGGGAATGGGAAGCGGCTGTAATAGTCCTGCAGTCCTTTGATGTTCAGCCTTGACTTGCTGACAAACTAAACAACTCGCCACGAATCTTGCAATCTCTTTCTTCATCCTATGCCACCAGAATTATTGCCTCAAATCTCGGTACATCTTCGTACCCCCGGAATGAATAGAATAAATTGAGCTATGAGCCTCGGTCATCAACTCCTGGCATAGCTCGCCACTCGAAACGTATAGGCGATCTTCACACCTCAATGTTCCGTCTTCATGAATCCTGAGTCCCGTCTGCATGCCGACCTCTGTCCTCTCTCGTAGACGTCGAAATCTACCATCTGTAGGTAGGGCTGCCTTGATCCTCTCAATCAATGTAGACTGAACCTCGAGACTGGCCATCTGTCCATCCATGTCTGGCAATACAATCTCTATCCCAAGCTCCTGGAGATCCTCTAGCAATTGTCGCTGAGTCATCAAAAAGTATGCCATGGGATTCCTGCTTAAGGCATCTGCTACTACATTCGCCTTGCTAGGGTGGTACTGCAACTCAATGTCATAATCTGTCATCAACTCAAGCCAGAGCCTCTGCCTCATATTGAGCTCCTTCTACGTGTATACATACTTCAGACTTTTATGATCTGTGTAAATCTCAATACGCTCACCATAAAGGTAGTGTCTCCATAGCTTTAGTGCAAACATCACTGCAGCTAGCTCCAAATCGTGCGTCGAATAGTTCTTCTCATAAACTCTCAGCTGTCTCGATGCGTAGGCTATCACCTTACCGTATTGCATCAGTACACATCCTAATCCGCTCCCAGAAGCATCACTGTACACTACAAATCCTCCTGATCCTGAAGGTAGTATCAAAATTTGTGCTAATATCAGACGCTTCTTCAGCTCATCGAAAGCCGCCTGACACTCGTCGATCCAGATAAACTCCTTGCCTTTATGCGTCAGTCGCGTCATAGGCGCATCTATCCTCGAGAAGTTTTCCACGAACCTCTGATAATATTTGGCAAGTCCGAGGAAGCTCCTAATCTCTGTAACAGGTGCAGGGGTTGGCCTTGTCTCAACTGCATCTATCTTCTTCGGGTCAACTGTTAGTCCATCTCTGGTGATTTTGTGTCCCAGGAAGGGTACTCTATCCAAACATAACTCACATTTGTGGAGCTTGGCGTACAGCCTCTCCTGCCTCAGCGTCTCCAATACGATCCTGAGATGTCTTTCATGCTCCTCCTGGCTCTTAGAATATACCATGATATCATCGATAACTACCACCACGAACTTATTCAAGTACTGGTGGAAAAAATTATTCCTCAAACTCATAAATACGGCTGGCATGTTGGTTAAACCAAATGGCATGACTAAAAACTCATAGTGTCTATACTTCATCCGAAAAGTCATCTTCGGAATGTTCTCTTTCTGTACCTTGATCTGATGATAACCGGATCTAAGATTGATCTTCGAGAGTACACATGCACCACTAAGCTGATCAAATAAATCATCAATGCGCGGCATAGGGTACTTGTTCTTTATCGCTACGGCATTTAATGCCCTGTAATCGATACACAAGTATACTATCTCATCCTTCTTCGGCACTAATAAGATGGTTGCTTCCTATGGAAAAATACTAGCCCGTATGAATCCCTTATCTAAGAGATCATCTACTTGGACTTTCAACTCAACTAACTCCTTCGGTGCTAGTCTATAAACGGAGAAAGTAACTGGCTCGGCTCTGGGAGTCAACTCTATAGCATTCTCTATCTCTCTGTCAGGTGGCAGGCCTGGAAGATTCTCTAAAACCATATCCTCAAACACTTATATAACGTGGGAGTACACTGGTTCACCTTGTATTGTGTGCCCCTAAGGTAGATGGGCACCATACTCTGGGCTCCCCGAAGAAACTCAACCCTAGGGTAATCTGGTGGTCATAAATAATATAACCACGTCGACAATCTAGCGTCGCGTGGTATTGGCTCAACCAATCCATGTCTAGGATAAGGTCAAAGTCTAGACTAAATCTCATAATAATTTCTCCCATTCTGTTTTCAACATCAATCCTCAAAAGAAAATTTTCCTGGCCTAATGTATAAATTCTCTTCTCTTCAAGGTTTTTCGTAAAATTTTATTCCTTAAATTTCTTCTTTTTGTTATTTATCTCTCTAAGTTACATAGTACAATAATGGTATCACCCAAGCACATACTAGAATTCCTGGAATCAGATCATTATCTTCCAAGTGAGAGCCTAAAATTTTATCTTCTCTAGTCCATAATATCATTCCTGGTATCGCTATCATTTACAACAACTAATTCCTAGCATCGGGCTATGCACTTCCATAAATTATTCTAGGTCATGATCGACAATCCTTCCAGCTCCCAGTACTTCCAAGATCACTGCTATCTCCAGTACGAATAGGGTACTACTGGGTCCAATTCTCTTGCTAGCCTTCTATGCTAGATTTAGAATCTAAAAGAACCTATCAATCTATCCTACTAAGGGTAACACTCTTCTCAGAGATTATCGCACAAATCACGCCTTCTGTCGTCTGATCTACGATCTTCTTCTGGAGGAATCCATCAGGCACAAGCGTCCGTCTTCCCGAATAATAGGGGATGAGAAACAATGATAACAATATTGACAAAAATTAAATAAATACAAATTGGAAGTCCAAGGGCGATAATCACATACAAAGTGAGTTTTTAAAATCGATTATGGATTGAGATCCTATTCAACAATCATAATATCTATTCCTAATTTGCAGGCTCACTTGGCACAGTCAGGTGACCAAGATAATTTAATACTGACCTGCATGGGCCACCACAAAAATATGTCACACACCAGTCCCAAAATAAGTAGGACCAGGAATACGTGATACGCCAGCTACGCATTCGACCAGACTCTGGTATGACTCGAATACGTATAAGCTGTATAATATAAAGGGCACTATCTAGATATCCCATAAATGTAAATCTCTATGTCTCAATCCATAATGTACAGCAGTCTACAAGACAGAGCTATATGTGCTAAAGTCGGCCGCCCAATAACACGTAAACTCGAATAGACTCGAGAAGAGACGAGTCTACAAAAACTAGGCTACAACAGCAGATGAATAATCAATATAAACAAAGTAACTATAATGTTGGTAGAAATAATATGATTACTTGGTATAATGCTCGCAAGATATGCCACTCCATCAGCAACTCCAAATGCTCCGTAATCGTCTATGCTGCAAAACTGGCAGGGAACCAGGTCCTCAGAGGGACGTAACAAGGTACAGAAATACAGCATACCAAAGTACAACAGAAAGTACAAGTGCAACGATGGTGTAGTCTAGCATAACCAACTAAGTGAGACACAGTTTGAAGACAATGTTCGACGAGTGGGCTATCCAAAATAAAATCGTAGCTCCGGACACGAAAACACACGGGACGTACCGCAGCTCCGGACAAAGAGTCACACGGGTGATACAACTACTCTAGATACAGGATTACTATAGAAATAGTACATATACATATATAAGCGCGTACAGAGGAGCCCAAACGTCTAGTAACTGTCTTTCCCATCCTAAACGGTCAACGATTGTGCATTGAACCTGAACCTCTATCTAACAGTCTCGTCACACATAAATAACTCAACACACGTGACCCTAAGGTAATCCCAGTCTCCGATCATGATGTCAGTATCAAGATATAGGAAATCTGGCACTGTATGAATGTGTCCTGGGGTAACGATATACTTAGGTACATACATCCAGGTGTTACGAATATCTAACATTTGTTACAAGACGTTATGACGAACGTCTGTACCCGGTTGTGATCTGCACGCGAAGCAACGATCTAAATCAAACACGCGCACAATTTACATAATAAAACAATAAATATCTCTAATTGAAATACAAGGTGGCAAGGTACACTTGCCTGCGTCCGGCTGCTAAAAATGGGGATCCGGTACGACGTCCAAGTTAGCAGGTCCCGTAGTACCAGTTGAGATAGATTGGTGCCAGGCATTCGATTCAAGGATGAAGAGATGGGTAACCTCATAGATTAGAGGAGTCCCAGCTTGCATCAACAGCATTTGATGATCCTATCATGCAGTACCGATCCCGAGCAAGCAACTATGCCGCGATCAAGACCTTCTAAATAAATACCTCTGGAGAAATCCAATGGGCGCCCGGCTACATATGTGACCACTCCACCAGCCTCTTGTACAATGATCACCCCAGTAGCATGGTCCCATATTTTCTATTTGTAGCTAGCCCTGGCGAACTTTATGAAGATCTCTGCATCCCCCCGCGCTATGGCAGCATACTTTACCTTGCTATATACATGCAATGGCTGCTTTCTCAGACCAACACTTTCGGCCAAACTAGCTGTGAAGGAATGGCTTGAATTGGCCTTTTCGACAGGTTCACAAAATGTTGCAATAGCTGGGTCATCAATGGTTGACACTTTAATTTCTCACTCAGAGCTGTGCTGGTCAAGTTTCCCATGGTTGTGGACAAGTGATTGCATCCAAGCTTTCCCGCTACCTCTTTGAGCATAGAGTACACATCCTTTGTCCCAAGAGCCAGCAGCTGGAGGTGACAGCTTAGACAAAATCCTATAATAGCTTTGGTAATAATTGAGCCACTGCTTCTTCATTGGATAGTTTGGGCACCCAAGGACACCAAGACCACTTCTCTTTCCTCTATTAAAGCAAGAGCAACAGCATACTGATTCCCCCGTACAAGCCCAATGTGCCATCCACAGGGTCGAGGACCCAAAATCTTTCCTTCGGCCCCCCCATCAGAGTTGTATCTGTTATAGCTTCAAGAACCTCCCAGCTTTCAAGTGCCTTTGAAAGACTTTCTAATCCAAACTTAGGAGCTTCTGCCAAGCATTCATTGACAGTATTGACCACAAATTCCAACAAGCCTGCAGCTTCCTTCTTGGAAAGGGTTTGAACATCTTTTTCTGCCACAATGGACATATTTTTACTGCAACAGTAACATGGGAATTATCATCCTTGGAGTTGATCTGCTGATGATGATCCCTATTGTTGTTGTTGTTGTTGTTGTTCCTGTCTTGTAGCAGCCCATCCTGAACCCTCTGGCAGAGGGAGCATGCCATATGCACCACCCTCACAGTCATATCCAACTCCTTTGAGATGTTGTTGTACTTATTCTCTACCTCCATCACAGGATCTGAATGGGACTCAGATGGGAAACAAAGAAAGAGAGAGAAGGGGGTTCAGTTTTGTCAGAGGAGGGGAGGAAGAAGAAGAAGAAGAAGAAAATAGGAAAATGGTGATCGGTTTTTAAGGTAGAGAAGGGAGGAGAGAGAGAGAGGGATGGGGGTTTCTCTAGGCATGGGGATTAGGGCCTGCATTGGGAAAAGGGGAGAAAAAGATATTATATAGGGGGTTCTGTGGAGGATGGGTGGTCAGGATTTGCCCATTTCAAATGGGTGGTGCTAATTACATATGAAAAAATAAATTCTTTATCCAAATGAAAGGGAGAGGGAGGCTTGACTTGGTCAAAGGAGAGGGGGCTTCTCCATTTGGCCTAGACCAATGAGGTTAGGACACCTATTTTAATAATTGCAACTAAGCCCCTTAAATTTGGGTATTTGCACAATCACATGAAATAATGCAAAAATTGCGAGGGAATTGGTATTTGGTATTTTGTAGGGTGAGAGGGTGTTGTGTGTTTGGCATGGGCTTAATTAAATGGGCATTGGGATTAAATAGAGATTAAAATGGGATTAGTCAAGTTGGTATCCTTAATTTAATTTGAATAAAATATGTCACGTACTTTTAAATTAAATAGGGGCACCTGGGGTCTCAATTTGGGAGTGACACAAAGGTCAAAAATGGTGTAGGTTTGGTGTCAGTCTTGGACCCTTTAGTCGGTCCGGCTCAACGAGTTAAGTTGGTATCTCAAAATTGATGGTAACGATACAGGTGTCCGACACAGGATTAAATATAGGATTTGGATACGGGAAATTATACAATTAATTTAGGGCACAACGTATTTGATTTTGAGTGACGAAAAATTCCAGCGTCTAAATTGGTGGGTCAAATTAAAAGTATAATAGTCTGATAGAATTTATGGGTTGATGTTGGGTTTCAAATAATTCAACAATGGTAGGGCGCACCAAGGGTTTAATTAAAAAATAATCAGACATATGCAACCTTACTCTAAACCTCAAACATCTGCTGCTAAACCAAAATTTTCTAACCCATACCAGACTATCTATAAAAATATTTGAGGGATTTTACATCTGAGAATGTTGCAGATGAAGGATCAACAGTATCAAGGTACACTTCTTCAATAGTGGTCACAGCCATTTCAGTAGCTGGATCTGCAAGAAATTAGAGGTTATTTCATCTCCGCCCTCCCCAGAAATATCTTCGCCTGAAAATAAGATAAGAGAAAGTTAATATCAATTTGATATTAAATTTTCCTGAAAAAAGTGTAAAGACAATATCTACCCATGGTCGATGGTATGTATATTGCGTCTGCAGCCTGTATAGCTAAATTATTTCTTAATAATGCTAAACAAGCTGTCATACCTAGATAGGAGGGTACACCAACTGACGCTTAAGGTTCGTCATCCCAATCATCACCCAGATCTACTTGAGGTTCATCGGATGGAATCTCGCTTGAAATACCTACAGATGAAGGAGGGGCTAGTCCTATTATTTGTCTTATAAAAGGTATAGGGATTATTAGTGAGCTCGGCATCGAAGGCGATATAGAAGCATTACCAGTAACGGTGGTAGATGTAATTACGGCAGCAGTAGCGGGCAAAGAATCTCCAGTACTTTCAGCTGAGACTGTGGAGGCTCCTTCTTTAAAAGGCAAAGGATCCCTAATCAAAGAATCATCCCTAATAGGGAAAACAACAGGCTCACTCCTGGAAGAGCCCCCCTTGGTGGAAGTCCTTTTAGGACCTTTTGTAGTCTGCTTCTTCTTACGAGGGAAAGGCTCTTTCTGAGTAGAAGCCTTTCGTTTATTGGAAATTATGAGAGGCTCTGCTGGCGGAGCTATTACGCCTCTCGGTAATATCAACAAATAATCATCTGCACCGATAGTTTCATCACCTTCATTAGAGAAGACAGATGGTATCTCCTCTCTTCCAGTAGACTTATGGGAGGGCATTCTGAAACTTCTATATACATCAAAATCACGATAGAAGGTATTGATGGACACATAAAACTGTGCGTATGAATAAAGAATGTGCAATTCCATGGAGAGAGAAGTCGCGGGTACAGCAAAGGTTGCTCCAGTACAACCCATGATGAAATAACACCATCCTCTAGCTCCATCAATAAGCCCACCTTTGAATTTAAAGCTGGTGATAGGATTTTCCATGTGCAACTGATCATATCCAAATTGCCTGGCGAAACGGCTAGGCAGATATGGTTCCAGGTAGCAGTGATCCTCACTTCTATACAGCAGGTGGGAAGGTCTAATACAGACCAACCAGTAAAAGGCTTCAGGAGAAAGAATAGACTTCCCCTGACCAATATCATGGAGTTTAGCCCCCTGCTGATTGATATGTACGAGGGGAACGCTGCAAAAAAATTTCCAACTATGGGCAAAATTCAGTGCTAGTCGATAATCTATGACACTAGTCACATTCCAAGAAGAATTCTTGTAATTCAACAGGAAGTTATTACCTAAAGCACTGGCAGATCCGGGAGACATCACTCTGGTGTTGTGAAGGATTAACCATCCCATCAAATATAAGAATGGTAATTCCACTCTGGGATATCCTTCGCACTGAGTGGTATCGGCTAGCAGTCCATCAGTAATAGCCCCCAGGCCAGCTTGTATCCTGCATACCATGGCAGGGAGTAGGCCCATCTTGCTCCAAAAACCAAATGCACTGTGGGCCATAGGGTATTGTAATAAATACGATCTGCCGACACAATGCCAGGCACCACCCATCGGTGTAGCCAAATAGAAAAAAAGCCAGCCAGTTAAGCTTCTTTTGACAGAGGCCTTCGGCAATTCCTCATATAACTGTAGGCTTTGGTCCCTGCAGGGTAAATACCTATCTCTTCATTAAGAACACAATCTGGAGCCTCTGCATCTTCAATAAGTTCATCGATTGTGTTGGCATTAAGAATGCTCAGAGGGTTCAAAGGTTTGTCTTTGCTATCTACAACCTTGTTCTGCTTGGCATTTCTAGCCTGATAGAAGAAAAGGTAAGATATCCATTTGTTAATATGGGCTAAATCAGAAGGCTCTCTGTAGAAAATGGTACATGCAAGATAGTGGCTCATCAGTTCTTGGTATATGGCCACTACCCGAGGGTTGGTATCCTTCAACTTTCTGTTGGTGGGGACATATTCTTCATAGGGAGTGTCTCCCATTGGCAGCTTTAAGATATCTACCATCTCATGAAGTGCTAGGACCAACTCACCTATTGGAGTGAAAAAAGTCCCAGTGAACGAGTTATATTGCTCCATCAAAGCTAAGAACAAATTTTTGTTGATAGGCAGTCCAACACTAGTAGCACTGACAGCCTCAAATAAGTTAATACTTTCTAGCTCCATTTTGAAGTGCTTCAGGACCCATGCAGTTAATCCGGCCCATCGAAGATTGTGGAGGTTAAGCCATCCACTGGTGCGAGGGTTAACCCTAGGATATACTCCTCCCTGTTCCATGAATTCATTGCAGAAAGTTGCCATTTAAAATGGCTGGATCAAAGAAGAGTCTTCACTAGGGACGCTGCCGGGTAGTAAACCTCTGAAGGGCATAATAGGACCTGAGGGACTACTTACAAAGGATCCTCGGTTTAATCCTTTCTTATAGAAAATCTTTCCTGGCTGGCCATGAAGATCAGGAGTCAGAGTCAATGCCATCCTTCTGGGATGTGTGGCATGGAAGAATACAGGAATAGGGTAGTCTCTGAACATTTTTGGCAGATACATAATAGTGCCCACAACAGAAAATATCCAGTCTTCCTTTTTGGGCTTCGTTTGGGATTGCTTATCAATAATATCCCCAAATAAGAAAGCTGGTTTCTTATACTCAGTTCCATCTATGTATGTCAAGGGTTCCCTGCTGATCATACTCAGCAATATTCTTTCTCCTTAGGCCGAGATCAGAATTCACCTTTCTTGAGGATGCTCGTTTTCAGAGATAGGGAAAGTTAGATGGGACAAGTCCTTCAAGTAGTTAGAATTTAACATTCCAGCAGCATAACCCATTACTTCAGCCAGAGGGGGGATATGTAGGTCCACTGCAAAAAAAGTAAGAGAATAAGTCAGTTTTACGCTGGAATTTACTTTCAGTGCGTAAAACGTAAGGTGCTACATTCTTACAGAATACGTAAAATCTAACAGTCTGAGTTTTTATGCCAGACTGCAAAAATATAGAGTTTTATGCTAGAATTTACTTTCAGTGCATAAAACGCAAGGTTTGCAGTATACGCAAAATCTAACAGTCTGAGTTTTTACGCCAGACTGCAAAAATATGGAGTTTTATACTGGAATTTACTTTCAGTGCATAAAACGCAAGGTTTGCAGAATACGCCAAAATCTGACAGTTTGAGTTTTTACGCCAGACTATAAAATATAGAGTTTTATGCTGGAATTTACTTTTAGTGCGTAAAATACAAGGTTTGCAGTATACGCCAAATTTAACAGTCTGAGTTTTTACAACAGACTGTAAAATATGGAATTTTACGCTGGAATTTACTTTCAGTAAGTAAAACGAAAAGTTTGTATTTTACGCCAAAATTTGACAGTCTGAGTTTTTATTCTAGATTGTAAAATATGGAGTTTTACGCTGACACATTAAAATATGGGCGTATTTACGCATACACGTATAACGTATGCGAAGGGTTTTTATTTCTCTCAAAGTTTTACATATGATGCCCGGTGCACAGCTAGACGGCGGAGCACTTCATTCAGAACGAGGCTCGCTTGGCCTAGTAGGAGTCGCTCGTGCTTGAGTAGAGGAGCGAGATGATGAAGCGGCTTTTTTTCCTTTAGCGGCGGAGGTATATTTTGGTGCCATGGCGAATCTGAGGTTTTTTAAAAGAGACAAAGGGTTTTCCAGAAAGAGATGAAGAGTTTTTCTCTCTCATGACCTAGGCCTATTTATAGAGTTTAAATGACTCTCCGAATTCTTAACCAAATCCGATTTTTATCATAGTCGGTTAGGATTTGGGACCACGTCAGCCGATCATTTGAAAAGGAAGACAGATAGTCATGATGCGTAACAGATCTATGATTTTATGCTCAGAAGCTATGGATCTATGATTTTATGCTCAGAAGCTACGGATCTATAATTTTACGCTCAGAAGCTATGGATCTATGATTTTACGTTCAGAAGCTACAAATCTATGATTTTACGCTCAGAAGCTACAGATCTACGATTTTACGCTCAGAAGCTACGGATCTACGATTTTATGCTCAGAAGCTACAGATCTATGATTTTATGTTCAGAAGCTACGGATCTATGATTTTACGCTCAGAAGCTACAGATCTACGATTTTACGCTCAAAAGCTACGGATTTACGATTTTATGCTCAGAAGCTACAGATCTATGATTTTATGCTCACATGCTACAGATCTATAATTTTACGTTCAGAAGCTATCGATCTATGATTTTACGTTCAGAAGCTACGAATCTACGATTTTACGTTCAGAAGCTACGGATCTACAATTTTACGCTCAGAAGATATAGATCTATGATTTTACGCTCAGAAGCTACAGATCTACGATTTTATGCTCAAAAGCTACGAATCTATGATTTTACGCTCAAAAGCTACAGATCTATGATTTTACGCTCACATGCTACGGATCTATGATTATAATCTCAGAAGCTACAGATCTATGATTTTACGCTCAGAAGCTACAGATCTACGATTTTACGCTCAGAAGCTATGGATCTACGATTTTACGCTTAGAAGCTATAGATCTATGATTTTACGCTCAGAAGCTACGTATCTATAATTTTATGCTCAGAAGCTACGAATCTATGATTTTACGCTCAGAATCTATGGATCTATAATTTTACGCTCATAATCTACGGATCTATAATTTTACGCTCAGATGCTACGGATCTATGATTTTACGCTCAGAAGCTATGGATCTATAATTTTACGCTCAGAATCTACGGATCTATAATTTTACGCTCAGATGCTATGGATCTATAATTTTATGCGTATATTAAATTATGTGGGATAGATCAGTTAGCAGAATACGCGTATATCTTGATAATTTGGGTTTTACGCTCGAAAAAACCAGTTATAAGAGTTTATGTAGGAAATGCTCTTCTTATCAGTGTTTTCTCTTCTTTTTCATTCGAGAGGACTTCATCAGATGAAGGGCCAAGGAGTTCCCTGAAAATCTCTGTCTTCATTGGAGATGACTTTTCTTCCTTGGCCATCGATAGTTCATTCGAAGTTTAGCCAGAATCTTTTATATCTATTTTAGGGATGGCCTATTCGGCGCATATTTCTTGCCCTGTCTCGAGAATCTTTCAAGAAGCCATTTTTGAAGATGATGTTCTGAACAGATGTTCTTCATATTTATGAAGGAGAAATGACAGTTCAGAATTTCTCGTCAAAAACAGCATGGCGATTGGATTTTTAAGACACTTTAATGCTAAAGAGTTTTTACGCATCTTCCTTTATGCATAAAAATTGGAACATGACTGGAGGCATATTTATCAGAGTCTGTATACAAATTACTCAAGCGCGTTGAAGCTGCATATTACCAGACTTCCTCACAGGAACATGGCAAATCAATAGTGCGTAAAAGAAGACAAGTTTATTAATCATGATTACATATGATGGAAATCTATTTTTTTATAAATAATTTTTCATTAATTTTTAAGATCACGATTACATATGACGAGAATCTATTACGCTAGGTTCTCGTCTGACGGAGATCTTCATGTCTTCTTCTACAATACTTCTTCAGCTCCTATACGCCGGGTGCCAAGAAAATAATTAATGGCGGGAGGATACAGAACTGGGCCTATTTTATTCAAGCCCACCCCCATACGTCATCGGCGGCCATGCTTAGAATTTTGATTGGGATTCAGACCCAACACAATACTGGAAGACATGGCCAAGTTGTACCCCAGGATCCAACTTTATAATAGGGAAAAATACAGCTAGCAAGCTGTGTGGTCTAATATGACCCTTCCTCTCTCTTTGATGAATTGCTATATAAAATCGCTGATTATCTCGAGCAAAGGAAGCTATGATATCCTTTCATGGTCCATCATTGCAGAGAATATTTGCTCGAAGACATCTCTTTTTATGGCTCCTCGCATGCTGGAAGAGCATAATCTTCTTCTTTCTCAGTTCAGCCCAATGAATCTCAACAGTCATCTTTATGGTGAAGGAAGTATGGAAAACCAAGTTCACTTGCTTGCCCTTATATAGGCATAAGAGAGCACACAAATTCCAATGACTTCTTAAATATAGCCGAAAAAGTAGCCTTGAAGAACGGGTCAAACTTGACCATTTTATGCTTCATTCAAAGTATTTCAAATTACGAGGAATTTGAAAACTTTGAAGGGGGTCCTATAAAAACATGAAATATGTGGGGGAATTGAACGCATATTATACAGTCAAAACCCCCAACATACATAAAGTCTGCGTAAAACAGAACTTCAAGGCTGTGTGTCATAAAATAAGGCTTCAGAACAGTCCGCGTAAAATAGACCTTCAAGGTTGTGTGGCATAAAATAGGGTTTCAGAACTGTCCGCGTAAAATATACTTTAGAGCTGTTTGGCATAAAGTATAGCTTCAGTGTTTTCCACGTAAAATATGGCTTCAGAGCTGTTTGGCGTAAAGTAGAGCTTCAGAGCTGTCCGCGTAAAGCAGTGCTTCAAGACTGTTCTGCGTAAAAGGTTGCTTTACCCTCCTGCGTAAAGTTTAAAATATGTTTGTTTGTAATATAGCGTAAAGTTGTACGAGGAACTTTTCGTATTCCTCGGATGAATTTTTTAGACAAATCAGTGAACCTGACATCTGACAAAAGTACTGCACGATGATCGAGAGGATGGCTGTGATGATGATTTTGCACAGAGACCCAAGTTGTCGTTTAGTGACATATTCCTGATACAAGTTATTTTTACGTATTCAAAGAATATGCTGCCTATTCTATATTGATTGAAATAAGCTTTTATGCTCAAGATAAGACAAAATCAGGCACCACGTCAAAAGCTATTTCTCGTACAGAGCTTGAGGCATATATCTGCATTTAATGCACGAGATGGAGGCATATCTCTGCATTTAATGCACGAGATTTTGTTCTCTTTTTGAATTTTGTCATGACTGGAAGAGCTAAAACTGTGACTAATACGCTCACATCACCATCCTTGCATTTTATGCCAACCAGGCTATTTTCAACTATAGGAGTACGCCGTATGCTATCTCCTCAAAATACGTTAACTCGGCTATATTTACAAAGGTACGTGATAAGGCTATTTAGCCAAGAATATGCTCAAGACCTCAGTCGTGATGGATAATTGGCTATTTTTATGCTGGTTATCTGTTATTCATGAATCATCAAGTTTTACGCAGAGTTTGGCCTTTTACGCTAATAAGACAGTCACTTGGCTTTTACGCCAGCCATCTTTACGCAGGGACAGTTACCTATGTGGCTTGTATGTCGTGATCTTCGTAAAGCAGTTATATGCGTTACCTTATAAAGGGACACGTGTCATATGCAGATTCAGAAGGCCATGGGAACGTGGGTAGCAGTTATCATAATCGTAGCGTAAAGGAAGCATTCTTCTTCACAGTTTGGCATTTTACGCCAACAAGACAGTTATTTGACTTTTATGCCAACAAGACAGTTATTTAGCTTTTTATGCCAACTATTTTTATGCAGGAGCAGTTACCTACGTGGCTTGCATGCCACGATCTTCGAGAAGCAGTTATACGCGTTAACTTATAAAGGGACACATATCATATGCAGATTCAGAAGATTATTGGAACATGGATAGAAGTTGTCATAACCGCAGCGTAAAAGATGCAACTTTCTTCACAGTTTGGCCTTTTATGCCAATAAAATAGTTATTTGGATTTTACGCTAACCTGGCAGTTATTTGATTGATCTCTATAAATAGAGACCCCTGGTCATAGGGTAAGACACGGGCACAAGCACAGGGACAATCAGATAAGAGAGAAAAAAAGAGCACAGACAGAGAGTGTTGGCTGACAACTTTGGCAACGAGAACTCGACCCTACTTGTAACTTTCCTTTGGATGGCTTTTACCTTCAGTTCAGAGAAAGTTTGAAGCTTCTTCTACAGCACTTCTTGTCACGACCCGCACCCGGTTTAGGGGCACGAATGCGTGGGTACGTCCAGCCTACGCCGCAGCATCGGCGGTAGAACGCTGTCTAGGTCAAGTACTATCTATAAAATCTCACGCTAGTATCCAACTCCATAAGGAGACTCGGATAACACTATGAAAATATTAACAACATACTCAATCACAACTACAGCACGATAGAAATTTGAAGAAACAAAAGAATACAACACAAGTCTAATGACAAAATAAGCATACCTGCAATCATTAACTTCCAATCCCCAAGTATGTCAGAACCCAGTCTACTAAGGTCACAGTCTGGAAAAATATTTCCAGTCAGGAAGGAGCAAAGTACATCTCTAAATAGCAGTTCTATATAAATGACATAAACTATGTAGCAGTTCTAGATGGAAATATACCAGATGCATGTACAGGTACGAGAAATGTATAATGAGAGAAATACTGGAAATACTGTAAGTAAAAGCAGGAAAGAACAATATGTCAATGAGCAAAGAATCCTATGACTAAGTGTGTGAGTACTAGCTTTAACATGTGATCGGCTTGGGATCTTGATCAGGCTGGTTACATGTGATTAGCTATGATTCACGAAGGTCAGGCTAACCGTTGGTTAGCTATGATGCATGTAGAGGTCAGGCTAATCACACGTAACAGCTATGAGGCACTGAGATGGTCAGGCCGCACCCGACGTGAGATGTGGGGTGAGCTATGATGCATGGAAAGTTGGGTATGATCACATATCTACACTAAAATACTCCCCACCCCCGACTGGTATAGTAGATCCAATCATGGTACGCTATGGCACGGGATTCCCCAGGAAGGTAGCAAGTCTCCCCGGGAATCAGTGTCTGTACATGAACAAGATAACAAGGAAACAAGTCTTGTATAAGCTACACCATGAAAAAGGAATAACATCTCATGACGAGATCCGTGTATACCAATCCGTGTAACCAATGTGTCAAGAATATGGATATTTACACTAGATACAGTGAACATAGGAGATATCATAAATTAGAAACTAATCAAAGAATGTACTCGCCTTGGGTCCTTAGCTGGTAAAACCAATGTCCTGTCCCAGAGTATCGTCTGGAGGAACCAACAGTCCTAAAATATATCAAATACAACATTTGCATCAGGTGCTACACTAACATATCACAAATACATGAACTCAGGGGCTCTATCAGGTATGGCACTAGTCAACTAGGGTCACCTAGTAATTTACCAATTTAACGTAGTATTATTAATGATCAAATATAATACATATATTGTTATTCCAAAGTATATACAAGATAGGTATAACTGTATGTAATAAGTGGAAATATATTTTATTTATGAAAAATATACATCACCCATTATTTAAGAATATATACATTTATACATTTATATACACTAAATAAAAATATACTCATACCCTACATGTACACAAGTATATATATACCAGACATACGTTTTATACCAAAATACGTTCTTATTAAACATATACCCATACAAAATATATACACACATATATATATTTGTACCAAAATAATAGTTATACTATATACAGGTAATTATACCAATTAAGTATACATATAACATTAAGTACGAAAACATACATTGACATAAATTATATGAATACAGTTAAATTAATACCCATATATATTTAATACGTATATATACACATTTACCCTCAGAGTATATACCAATAAACGTATATAATATAAGTCTATTAGTAATTGTACAAAATACGTATTGGTGTATATACACTAATAGATGTATATAAATATATATATTTTTATACCAAAATACATATTTATATATATATATCAACTCAATATTTTATATAGGTATATTAACAATCAAAGAATGTACATAAGGCCATACTTCTCAAGGTGATCCCAAATGAAGCAGCAGTTAGTTCCAATGGGTCCGGAGCAGTCCAATTAGCTAGAAACTATATTTTTAATTAATAATATAAACCCCAAATATTATATTTTACATAATCAACCCTTATATTTAATACGTAAAAATGAACTAATTACATGAAATCACTAAACTAGTTATATGAAATTACTAAACTAATTACATACAAATAAACTAATTATATATTATATATATTACTAAACTAATTATATATAAATTGAACTAATTATACATTAATTAACTATTTACATATAACTAAACTATTCACATAAAAATAACTAATTATATAAACTAACTAGTTATATGAAATTATTAAATTAATTATATGTAATTAATAACTAATTAATTATTTACTGACTGATTACTAATTAATTCCTGATTAATAACTAATTACTTATTATTAATAATTAACTAATCAAATCATATATTAACTAAACTAATTAATTAATAATTAATTAACTGATTAAGAATTTAATCAAATGATTAAGAGGTTAATTACTGATTATTAAGTAATTAATCGATTAATCTAATATATACACATATCCTAACTATATACAGAACCAGAAAGAGGGAAGAGGGAAAAAAGAGGGCTTACGATCGGTTTCTCCGGCGTCGGCGCGGAGGAGGTCTCGCCGGGTCTCAGCGGTGGGAGCTCCGTCGAGGTCACGCGGTGGTCGGCGTTTCTCGGCGGCGGCGGTTCTTCGAGGGCGGACGGATCTGAAGCGGATCCGAGGCGGCGGTCGACTCGAGAGCGGTGGCGGGTCTGGAGCGACGGCGGTCGGCGGGATCTCGAGAGCAGCGGCAGCTTCGAGGCGGCGGCAGCGGAGCTCGACGACGGGTCGAAGCCGACGTTCGTCTCGGCGGAAGGAGATCTCGGCGGCTGTTCGGCTCGATGCGGCCATGGCTCGACGCACGACAGTTAGGTTAGGTTTAGGGTTCTGTGTGTGTCAGGGGGTCGTGTCCGGGTCTGCCGGACACGGGGATGGTGTTGTGTACGTGTCCGGGTTGGACACGAGGGTGGTGCTCTGTGGGGGACGTGTCCGGGGCTGGACACAGGAATCTGATGTACTGTGGGCATGTCCGGGTGTTGGACACGGGAAATCTGGTTGTTATATTGTAACCGAACACAGGAAATGAATGGATACGGTGGGACACCCGGGGTCGGACCCGAGGCCATCACGGCTGACACGGCGATGCTGGACACACGGACACGAGCACACAAAATGGTGGTGGCTTTGGCTTTGTGGGGATTTGTGAGGGCTAGCTAGGGTTTCTAGGGAGTTGTGATGAGGGACTTAAATAGGGAAAGAGAGTTGTGGGCTAAAGGGTGCGGGTTGGCCTAAAAATGAATGGCCCAGATCATAATTAAACGGGTTTTTCATGTGGGAAAAATGAGGGTGTGAATGGGAGACGGTAACCGGTAAATTAAATAGAAAAGAATTTAAGAAAAAATGTTTTTAAGAGGCTTCCGATTAGCTACTAATTAAACTCATTTTTTTCAAAATATTAAAAAGTATGTAATTCATTCATTTACTATCCCAATAAATATAAATTTTATTTTATTTTATCAACTAGTCTTTTAAATAAATATTTAGTTAAAACAATAATTTTTATGATTCAAGCCCATAAATATTTGAAACTAGAAATATATATATTATTACTTATTTACTTATTTTATAAGAAAGCGACATTTAGGAAAAAAATGATTTTTATACAAGATTATAAATTACCTTCTGAAACCAAACATTATTCAAAATCTAATACTAGAATTTCAAGGAATATATTTCATACATTCGATATTAAGAAAAATAAAAATCTAATTATTTCGGAATTTGGATATCGGAGGTTACAAGTCTACCCACCTTAGAAAAATTTCGTCCTCGAAATTTAGGATCCTCAATAATTGCCTTTATTCACCATATTATTTCTATCAAAATTTAAATCTTAAACCAATAATCATGAAGTAATTTCATAATGTTATTTCACAACCTTTCAAAAAATATACAACATCATATTCCTGAAAAATCTTCAAATTTAAAAATCAAATCCCCTTTGTCATAATCTTCTCCCGAAGATTTTAAGTTCGCATCTAAATACCCAAGGATTTAATATCCAATCCTCCAATTTGAATCCAATCAATGCATATTTATAAAACTTAAAAATCTGCATCCCAAAATTTAAATTTTAAACACTCATCAATCATCTTACTCCTCTAACTCAATTCAATTGATGCTTATTCCAATCTAACTCCTCATCCCAAGAATTTAATTCGACACTATTCCATTTACGATTTTATTTCCTGATTTTCTTTTTCCTCAATACTCAACGATGCGATGCTTCCAGAATCTTCAATGCAACATTCATAATGTATAAAATTTCTATCTTGCAATCAAATAGATAAAATGATAATCTCTCAAATTTCTCAAATTTTTTTTTTCTTTTTTTTTTATAATCAATTCAATCATATCAAGACCTCCTTAAAATTAATAAATCCTCAAATTTTTGACTCTGTGAATTTCTTAATTCTCTATTTAAGTTAATGTTTGTCCTCGAATTTCAATCATACCTCGATTTTCATAAAATCAATGATCCATCAACTCCGTTATAACAACCCCTAAATTCTTTATTTAATTTAATGCTCATCCACAAATTTAATCCTCTTGTCTCTTTTTGTCAGTCATAACCTCGTCATAGATCTTTGCTATGGTCAAAACCATAATGATCATGGTTTAAGAAAACTCTACCTACAGCCATGCAATTTAAGAAAAATATATAGGTCATGTATCTTGTCATGGTATTTCAGTCTCTGTTAAGGTGTACTACTAGTTATATTTTAACAAGAAAATCATGAATACGAACTACAGTATTAGGAAAAACAATCAATCGAAAGATGGAAGAAGGAATCATTAGGAGGGGAAGAAAGAACCTGTTAATATATATCTTGCAGTATCCCTTATCTCTAACATACACTTAACTCTAGCATATTCACTACTAATTCCTATTCCTGTACACTAGTACCCATATCAACTAATCATTAATCCACAAAATCCATGAATACATCCGTATTACACACACCTATTTATTAATACCAAAATCTGATGCCAAGAATCTCTAATATAACCATTATTCAATAATGCATCCAAGTTGATACCTCTATCTCTTTAGTACCATACCCTCTGTCAGTTCCCTGTTCCTACTACAATTGTTCATACTAGTCGTTCTTATCACTCAAATATACGTCAAGTGCAACACCATACTAAATACTGCTCTTTCCAATACAATTTTAGATGGACACCCAAGTCAGTCTGCGGTGCCATCTCAATCATGCTCAAATCACCAAATCCTTACACATGTATATCATCTACTCATATATTAATATTCATATCTCTCATCTACCAAAAATTAATCCTCAAAATAATCGTCAAGGTTTAACTTCTTGATCAACTTAAAATAAAATGCATATACCTCCTCAAAATCAGATACTCCACATCGAAATAAAATTTAATCACTTCTAAAATCTTTGTAGCCTTAACTATGTTATTGAATCAAATTTAAATCCTCAATATTTTAACAACATAAAATCTCAACTCCTTAAAAATTCAAAAAATTAAAAATTCATTTCCACTCTTTAATTTATAAATCCACAATTATACATATGAGTGCTCACGGTCTCTGATACTCGAGGTGCACTCAATACCTCTATTGCCTACAACTGCCAACTGGGTACTAAAATTGTACTGCCTGAATCACTTGTACTATTACCTCCAATGATCTAAGTTATCATCACCTATATTTTCCTTCATGATTTCAATTTATGTCAACTGGTATATCATTTAATTATCATCACACAGAGTGCTTACTGTTATTAACGTTATTCTCGACTAATCCTCGATATAGAATCATTAGCACTCTTGGTATTATATCACTAGTTTCATTAATGCATCATCTCATCAAGCTCATTAGAACTAATGATTAGCTGTACCTTTTATAACACTCATTTTTCTTATTCTCATGGGCAAGTATATGGTTCCTCATCTCGATGGTTGTATATGTATTTCCTTTAATCCTTTAAAGCCTATTAAACTAATCCGTGATACGCTTCACCATCTTCATTACCTATTTCGATATTTCTCTACTCATGACACCTCATTAACTTTATGCGTATATATTTCCTTACCCTTACTTCCGATATCAATCATCAAATTGAACATCATGCTCCATTAATTCTTAACACAATTTTCTTGATACCTAATTGTTTACATAGATCACTCAATTACATAATCATGATTATCCAAGACGGGTAATTGGCTCTGATACTAACTCTGAGAACTATCACTGATACTCTATACTCTCCTCCTACTCACTGTACTATAATGACACATATCCTAGAATCATTGTTACAAGGTACTACGCTATGGGTTAACTCTAGGTTAAGGCCTACTGCTCACATGTCCATCTAGGAAACACTTACAACTCACTAATCAACACTCAGTCAACACTAATACAAGACACAAACAAAATTGCAAGTCACTAATTATCACACTAACAAGGATCCTCAAGGAATAGAAGCTCAAAAGGAATTGGATTGAGGACAGAAGGTATCTTTACTGCTAGTAAAGAAAAGAAGCGATGGAACAAAGTCCTGGAATAACAGAAATAGATAAGTCTCAAGATGATATTTTAAGAACCAATTTAAGATACAACCTGATAATCATACACGTCTATCCGAAATCATGACACTCAGAATCCTCGCCACGCCAGTAAGCATAGATGCGATAAACGACAGGTTCCGTAACTAAGGTATACAACCCTATAATCATGTCATCTAGAATCCTCGCCACGCCAACCGGTATGGCTGCGAGAAACTCTAAATCTCATAACTAAAGTATGTACATCCAAGTTAGGTTCCTACGTTCTCGTCACGACAGCTAATATGGCTGCGATAAACTCTAGGTTCCATAACCAAGGTAGACATTTTACCTTTCTCACTGTCCTCATCCATATATGTCATCAGATGATACCATAAATTCTAGTCCGTAAAATTCATCTCAATTTGAAATCAACTCAACAACGATACCAAGAATTTAAATTTAACAACTGGTCAACAAGAATCAAACTTAACAATGATACCAAGATTTAAATTTAATAACTGATCAACAAGAATCAAGTTCAATAACAACAAGCGAGAGCGGACGAAAACAAGAAAAAGATTTAAAATTGGAAATTATAACAAGATTCTCAAGGGGTCATCCCAGGAATCTCTCAAGTAATTTATGATTGAGTATCCTCTCTCATCCTAGTATCCAATGTCCTATATCCTATAGCAGGTACGCAGTAGTACAACGAAGACGTCGCACTACTACGACATCGCACAACTCGCAAAGTCTGACCTGCATGGGCCACCACTGAAAACGTGTCACGACCCGCACCCGGTTTAGGGGCACGAATGCGTGGGTACGTCCAGCCTACGCCGCAGCATCGGCGGTAGAATGCTGTCTAGGTCAAGTACTATCTATAAAATCTCACGCTAGTATCCAACTCCATAAGGAGACTTGGATAACACTATGAAAATATTAACAACATACTCAATCACAACTACAGCACGATAGGAATTTGAAGAAACAAAAGAATACAACACAAGTCTAATGACAAAATAAGCATACCTGCAATCATTAACTTCCAATCCCCAAGTATGTCAGAACCCAGTCTGCTAAGGTCACAGTCTGGAAAAATATTTCCAGTCAGGAAGGAGCAAAGTACATCTCTAAATAGCAGTTCTATATAAATGACATAAACTATGTAGCAGTTCTAGATGGAAATATACCAGATGCATGTACAGGTACGAGAAATGTATAATGAGAGAAATACTGGAAATACTGTAAGTAAAAGCAGGAAAGAACAATATGTCAATGAGCAAAGAATCCTATGACTAAGTGTGTGAGTACTAGCTTTAACATGTGATCGGCTTGGGATCTTGATCAGGCTGGTTACATGTGATTAGCTATGATTCACGAAGGTCAGGCTAACCGTTGGTTAGCTATGATGCATGTAGAGGTCAGGCTAATCACACGTAACAGCTATGAGGCACTGAGATGGTCAGGCCGCACCCGACGTGAGATGTGGGGTGAGCTATGTTGCATGGAAAGTTGGGTATGATCACATATCTACACTAAAATACTCCCCACCCCCGACTGGTATAGAAGATCCAATCATGGTACGCTATGGCACGGGATTCCCCAGGAAGGTAGCAAGTCTCCCCGGGAATCAGTGTCTGTACATGAACAAGATAACAAGGAAACAAGTCTTGTACAAGCTACACCATGAAAAAGGAATAACATCTCATGACGAGATCCGTGTATACCAATCCGTGTAACCAATGTGTCAAGAACATGGATATTTACACTAGATACAGTGAACATAGGAGATATCATAAATTAGAAACTAATCAGAGAATGTACTCGCCTTGGGTCCTTAGCTGGTAAAACCAATGTCCTGTCCCAGAGTATCGTCTGGAGGAACCAACTGTCCTAAAATATATCAAATACAACATTTGCATCAGGTGCTACACTAACATATCACAAATACATGAACTCAGGGGCTCTATCAGGTATGGCACTAGTCAACTAGGGTCACCTAGTAATTTACCAATTTAACGTAGTATTATTAATGATCAAATATAATACATATATTGTTATTCCAAAGTATATACAAGATAGGTATAACTGTATGTAATAAGTGGAAATATATTTTATTTATGAAAAATATACATCACCCATTATTTAAGAATATATACATTTATACATTTATATACACTAAATAAAAATATACTCATACCCTACATGTACACAAGTATATATATACCAGACATACGTTTTATACCAAAATACGTTCTTATTAAAAATATACCCATACAAAATATATACACACATATATATATTTGTACCAAAATAATAGTTATACTATATACAGGTAATTATACCAATTAAGTATACATATAACATTAAGTACGAAAACATACATTGACATAAATTATATGAATACAGTTAAATTAATACCCATATATATTTAATACGTATATATACACATTTACCCTCAGAGTATATACCAATAAACGTATATAATATAAGTCTATTAGTAATTGTACAAAATACGTATTGGTGTATATACACTAATAGATGTATATAAATATATATATTTTTATACCAAAATACATATTTATATATATATATCAACCCAATATTTTATATAGGTATATTAACAATCAAAGAATGTACATAAGGCCATACTTCTCAAGGTGATCCCAAATGAAGCAGCAGTTAGTTCCAATGGGTCCGGAGCAGTCCAATTAGCTAGAAACTATATTTTTAATTAATAATATAAACCCCAAATATTATATTTTACATAATTAACCCTTATATTTAATACGTAAAAATGAACTAATTACATGAAATCACTAAACTAGTTATATGAAATTACTAAACTAATTACATACAAATAAACTAATTATATATTATATATATTACTAAACTAATTATATATAAATTGAACTAATTATACATTAATTAACTATTTACATATAACTAAACTATTCACATAAAAATAACTAATTATATAAACTAACTAGTTATATGAAATTATTAAATTAATTATATGTAATTAATAACTAATTAATTATTTACTGACTGATTACTAATTAATTCCTGATTAATAACTAATTACTGATTATTAATAATTAACTAATCAAATCATATATTAACTAAACTAATTAATTAATAATTAATTAACTGATTAAGAATTTAATCAAATGATTAAGAGGTTAATTACTGATTATTAAGTAATTAATCGATTAATCTAATATATACACATATCCTAACTATATACAGAACCAGAAAGAGGGAAGAGGGAAAAAAGAGGGCTTACGATCGGTTTCTCCGGCGTCGGCGCGGAGGAGGTCTCGCCGGGTCTCAGCGGTGGGAGCTCCGTCGAGGTCACGCGGTGGTCGGCGTTTCTCGGCGGCGGCGGTTCTTCGAGGGCGGACGGATCTGAAGCGGATCCGAGGCGGCGGTCGACTCGAGAGCGGTGGCGGGTCTGGAGCGACGGCGGTCGGCGGGATCTCGAGAGCAGCGACGGCTTCGAGGCGGCGGCAGCGGAGCTCGACGACGGGTCGAAGCCGACGTTCGTCTCGACGGAAGGAGATCTCGGCGGCTGTTCGGCTCGACGCGGCCATGGCTCGACGCACGACAGTTAGGTTAGGGTTAGGTTTAGGGTTCTGTGTGTGTCAGGGGGTCGTGTCCGGGTCTGCCGGACACGGGGATGGTGTTGTGTACGTGTCCGGGTTGGACACGAGGGTGGTGCTCTGTGGGGGACGTGTCCGGGTCTGGACACAGGAATCTGATGTACTGTGGGCGTGTCCGGGTGTTGGACACGGGAAATCTGGTTGTAATATTGTAACCGGACACAGGAAATGAATGGATACGGTGGGACACCCGGGGTCGGACCCGAGGCCATCACGGCTGACACGGCGATGCTGGACACACGGACACGAGCACACAAAATGGTGGTGGCTTTGGCTTTGTGGGGATTTGTGAGGGCTAGCTAGGGTTTCTAGGGAGTTATGATGAGGGACTTAAATAGGGAAAGAGAGTTGTGGGCTAAAGGGTGCGGGTTGGCCTAAAAATGAATGGCCCAGATCATAATTAAACGAGTTTTTCATGTGGGAAAAATGAGGGTGTGAATGGGAGACGGTAACCGGTAAATTAAATAGAAAAGAATTTAAGAAAAAATGTTTTTAAGAGGCTTCCGATTAGCTACTAATTAAACTCATTTTTTTCAAAATATTAAAAAGTATGTAATTCATTCATTTACTATCCCAATAAATATAAAATTTATTTTATTTTATCAACTAGTCTTTTAAATAAATATTTAGTTAAAACAATAATTTTTATGATTCAAGCCCATAAATATTTAAAACTAGAAATATATATATTATTACTTATTTACTTATTTTATAAGAAAGCGACATTTAGGAAAAAAATGATTTTTATACAAGATTATAAATTACCTTTTGAAACCAAACATTATTCAAAATCTAATACTAGAATTTCAAGGAATATATTTCATACATTCGATATTAAGAAAAATAAAAATCTAATTATTTCGGAATTTGGATATCGGAGGTTACACTTCTTCATCATCGTGTGGTCCAAGGAACAAAGTGATCAACCACAGATCAGACTTCTATAGCAATACTTCCCCAGAATCATTCTATTGTACTTAACATCCTCGTATAGGTTTAATTGTACTCTTTTCTCATTTGTAAGCAAAAAGGTTTCATATAAACCCTCTTCTCATTTTGTTTATCCAAACAATAGTATTATAGATGTCCAGTACAGTGCCTCGAAGACCTAAATAGGGAATATAACATCAATATAAGGTTTTGAAATAAAAATAAGTTAAACTAGTCAACATCTAGGTCAAAGAACCATTTCTAAGTCAAAATAGTCAAATTAGATCAACTCTAAGTCAAACTGGTCAAACTACCTATTTTTAGGTTATATGAGTCTATCTCTAGGATATTGGGTTCATACACTAAGAATCTAGGCCATGCTAGCTAACTAGGATACTAGAAGATACCGTATCGCAAGATATGCAACAAGTAGATATGAAATAATCATAATGTATACACAAGCAATAATATATATATGTAGAAGCATAAAATATGCTGGGGAATTGTACGCGTAATATATAGTCAAAACTTTCAACATACATGAAGTCCGCGTAAAACAGAGCTTTCGCGTTGTGTGGCATAAAATATGACTTCAAAGTTATACGCGTAAAATAGAGCTTCAGAGCTGTCTTCAGAGCTGCCTGCGTAAAGCAGCGCTTCAAGGATGTTTTGGCATAAAAGGTTACTATATCCGCCAACGTAAAATACGTTTGTTTTTAATGCAACATAAAGTTGTTCGAGGAACTCTTCGTATTCCTCGGATGAATTTGTCAGACAAAACAGTGAACCTGACTCCTGACAAAAAGTACTGCACGACGATCGAGAGGACGACTATGATGATGATTTTGCACAGAGACCCAGGTTATCATTTAGTAACATATTCTTGATACAAGTCATTTTTACGCATTCAAAGAATACGCTGCCTATTCTATATAGGCAGAAATGAGTCTTTACGCTCAAGATGAGACGAAATCAAATGTCACATCAAAAGCTGTTTCTCGTACAGAGCTCGAGGCATATCTCTGCATTTAATGCACGAGATGGGGGCAGATCTCTGCATTTAATGCACGAGATTTTTGTTCTATTTTTAAAATGACTGGGAAAGCTAAAAACTGTAGCTAATACGCTCATATCACCATCCTTGCATTTTATGCCAACCAGGCTATTTTTAACTATAGGAGTACGCCGTATGCTATCTCCTCGAAATACGCCAACTCAGTTATATTTGCAAAGGTATGTGATAAGGCTATTTAGCCCAGAATACACTCAAGACCTCAGTCGTGACGGATAATCGGCTATTTTATGCTGGTTGTCTGTTATTCATGAATCCTCAAGTTTTACGTAGAGTTTGGCTTTTACGCCAACAAGACAAATTATGTGGCTTTTACACCAACCATCTTTACGAAAGGTGCAGTTACCTACGTGGCTTGCATGTCGTGATCTTCGAGAAGTAGTTATACATGTTACCTCATAGAGGGACACGTGTTATACGTATATTCAGAAGACAATGGGAACGTGGGTAGCAGTTATCATAACCGCAGCGTAAAAGAAGTCTGCGTCTTCACAGTTTGGTCTTTTACGCCAACAAGACAGTTATTTGGCCTTTACGCCAACTATCTTTATGCAAGGTATAGTTATCTATGTGGCTTACATGCCATGATCTTTGAGAAGTAGTTATACGCATTATCTTATAATGGAACACGTGTCATACGCAGATTCAGAAGATCATTCGAACGTGGGTAGCAGTTATTATAACCACCGCATAAAAGATGCAACTTTCTTTACAGTTTGGCTTCTACGGCAACTGGACAATTATTTTGACTGATCTCCATAAATAGAGACCCCTGGTCACAGGGTAGAGGGATCAGGAATCAGACAAGAAGCACAAGGAGAGATCAGAGAGAGAGAGAGAGCACAGACAAAGAGTGTTGGTTGACAACTTTGGCAACGAGAATTCAATCCCACTTGCAACCTTTGAAGCTTCTTCTTCTTCCACAGCACTTCTTCATCATCGCATGGTCCAAGGGACAAAGTGATCGACCGCAGATCAGACTCCTATAGCAATACATCTCTAGAATTATTTTTATTGTACTTAACATCCTCGTATAGGATTAATTATACTCTTTTCTTGTTTGTAAACAAAAAGAAAGGTTTTGTATAAACCCTCTTCTTCTCTCATTTTGTTTATTCAAACACAAGATGGCGACTCTGCTGGGGATGACTTTTTTATTTGACAAGAAAGTAATTGCTTAACATGATGCTGTATCCATCGGATCGACGAAGAAGACTTTGGTCGTCCAGTTCAACGAATCTGCTTATAAAGACATGCTTCGTGCTGGGGGTAGCTCTCATTCCTCCTCTGTCCAGAATAACAGAAAGCTGCGTAAAGTGTGGATGCCTAAGACGTCCTCTACCTTTCCTGTAAACTCTCCTTCTATGATCAACAAGGTTGTGACAACACATCCTACAAGCCCTGTGCGTAAAGGTTTGTCTCCCGTCTGTGACGTGGTAGACAAAACTTCTGGCAATGCCTCAGTGCCAATCCAGAAGTCTCAGATGTGCCCTGCACGTAAAACTTTATCTTTCGTTTGTAACGTGGTAGACAACACTTCTGGCAATACCTCAGTGCCAATCCAAAAGTCTCAAACACACCTTGTGCGTAAAACTTTGTCTTCCATTTGTAACATGATAGACAAGACTTCTGACAATGCCCCAGTGCCAATCCAGAAGTCTCAGATGTGCCCTGTGCATAAACCATCATCTCCCGTCTGTGACGTGGCAGACAAAATTTTTGGCAAGGCCTTAGTGCCAATTCAGAAATTTTAAACGTGCCCTACGCGTAAAAGTACATCTTCCGTCTATGATGAGGCAGATGGACCCTTTGATCACATCAAGGGAAAATAAGTGGCGAATCTCCCAATCTCTAGGCTTGTACGCCCACAAGAGAAGAAATTGCCCACTCTTCAGATTACGCATGACGCTGGAGGCCGTTTGAGGACTTTTCCTGTTTTACGCGAACCTGTGCAAAATTCTAAATTTTGTTAGGATAAGTCTGTTCGCCTAAAGAAGACCCATTTTACGGAAAGATACGCTCCTCAGACAGATGATGGATCATATGCTACTCACATGGGTGAACTGCTATATTCTTATGGCAGAGAAAGGGTTATAGTTCATAATCTCAATATTCCTACTGATGTAAAAAGGCAGAATAAGCCTTCTTTTTCTTCTTCTTCTTCTGTTAATCCCCCTGATTTGCGTGATTTCTTGATCCATAAATACAAAGACAGGGGATCTCCTAATATGTTTATTATACCCCCTAGGGAACATTGTTGTAATTGTCATAAGGTTGTAATTAACTATTGCTGTTCTAAAGCAAAACGGTTAATTTTTGACCGGTTGAACTAATCTTTGTCCTTACAGGAAGAAGAACCAACATTTATGTCAGTAAACATAGCTTCGCATATTTCTAGAGGAAGGTCAAGTTCAAGACGTCATCCCTCTAGAACTCTAAGCCAAAGGAGATTTGACAGACTCATTGAGAATTTTGAATAAGGTTTTTTCGAAACACTCGCTCTAGGTCACGATAATCGGTTTCATATTCTTCTGATTCTGACACTAGGGGTCACAAGTTTTTTGAATTCGATGCTGAAAGTATAGACTCAATCTCTACAGAGATCTATACTAATCTCTTAGTGGCGTCTAGAGAAATGGGTGTTTATGCCGTTGGAGATAAACATGAAGAGGCTTCCCCATCAGGAAGTACTGAACAACGCATCGCTGTATTGGAAGCATCGCTTAAAGAGATGCATACCATAATGGAGAGTATGCACTAAATGATGGTGACTCAACATACAGCTGTAATAGCTAAAACACCTGTTTCTTTGACTCAACTACGTATGGGGGTAGACATACCACCATCCAATGCAAGCCAGGAGCCTGTTCAAAATCAAGAATCAGCTGCTCCTCAACCTCTTAACCCGGATAATGTATTACCTCCTGTTGGAGTTACAATACAACCAATCTCTTACCTCTCTGTCCCTTTCCCAACTGAAGATCCGATACAGGCAGTTCGAGAATTAAAAGCCTAATTTGATGCCTTGAAGCATAAGGATCAGCTCAAGAAGTTGGGAATTAACCAGCCATATCCAGCTGTCTGGGATGAGATCCTTTTTTTGCCAAAATATAAACCACAGGCTATAGTTTTATTTGATGGAAAGACGTCGCCAAGCCAGTATATGAACTACTTCAGCATGATGACGGTATTGTTGCAGGGAAATGACGTCCTTCTCACTCGAGTGTTTAAAGGCTGTCTGTCCGGAGTAGCTTACCAATGGTATCGTAGTCTATCGGACAACTGCATTACTTCTTTTGAAGATTTCAAGACTCTATTCTTTGCTCAATTCTATGAAGGAGGAATGGACATGTCTATGTCATCACTCATCGAAGTAAAGCAGAAGAAAAAAGAAAATGTTCGTACTTTTATTGAACATTTTCGTCAGGCTACTTTGCAGATGCCTCCTGGAGTTCCAGATTCAGCCTTGGTGGACATTTGCAGAAAGAACCTTCTTCCACTGATCTCAGTATTCACGGAACCATTTATGTTCCAAGATTGGCCCTCATTTATCATATCGACGGTAGCCGCTGAAGATAATAGTTGGAAGGCTCATGACAATGGAATTATGATCTCTACCTCTGATAGAGGGAAGCGGTCATCCTCCAATAATGACCATACTCATAGTTTAAAAGGAAAGAAAGCTATGGCAATCAACACGTCCAGACAAAATACTCCGGTAACTACGCAGACTAATCCTGGGACTTCCAGACCTAAAGAAGAATATTCTTTTGACGACGACGATATTCCAAGCATTTTTGATTGTCTAGTAAAAAGTGGCAAGCTTACTCTCCCCGAGATAAAATATCCAAATGAAGTTGGCAGTACAAATAATCCTAAGTACTGCATTTTTCACAGATACATACATCATCCTACAAAGGCATGCTATGTACTGAAAGGAAAATCCAGGAGTTGATCGACGCCAAGGCCATCACTCTACGTAATAACGAGAAGACGGTCACTGCAAATATGATCTCACTCTAATTTGGCAATCTTCCCCCTCAAGAAGTCCCGGATGGTGTGGTACCTATTCCACGGGCAATGATGAATATTATTAATCTCCCTCCTACCAGGGGTCAAAATCATGATTTACTGCCCCTAACTACCAAGCGTGGGGAGATCATGTGGGTTCACCATGATCTAGTATCAGAAATTGAGGAAGAGACTAAAGCTGCTAAAGCTAAGTCTAAAAAGAACTCAAGATATAAACTATGCCATATGGTTGGAATATCCCCGGCATCGGAAGAAGAGGCTTTAGCAACCGGAACCTGGTCAGGAAAATCCTACCTCAAAGAATATGGAGGGAATCAGGAAGAAGCGACGACAGACACTTCAGCTGCCAAACCTCCAGAGCCTGAACCTATTATACCAGAGGCAGGTCCTTCTAAACCAACTTTGGTGGACAAAGGTGTAACCCCCTGATTTTTCAGAAATTTTTAATTTGGATTTTTCATAATTTTCTGTAATTTTCTAAGATTTTCAGGAATTTATTTTAGATTCAAATATAATTAAAAATATCCCAAACTTTTATTTTAGGTTCTAAATAATAAAATATATTTTCTAGAAGTTTTTGGGAATTTTCTGAGTATTTTTAGTATTTATTGGGAGTTATTTAGGCTAATAACTAATTTTTAGGACTTGTAGAATTTATGGTGTAAGCCCAGGAATATAGAATGGACCCACATTATTTTTTAAGGTTTATAATATTATTATATATTTTCTGGAATTATTTCAGAATTTTTGGAATAATTTTAGTATTTATTTTTAGTTTTATGGCAAAACTAATTTTTAGAGCTTCTCCTAATTATAGTAGGAAATCTATGAATATATAATTATTCCAAATATTTTTCTAGGGTTTTTCGATTCAAAATATATTTTCTGTAATTTTTCCAAATTTTATGATTATTTTTAATGTTTATTTGAGTTATTTAGATTTAAAACGATTTAAATAATATTTTGATAAAGGCAAATCAAAAATAAATAATATAAATAAAACCATCCAATCAGATTCTGACACATGTCAGCCTATAGATATCCATTCAGCCGCAGGTACATCTATATATATATATATATATAATATAATAACCCTAATTATCTCATTATTTTAGGGAGAGAGAGATTTAGGAGAATTGTCATCTAGGGTTTCTTCATCTTCCAGAAGCCATTGCGCATAGCTCCGGACTCCAAACGAGGCCTAGTTTCTTGAATTAGAAAGATATTAAGGTTAGCTTTTTGATTATATAAATTTTTTTTCGAAATTATTAGTATTAAATTCTGGAAAATTCGTAGAGCGCAACATGTCCAAAAATAGACGTGTTTCGATATTTTTGCAATTCCGGGAGAACCTAGAATCAGAATCATGAACTGTTTAAAGTTTCGGAAAGCTAATGTCGAGATCATCGATATATATTTTTCCCAGAATTTAATTCGAAGTATTTATATACTGTTAATTCTGTAGAACTTCTAGGTTAGAATTTAACCATTGGTGCACAATACAAAATTTGTATGTGCCATAATTCCCAAACGAATTTGAATTCGGACGAGCCATAAATTCCAGTATATTTTTTATGCTAAAATCTATAGGAAATCATGCATGAAAGTCAAGTTTGTGTCGGTTGACTTTTTGGTCAACAGATTGCCTCGATTTGCGTGCCATGAGTCTCGAGTTGATAAAATTTAGTTTCTTTGGACAAAATTTAGGAATTAACATAAAAATCAGAATAATAAGATTAAAATAGGATTTTAGAGTAATTATTCCAGAATTAAATAAATTAAAATAAATTATCTTTTGACGTGATAAATTTGTAATACATAGGCTATTTGGACTGTGACTTGGACTCTGATTCATACCAGCAACAGGACCCCAGGCAAGTGTATCTTGCCAAACTCTGCAGTATTGTTACATATTTTTCTTGCTTTATTTATATTGCTGTGCATGCTCAACCTAGGACCGTGTGACTTACTTAGCGTCCGATTATTAGTCGGGTGCCAACACCGTACGCGGTGTTGTGTATTGTCATCTAGAGATGGACATTCGTGACACTTTATATTCTCGTACTTGTCTTACCAAGTACACTATGACCTAGGACACTTGACACCATTCATGAGACAGGATCTTCCTGAGATATTCATGGTGATTCTGTATAGGATACAGGACTTGACAGAGATACTATATTCATAGATACTTTATGACTTGTTGCATTAGCTATGATCCCGCTTGACATGGATATGAGACGTTATGGTCATGATATGCGTGGTTACATTGGGTGGAGAGAGACACACAGGCTACAGGCTATTTTCTATATATATCTACTACTATTGTGAGGTCGTAGACTCTCGTAGCAGAGCTAGGCACATTACGTGTTATTACCACTACCGGCTCTCCGACACAGAGCTTGTAGTGGCTCAGCCTTAGTACTCGTGCTGCTCTCACTTGCATTTTCACTTAGATGGTTACTTATTTGCCCTATTTATTTCATTATCTACTGCACTACATTTATTTTGGCATGAGCTTTCTTGTACCTTGCTATGTCCCCTGAGGACCTGGATCCGGATTATGTCCCCAGGATTTGAGAACGAGATCTATCCCGAGGTATACGGGACCGGAGCAGGAGCTGATCCAGGAGCCGTACCGCCATCCGAGGATGAGGTGGTAGCAGAAGACTTCTCCTGAGCATCCATGTTCATGCTCAGTATTTATTATTTATTTCAGTCATTTACTTTCTGTTCTGTTGAACCAATGTATTAGATATTTATCGGGTTATTTTCCCGAAGTACTTGGTTGAGACTAGCTGATGATTTACATTCCTTATTTACTCTGTGGATCATGTTTATTTCTTGTGTGGATGAGATTAGTTGTGCCATGATTGTCGTAGACTTGTTATTTTACAGCTTAAGTATGCCCTGGTGGATCCATTAAATTGGGTTGTCCATCGGTGCGTACTGCTGGCCATTATCACGCGTCTGGTCCCACGGTATTTTGGGACTGGGGCGTGACATGGTTTTTGTGGTGGCCCATGCAGGTCTACGACTAAATCATTCGGTTTTAACTTAGGAACCGAGCAAGTCTGCACCTAGGATTAGAGTATAGGATCTCATCCATAACTGACTATGACTCGTCCTCTTTCCAATCCATTCCGTTGAATAATTGCATCATGCTTGATTCATGTGTCTTCTCATTAATTATTTAAGTATAGCCTTCTCCTAGAATATAGAAGTCCCTGTTGCTAGAATGATAAGTAGGGTAACATTCCTATTAAGAGTACAGCTAGAGTATTGACACCCCACTAAGTCTAGAATATCTAGTGAACTCTAGAATTCCTTATCTCTAGAATTGGTTTACCATTACCCCCTGATGAATTATGAAGACTTGAGAGTAGTATAGACACTACTAGAGTTACTTAGAACTTTTACCATAATGTTTGACCCTAGTAATGAGGAACCAATAGGAAACCAAAATTTAATATTATGACTGAACCTAACCTTCACAGTTAGAGAAGTATTGGAGAACTACAAATTTAGGTTCTTGTCTTGAGATAAGCAGACAGTACCTTAGAAAGCCAAGAGCAATGTATAGAATATTTTCCTAATTATACCTCAAACCTAGCAACTAGCATACCACTTTCCCTTAGAAAATCATGATGCTATCTAGAGCCCTATTCTAATTTCATATATTGCTCCTCTGCGACCATAGCGCTCGTTAGAGTGCGACGACTGATTATATTTCTTCTCTTCATCTTTCAACTCGTGCCAACTAACCCTTCTGATTATAGACCAAGTGATTTTATTCTATGCTAGGATATATATATAGCTTGCTAGGATTAAAGCTGTAGTCTTGAATTTGAAAATTTTGTGTTTGGTAGTTAAAGTTCGATAAGTTTGAGTTAATCTTGTAGATTGTGACCCGATGATTACCCCTTAGTGTTAAATCACGTAAATTGTACCCCCACCTCGATACAAGTTATATTCCCTTTCCCTTGAGACTAGTACCACATAGTCCACTTGACCCATCGAGATAGTGTAATTGAATGACATTAATTGTATGCTAGCATAAGACGACAGTGGTGATTCAGACAATAGATCTAGAGGACCTTGCCCCTATTTGGTCGACTAGCGACTTAGACAAGGAGGTTGTATGATAACTGCGGAGATTGTAGAGTCTTTTATTATTGTTGCTTATTTTGTTTTTGTGAACTTGAATAATTTGTACCTCCTTTCATCATCATCTAGCGTACTTATAATTGTTGTACTACCTTGACTTATGCTGCTATTTTATAGCCTAGTTTTGCAAGCTTATTCTTTTATCAAGCTTGTTCATGACATATGTATTAGTGGACGCGTACACTAATATATTTCAGAATCAGTGTACTACGGTCTGATCAACCATAGTGTGCTTGGTTCGCCCTTCGTATAACTACTCTATGTGGATTGAGATATGTAGTGATTAGTAGACGAATATACTTGCCCTAGACATGTCTGACATATCGTATTGGTTACATAACTGTACTAATACGAGCAGGCGAACAAAGGATTACCAAAATAGGATTTCAATCCACAACTGCTTTGACAATTTCCAATTGAATTCTTTAAACGCCTTGATCCCAATACTTCTATTCTATTACGCTGCCCTTGAACTCTTTATTATTGGTCTCCGTCTTCCCTTATTTCGGAAAGACGAAACCTCGTGCTTGGTATAAATTGATACACAGAGAATACTAGATATACCCCATAGGCCGATCACATACTTGAGGATCATTCTTCGTAATTAAGGACATATCATATGTGATATGGTCGGCATTGAAGTTCGAGGATTGAATGACATGAGTAAACATATTAAGGAATATTCTCTTAAGGTATATAGCCTTATGTGATAGATGGGTAAATTCTAAGTTGGGTAGTAGTGCATTGTCAACTCGAGAGAAATTTCTTTTAGATTATGATCGAGTAAGATTAAATTGGGAGAGGTTCAAGCCATTTTAATTTTGAGAATTTTAGAAGAATGACTAAGATGATGAGGATTAATGAATTGATATTGAGGACCCCATATTTATACCTTAGGTACATGATTTAAATTTTGAATAATGAAAGTAAAATCATCAATTGGAGTTTAGAGGATAAAAATATAGAATTTCAGACTTGAACATTGGTGGACTGCATTTAAATTATTTTTCAATTTGATGATTTAAATTAAGAATTAAAATTTGATGGTTAGACTACCTATTTGAAATATTGAGGATGTGAATGGAATTTAAAAAGTTAAAGAATACAAAAATTACATGTAAAAATAGGAATAATATTGGACTCGAATTACTTCTAAGAGGAGATTATGATAGTTGGAGATCGTGAGGTAAAAATTGATATGCGTATTTAAATCTTGAAGATGATATATGGATTTAATTTAAATTTGGATATGGATAATTTGAAAAAGCGAGAAGAGATAACCATAGGTTGAATTTGATTGGATCAGTGGTCATCTTAACCTAGAAGTGATTGCAATGGATATGATTAGGATTTTAATTATCGCAAGAAGATTGCGATTGACTTGCCTTATGTACACGAAGGATTAACAAATTATGCCTTATTTTAATTTTGAGGACGACATTGTTTTAAGTTGGCTGGATTGTGAAACCCCCTCACCTAAGAAGTAGACCTACTTGGCTTAGATAGTGAGACTGAGACTAGCTCGAATCCACTTAGGAATAGAACACGACATTTTTTATTTAGTTTTACAATATGGTATCCCTCGGTGCGCCTTACCATTGCTTCGATAATTGGAGCACTTTCCTAGTCACTGCCTTCCTACAAATTCCACACCTTGTCCTCCAATTTCCATCTTTGTGCAACGTTTCAATTGTTGGGCGCTTTTATGCAAAAGAGCATTTAGGTGTCCACACTATTGGACATGACACACGAAGAAACCTATTTTCACTCATGTGAATTTCTTCCATGATTTTCGGAATGTGCAACGTGCAACATCGTCCACTCTGTTAAACCTAGCCTTGCATTTCAACCAATACAAATCTTAGACCATCTTTGACTTCTACCATGGCTTAATTTTAATTTCGAGGACAAAATTTTTATAAGTTGGGTAGATTATAACCCCCTGATTTTTCAGAAATTTTTAATTTGGATTTTTCATAATTTTCTGTAATTTTCTAAGATTTTCAAGAATTTATTTTAGATTCAAATATAATTTAAAATATCCCAAACTTTTATTTTAGGTTCTAAATAATAAAATATATTTTCTAGAAGTTTTTGGGAATTTTTTGAGTATTTTTAGTATTTATTGGGAGTTATTTAGGCTAATAACTAATTTTTAGGACTTGTAGAATTTATGGTGTAAGCCCAGGAATATAGAATGGACCCACATTATTTTCTAAGGTTTATAATATTATTATATATTTTCTGGAATTATTTTAGAATTTTTGGAATAATGTTAGTATTTATTTTTAGTTTTATGGCAAAACTAATTTTTAGAGCTTCTCCTAATTATAGTAGGAAATCTATGAATATATAATTATTCCAAATATTTTTCTAGGGTTTTTCGATTCAAAATATATTTTCTGTAATTTTTCCAAATTTTATGATTATTTTTAATGTTTATTTTGAGTTATTTAGATTTAAAACGATTTAAATAATATTTTGATAAAGGCAAATCAAAAATAAATAATATAAATAAAACCATCCAATCAGATTCTGACATATGTCAGCCTATAGATATCCATTCAGCCGCAGGTACATCTATATATATATATATATAATATAATAACCCTAATTATCTCATTATTTTAGAGAGAGAGAGATTTAGGAGAATTGTCATCTAGGGTGTCTTCATCTTCCAGAAGCCATTGCGCATAGCTCCGGACTCCAAACGAGGCCTAGTTTCTTGAATTAGAAAGATATTAAGGTTAGCTTTCTGATTATATAAATTGTTTTTCGAAATTATTAGTATTAAATTCTGGAAAATTCGTAGAGCGCAACATGTCCAAAAATAGACGTGTTTTGATGTTTTTGCAATTCCGGGAGAACCCAGAATCAGAATCATGAACTGTTTAAAGTTTCGGAAAGCTAATGTCGAGATCATCGACATATATTTTTCCCAGAATTTAATTCGAAGTATTTTATACTGTTAATTCTGTAGAACTTCTAGGTTAGAATTTAACCATTGGTGCACAATACAAAATTTGTATGTGCCATAATTCCCAAACGAATTTGAATTCGGACGAGCCATAAATTCCAGTATGTTTTTTATGCTAAAATCTATAGGAAATCATGCATGAAAGTCGAGTTTGTGTCGGTTGACTTTTTGGTCAACAGATTGCCTCGATTTGCGTGTCATGAGTCTCGAGTTGATAAAATTTAGTTTCTTTGGACAAAATTTAGGAATTAACATAAAAATCAGAATAATAAGATTAAAATAGGATTTTAGAGTAATTATTTCAAAATTAAATAAATTAAAATAAATTAAAATAAATTATCTTTTGACGTGATAAATTTGTAATACATAGGCTATTTGGACTGTGACTTGGACTCTGATTCATACCAGCAACAGGACCCCAGGCAAGTGTACCTTGCCAAACTCTGCAGTATTGTTACATATTTTTCTTGCTTTATTTATATTGCTGTGCATGCTCAACCTAGGACCGTGTGACTTACTTAGCATCCGATTATTAGTCGGGTGCCAACACCGTACGCGGTGTTGTGTATTGTCATCTAGAGATGGACATTCGTGACACTTTATATTCTCGTACTTGTCTTACCAAGTACACTATGACCTAGGACACTTGACACCATTCATGAGACAGGATCTTCCTGAGATATTCATGGTGATTCTGTATAGGATACAGGACTTGACAGAGATACTATATTCATAGATACTTTATGACTTGTTGCATTAGCTATGATCCCGCTTGACATGGACATGAGACGTTATGGTCATGATATGTGTGGTTACATTGGGTGGGGAGAGACACACAGGCTACAGGCTATTTTCTATATATATCTACTACTATTGTGAGGCCGTAGACTCTCGTAGCAGAGCTAGGCACATTACGTGTTATTACCACTACCGGCTCTCCGACACAGAGCTTGTAGTGGCTCAGCCTTAGTACTCGTGCTGCTCTCACTTGCATTTTCACTTAGATGGTTACTTATTTGCCCTATTTATTTCATTATCTGCTGCACTACATTTATTTTGGCATGAGCTTTCTTGTACCTTGCTATGTCCCCTGAGGACCTGGATCCGGATTATGTCCCCAGGATTTGAGAACGAGATCTATCCCGAGGTATACGGGACCGGAGCAGGAGCTGATCCAGGAGCCGTACCGCCATCCGAGGATGAGGTGGTAGCAGAAGACTTCTCCTGAGCATCCATGTTCATGCTCAGTATTTATTATTTATTTCAGTCATTTACTTTCTGTTCTGTTGAACCAATGTATTAGATATTTATCGGGTTATTTCCCCGAAGTACTTGGTTGAGACTAGCTAATGATTTACATTCCTTATTTACTCTGTGGATCATGTTTATTTCTTGTGTAGATGAGATTAGTTGTGCCATGATTGTCGTAGACTTGTTATTTTACAGCTTAAGTATGCCCTGGTGGATCCATTAAATTGGGTTGTCCATCGGTGCGTGCTGCTGGCCATTATCACGCGTCTGGTCCCACGGTATTTTGGGACTGGGGCGTGACAAAAGGCAAGCAAAAAGAAGTTCGTTTCGATAAACCTTTGAAGAATATTCAAAACAAAGGTTTAGAGAAACCATATAACTTTGACATCTTGGCTCAGTTGGCTAATACTCCAGCCAGATTGTCCATTTTTGAGCTACTTTGGCTATCCAAAGACACTCGTCAAGCCTTGAGTGAAGCATTAATGTAAGCAGATGTATGCTTAACTCAGCTCAAGTCCCCTGATAAAGAGCCTGTGGCATGTCCTCAATGCCATAGTGTGATGGAAGTGGTCCCTAACATCACTTTCACTCAAGAGGACATGTTGTTAAAATATAACAAACACGACAGGCCTCTTTATTACACAGGATACGTTGGCTCCATTGAGGTAGACCGGATTCACATAGATCCGGGATCGTCGATCAGCATTATCCCTCATAGTCTGCTAAAAGAGAATTCCTACAAGTGAACTGGCTTACACTACCACTACGATTGTGGGCTTCAATGCCAGAAAAAGCAGACCGATGGGGAATATTCGTCTGAGAATCCAGATTGGTGACCTTAGATCATTGGCTACATGCTATATCATTGATTTGGAGGTGTCTTACAATATTCTGGTGGGCAGACCATGGATCCACAATCACAATATTGTTCCTTCAACTCTACATCAATGCTTCAAATATGTAGACGCCCAAGGAACAGTGAAAACAGAGTTTGCTGATCTTAATCCGTTCAAAGGAGTTGAGTCCTACTATTCTGATGCCATGTTATACACCCAAGACTACATGAAGGAGGTTTCAGGCAAGATGGAGGAGGAATCCCACCAGGAGCCAGGAGAACCATCTGCTGAGCAACCTTTGTCAATACAGGTGAAAGGGCGGACTACCCGTCCGAAAGTCATGGAACCTATGACTATTCACTTGGGCAAAACAAAATTAGGAGGAGGAAATGATCCTCTAGTGATCAATCTGAACAAGAAACCTCCACCTTTGGTCATTGACCTTAGGCGCAACAAGCAGTCGGCTGATGTAAATATAACTGGGGACGTAATTTCTGATGATAATAAAGATTCTCTTTTCCAGTATACTGACGCTTAATTTCCTAATCAAGAATCTTCTACTCATAACAATATAGAACCTAAAGCACAAAAATTCTTGGAAGCTATAGACTTCTATCATCTATATGTGTGGGAAGTAGCATCAACAACTAATATTGTCATGACATATGGTCCGCATGAATATTCTATCTTTATTGTTCCACCTACTTGTAATAATCAGCATCCAATAGTCTTCGGTCGAATACGGAATAGACCGATTGTACAAGAAGATTCTCACAAGTCTGATATTGGAAAAATGTAAGTCCACAGATATAGCCCACAGCCTTTGAAGATTATGCAAAACATGGGTTATGATTTGAAGATGGAGCCAGGCCTCAACTATAGAAAAGTCAGACGAATGTCGTTGCATTGTTATCCTTACTATCAACAAACTCGTTTTAGGTTAGGGTATACCACAGCTATTGCAACTTCAAACAACTCTGAGTCAAGTGATGGGACCATTTTCTCTTCTCAAGATGATTTGTCATCCTCCGATTCAGATGATGAATTTGAACTGGCATTATCAGTAAATATGGTATTGACAGATTCTCTCGAAATAGAGAAATAAGAATCTGAACCATTTAAAAATAAATCCTGGGCACAGCAAATGGATACACAATGGGAACTCCGGTTCGAACAAAAAGAACTACCCACTGAAGATAAGGTTATCCAAGTCAATGTTGGGGATAAATTTTTACCAAAGCCGATATTTATCAGTAACAATCTTTTCAAAGAAGAAAGAGAAGAAATGACCCAGCTAATAAAAGAATATATCGATGTCTTTGCTTGGAATTATGAGGATGTGCCAGGTCTTGATCCAAAAGTGGCTACCCATAAACTCAATATATTGTCCAATTCAAAGCCTGTAAAGCAACACCAACGCCGGTTCCGCCCGGATATGATGGATGCCATTGAAGTTGAAATCAGGAAACTAATAGCCTGTAGGATCATCCGGGAAGAACAACATCTTGATTGGGTCGCTAATGTTGTCCTGGTTATGAAAAAATAGAAAAGTTTATATTTGCATCGATTTCCGAGATCTAAATGCGGCCTGCCCTAAAGATGAGTTCTCTCTTCCCATTACAGACGTCATGATCGATAATACGTACAATTTTGAGCGCATGTCTTTCATGGACGAATTTTCAGGATATAATAAAATTAAGATGAATCCTGAAGATGAGAAGCATACTGCCTTTCGTACACCATTGGGAGTATATTTCTATACAGTCATACCTTTTGGATTGAAGAATTCTGGGGCTATATATCAATAAGCTATGAGTAACATATTCTATGAGCATTTACGCAAAATGATAGAATATTACGTAGACGATATTGCTGTCAAAAGCTGCCTCAAGGATAATCACATCCAAGACTTGAAGATAATATTTGAGTTGATGCGCCAACATCAACTCAAAATAAACCCTACAAAGTCCTTTCTTGGTGTATCCAGTGGCAAATTTTTGGGATTTGTCATTACTGCTAAAGGCATTCAAGATGATCCTGATAAAGTAAAAGCTATCCTAGAAATGCGACCGCCCCATAATCTGAGAGAACTTAGGAGATTTCAAGGTTGTCTAGCTTATATCAGGAGATTCATATTCAACCTCTCTGGGAGATGTCAACCTTTTTCTCGTCTAATAAAGAAAGGTGTGTCATTTGTATGGGACGAAGCCTGTCAGCAAGCGTTTAATGACATCAAACGCTATCTTACTAATCCTCCAGTTCTGGTGCCTTCCGTCATAGGAAGACCATTTTTGCTGTATGTTCGAGCAATGGATGACTCTTTTCGGCTCTCTTCGCATAAAAGAACAATGAGGGTCATGAACAAGCTATCTACTATCTAAACAGGATGATGGTCGGAGCTGAACACAGGTATAACCTAGTAGAAAAAGAATGCTTGGCCCTAATATTTGCCATTCAGAAGACGCGACATTACGTAACGGGCCAAACTATTCATATCATCTCCAGAATCAACCCGCTTCGGGTATTGATAAATAAGCCAAGTATTCTTAATTCCTGACTCGCGACTTGGGCAATGCTATTGACACCATAAGATATGGTGTACGTCCCTCAGAAGCCCATGAAAGGTCAAGCCTTGGCTGATTTCTTAGCTGCCCATCCAATTCTGGAAACCTCCAAATTATATGAAGATATTCCCGATGAAGTTGCAGAATATAATTCGGCAATGGAAGGTGATACATGGCAGCTATTCTTTGATGGTGCTTCCAGGACTGGTCCCAAGGGAAACGTGGTTTCAAGAGTAGGAATTATTCTGGTGACTCCTGATAAACTCGTCATCTATCGAGCATATTCTCTTAGTGAACCCTGCTCTAATAATGTGACAGAGTATAATGCTCTACTAATCGGGCTTCAAGTGGCTAAAGAATTGGATGTTAAATATTTGGAAGCTTTTAGTGATTCTCAGCTAATCGTCAATCAGGTCAGAGGAATATATGAAGTCCGCAATCCAGACCTCATTCCTTATCACCGAACAATGATCGAGATAGCAATATCTTTTAAAGGATTCTTCTTAGAGTATGTTCCTCGATCTCAAAATTTGAAAGCTGATGCTCTGGCCAGTCTAGCTGCAGATCTAGCTATTCCTATAAGAAGGCAGGATTCGGTGATCCTTCTTAACAGAGATTTATTTTATGTGAAAAATAACTTTCATATAGAACACAGCTATGCCATAAACACGGTTCCTCCTAAGAGAGATTGGAGAAGTTCCTTTATAGACTTTGTGTCATACGGAATCTTACCAGAGGATCCTAAAGAAGCAGCATCTATCAAAAGACGATCATTATGTTTCTATTTTGATGCTTCTTCACAAAGTCTATATCGTCGAACATATGATGGACTATTGTTACGATGTCTCTCTAATGATGATGCAAAGCGGGTTATTCGAGAAGCTTATGATGGAGTATGTGGAGTACATCAACCCGGTCCTAAGTTACAGGATCGTATCAGGAGGATGGGCTACTACTGGATCACTATGATTGCAGATACCGTAAAATATGCAAGATAATGCAAATTCTATCAGGTTCATGCAGATTTTATACACCAACCATCTGAGTATTTACATCCTACTATTGCATCATGGCCCTTTGAAGCATAGGGTATGGATATCATTGGCCCTATTCATCCTTCATCTTCTAGAGGACATCGGTTCATATTAGCTATTACTGATTATTTCTCCAAATGGGCAGAGGTGATTCCTCTTGCTGAGGTAAAGACATCCAATGTGATCAGCTTTATCAAGCACCATATAATTTATCACTTTGGGATATCCCGAAGGATAATTCATGACAATGGGCCTCAATTCATCAGTGAAGCATTTCACCGATTTTGTGATAAGAATCGGATACAAAATATGGCCTCAACGACATATAATCCTGCTGCTAATGGTTTGGCAAAAGCCTTGAACAAAACCATCATCAAACTCTTGAAGAAGTTTGTCTCTTCGAACAAAAGAGATTGGAACGAGAAATTAGAAGAATATCTCTGGGCATACCGCACAACGGTACGAACACCAACGGGTTGTACCCCATTTTTATTAGTTTACGGGTGTGAGGCAGTTCTCCCAATTGAAGTTCAAATTCTATCACTCAGAATAGCAGTGGCTAATAAGCTGACTCAGGAAAATAATGATCGTTTAAGACTTCAAGAGCTAGAAAGATTAGACGAGAAACACCTTCAAGCTCAACAGCATATTGAGTTCTACCAGACACGCATTTCTAGAGCTTTTAATCAAAAAGTGAAGGAAAGAGTGTTCAAAGTTGGTGAGCTAGTTTTAGCTGTAAAGAGGCCAATAATCATTACGCACAAAAGTAAGGGCAAGTTCCAGCCCAAATGGGAGGGCCCTTATGTGATTGAAATAACATTTTCAAATGGCGCTTACAGATTAGCCAAGCCTAATGGAGATTTGATAATGGCTTCTATCAACGGCAAATTCCTAAAGAAGTACTATGCTTGATCTCCCTTGCCTAATAGGGTATGATGAAGATCTCATTCTGATGATACTACATACAAAGACTAGTCGAATCATATTCTATCATATTCTTATGATCTTTGAATAGATATGTTTAAATAATTTGAAACTTCAAAACCTATCATGTCCATATTACCTCTGAAAAGATATATTCAGCTAAACCTTACTGAAAGTATATCATGTACATATTACCTCTGATATCACTTTCATCTTAGCCTATCATTTATATTCTAAAGTGATGGGTCCACAAAGTCAGAAAATATATGTCACGACCCGCACCCGGTGTAGGGATGCAAGTCGGGAACAACGCCCAGCCTACGCCGCAGCATCGGCGGTAGAACGCTGTCTTGGTCAACTATACTATCTAATTATCTCACTATAAAGCATAAACCTCTAATAATATCTCAACTCCAAGAAGAGTAATCAACTTAATTCAACACAATACTCAATCATATTTCTATGGCACGAGAGGATATCACAGAAGTCTAACATAACTAAGCAGTTAAAAATATAACAACAACAAATAGAAATAATATCCAAACACAAATATATGCCGGAAACAAATCCGGTACCAACATGCTAAAGAGAACTAACTATGCTAACTAGTGAATCCGGCTAAATCTCTCAACAGTCACTCCAGAACTAGTGGGTCCAAGTCTGCACCATCAATAGGCTGAGGTCCGTAGTATGTCGGACACCAATCTCCCGGATCCTCTGAAAAATATTTTTCAGTCAGGAATGGAGCGAAGTACAACCCAATAGCAGTTCCAATTAATTGACAAAAACTATAAAGCAGTAGAATAGAAGATATTATCTACGATGAGGATATAACTGATAATCAAGAACAATGAGAGAATAGGCAATACTAACAACAGAATATAATCAATGCGTACAAGAATAAAGGAATGAACTATAATGTCAGAATAGAACAAGGTAATCAATGAACTGAATAATGAAATCTACAATAACTATGTGATTTGAGATACTAACTAAATATGTGATCGGCCTGGGAGATTCAATAATTACACTAAGGAGCTAACTCAACCATACGTGAATTGCATGGTTAGTTAGTAGCCAATGATTACACTACTAGTCGATAGTTTCTTGATCACATATTTAATTGGTATTTCCCCCGCCCCGACTGATATGATGGATCGAATCATGACATGTCACTAGCTAATGTATCCAATGTTTAATCTACAATATTCAATGTTATCCAATACCAATAAGGACAGTATCCGATACCATCTCCATAATCAAGGTAACATCTCATGACTAACGATCCAATAACAATACCAATCCGTGTACCATCGTGTCAAGAATCATAAGTAATATTTCTAAATACTTGAATTATAGTGGTAATCAAATAATGAAAACTATCAGAGAATGTACTCGCCTGTGGTCCAGAGCAAATGATAAAAATGATGTCCGAACTGGTGTCACAGACCTATATATGAAATATTGCATTAATACAAGTTTTTGGGGAAGAGAAATAAATTAAACTAGTCAACTTTCTAGGTCATAAAGTCATTTCTAAGTCAAAAGTCAAACTAGGTCAACTCTAAGTCAACTATGGTCAACTATAGTCAAACTATGGTCAACTACCTATTTCTAGGTTGCATGAGTCTAACTCAAAAATATTGGGCTCACATACTATGAATCTAGGCCATACAAGCTACATCTTAGGATACTAAGATACCGTATCTCAGGATACGCAAACAAGGGATAAATATAACACATATGTACATATCAAACAATATTATAAAATCCTAATTACAAATGCTAAATGGATACATTGGTTTCGAACCAACTTGGTATCGCAATACTAAACCTCTATCTTGATATCCAAACCCAATACCTTGATTATCCTCCAATACCTTGATACTTACCTTGACATCTCAAGGTAAATTTAAAACTTTATTTATACTAACTACCCAACAATAATTATAAACTACTATGCATTTAATATTTATATAATTCTATATACCTTATTTTAGTCACCTTAATACCAACCCATAATTAGTTTACAACTATCCTATTACTTATGCCAATACCTACTACTCATACCTTGGTATATCTTGATACTTACTTTGATATCTCAAGGTAATTGCCAAAATCTCATATATATACTAACTACCCATCAATAATTACATATATCAATCCAATATAACTCTAGTATGTACTAATAGAATAATACTAACTACCAACTACACACTAACTATTAATACATATATACGTACATACATACCTACAAATATATAATATATAAAAAATACTCATAACAATTGATAACTAAAGTATACTAATTATTCTAATAAATTTATATGCTACAACTAAATATATACATATATAGTATACTATAATACAAATAGCAATTAGGAACATATTTATATATATATTAATTACCATATATATATACATATATATCTATATATATATATTAATATCTAATATATTAAAAACTGCCAAACTGTCGCTAAATACCCTGTACACTGTCACAGAAAGCTGCTGTGTATATAGATACACTGCAGTTTTTGTGACAGTTTCCTGCACTGTCAATAAAAACTGTCGCTGAAGCTTCTGATACTCTACTGATACACTGTTGTTTCAGTGACAGTTTTCTGCAACTGTCGTTGACTGCTGTCGCTGAAAAGCTGCTATTATTTGCATTTGTTGCTGCTGTTGCGACACTTTTGGCTCACTGCTGTCGCTGAAAATATATGTATCTATATATATACAATATATATATAAATACATATATATAACCCACCATATATATTTATATAATATATATTTAAATACATATATATAACCCACAAAATATATTTATACAATATATATATATAAAACTATATATAACTAGACATACACTTATACACAGTAAATTGTATAAAATATCACAGAGTAACATACATACACACACATAGTAATATGTATATATAACTATACATATATATATACATATATATAATCATATAATAATATAAATATATAACAATATATAATATAACTATATATATAACCATATATAAATATATCTACTATATCATATATACATATGCTACCACTTATAAATATATATCTACATACATATATATATATATATATATATATATATATATATATATATATATATATATATATATATATATATATATACATATATAAATAATCATATATAAATAATCTAATTACTTAATTAAACATACACATATATTATATAAAATATATACATATATTTACATCCCTAACATATATTACAACATATATATTAATGCATGTAGAAGAAAGCTACATAATATATATTTTATTAATATATATATAATACATAGATCTATGATACAATAAACACTATAATAAATATACATAATACATATATAATATATATAGATACATACACAATTATAATTCAAGAATTAAAGCACAATTAATTAGATCTACACATAAACACATAATAATTGGAGCGTATCACACCGTATCCCACTAGATCTAGGATACGCATGCGACACGAGTCCACCACACATCCAATTTTACCCCGAAGGACACAAACAAATCACATATAATATTTATGAACAAAATAAAGTGTCAAATATAGATCTATGTGTCCGTGTCAAAATACGACATGTACAAAGTCCCGTGTAGGAGGGAAAACCCCCAAAATAACACGTATCACCAAATTGTTGGGATACGACCTATATGTACCCAATTATGGACACGACACTAGCCCCAAACACATAAACATATGCCAAATTGATCTATAGGATCAATTGACACACACAACAAAAGTCATTTTCGGAATTCTCCCAAAATTGACACAAAAAGCACCATAACTTTCTCCATAGGTCTCCTATGAACACAAAACCAAATCCTATGGTAGTACATATATATGGGTTAACTATTCATGATTAAATCTCAGATTTAGAAGCTATTTTAAGGGAAAAAACTGAATTATACCTATTGGGAGATGGATTCCCAATGAAACCTCCAAAATTGGTGAAATTAGCTTCCAACTTGTAGATCCTTACTCCTCTTTGTAGATCCTTGCTTCCTCCTTCTAGATCCTTAATTTTCTAGTCTCTAATGGTGATTTGGAAAGTAATTGGGTAGAAATTTGGTAGATATTTGGTGGAATTTGGTTGAGGAAAATTCTAGATCTAGATTTGGAATGAAAAATGAAGAGAGAGAAAGTTTTCATCCCCTTTATATAGGCCTCACTTGCCCCCTCCCTCAAGCTACTATGTAAAGTCTAAAATATCCCTTGGGGCCTCTCATGAAGAAATTAATTAAGGAGGGAAGCTTCTAGTCCAATAGTTTAATTAATTTAATCATCCTCCTAATTAATGGGCTTTCTAGTTGGGCTCAATTCTAACAATTAAAACATGTTGGTCCATGAGTCTAAACTAAACTAGTTAGGTCCACTAACACAAGTCCAAAATAAATAAATCTATCATGCTAATAATAAATAAATAATACAATAAATAAATATTTAACATGCACAATATTTAATTAATTATAAAATGACCAAAATATCCTTTTCTAGAAAATACGGTAGTGACAAGTCTATCCCCCTTAAAATAATTTCATCCTCTAAATTTAAGGGTGATCGTACTCCTTCTAGGTCAAACCCCCAGCAATCATAGTCTAATAAGGTCTTATCTTACTAAGAACAATCCTATTCAAAGAATAACATGCTTGGTCATGGTCTCCACCTATCTTATTACTGTTGTCTCTGTCAGGGTATTCTATAGCTACACTAACTATATAACACAAGCATCCAAAAGGTACTAAAGAATCAATCAATCAAAATAGATGAAAGGAACAGAAAGAAAGAACAGACTCTCTAACCCATCACCTGTAGTATTGGTCTCCTCGACCGTCATCACAAATGCTCTGCCCTGCCGAGGTAGCTCCCTCTGCGGGTGATGAGCAATCTGTGGTGCTACAGGTGGCCTAACTCCACCTCTCTGGCCTCGATCTGCATCCTGGCCTGGACGTTGAAGTGTCCAGAGATAATCCTTTACCATATGCTCCGTTGATCCACAATGTAAGCATGCTCCAAGTCTCTTCCGACACATCTCCCAAGTGTGCCTAGTCTTCTTGCAATAGGTGCATTGAGGAGCTTGTTGCACCTGTCTCTGAGGCTGCTGTGGTATATGTTGTACTAGAGCTTGTACTGGAGCAACAATAGGTTCTGACATATGATATTGTTGCTGATAGGCTCCAAATTGTATTGGAAACTGCTGTTGCTGGAACCGCGGCCTCCTTGCCGGTCCCGCACTGCTACTGTCACCCCCAAACATATCACGGTCCCTCTTTGGCTTCAAGTTCCACTTTCGCTCGACCTTGCGTGCCTCCGAAAGTATCTCAGAATACGTCTCGTAGAAAGACGGAATGAGAATCTTCACTTCCCAATTCAGACCCTCGCGAAAACGGATAGCCCAAACTTCTGGCTCTCTCACCAAGTACTCCGTAAATCGGCTCAGCCTCCCGAACTCTACGGCATACTCCTCTACGGACATGCTTCCTTGTGTAAGGCTCTCAAATTGCCTTCCTAATTCCAATCTGTCCGTTCGAGCAAAGAACTTTTTCTTAAAGAGATCCTTGAATATCTCCCAAGACTGCCCCGCATTAGTAAGAATTGGCTTATTCCTGAACCAAGTACGGGCAACGTCGAACAGTTGAAGTCCTACCGCCTCAACCTTCAGATCCTCCGTAAGACGGGACACCTTCATGAGTCGCTCGATATCTTCAAGCCAATCGTCAGCATAGACTATACCTTCTGTACCCTTGAAAACTCGAGGCTCAAGCTTCTTAAAATTTTGAATGTTGCCTGGCTTGATCTGAATATCCTGTGGTTGTGGAGGAGCCTCTTTCTGAACTGTTGTTATAGCTATCTGATGGGCATTTTTCATACTCTGTCGCATCAAATCTGACTGTCTGTACTGGGCTTCTATCTGTGCCCTCTGTAATTTTATCATCTCTCTAAACAGTGCAACCATCGGCGCGGTATCTCCTGAAAATGGAGGTGGTGGAAGTCCCTCCGAAGCAACTGGAGTAGTCCTCGGAACAGGTGGAGGAGAACCCCCGAAGGCAGCCGAGACTCCTACATGAACTGATGTCGTAGGAGGTACAAACCCTACTGCCTGAGTGGAAGATTGAGAGGTGGCAGACCTCGCAGAAACTGCTCCCGATCGATGGGATCAAGTCTTCGGCGGCATCCTGAAGACAGATCGAAACAAAGGAGATCAATTCGACACAAGATAAGATATCATCAAGGAAGGACAAAAGTATTCAGAAGGAATCAAAATTAGCGATTCAATTCAGATTGGAATTCCTAGTTGTGATTGAGTATCCCTCTCTCTTCCTAGTATCCTATGTCCTATATCCTATCGCAGGCTCGCAGTAGTACAACTAAGTCATCGCACTACCACGACATCGCAATATTGCGAAGCCTGACCTGCATGGGCCACCACTAAAAACGTGTCACGACCCGCACCCGGTGTAAGGATACTAGTCGAAAATAATGCCCAGCCTACGCCGCAGCATCGGCAGTAGAACGCTGTCTTGGTCAACTATACTATCTAATTATCTTACTATAAAGCCTAAACCTCCAATAATATCTCAACTCCAAGAAGAGTAATCAACTTAATTCAACACAATACTCAATCATATTTCTATGGCACGAGAGGATATCACAGAAGTCTAACATAACATAACAACGCCCAGCCTACGCCGCAGAATCGGCGGTAGAACGCTGTCTAGAAAGTCTATCTAATATAATGAACCACCAAAAGATAGTGTACTTAATCACAGAACTAAGATAGAATGAACACGAATCAGATAAGAATAGAATAGTCATCAACTCATGAGTTTAAAATAATACATCAATGAGTCTGAAGAGTAACAAAAATAAGCTGGAGACAAATCCAGTACAAAAGAATACTATCATACTACAAGCTACACTCCAGGGTCAACTGTCTCAGTTGGGATAAGTCCCTTTTGAGCCAGGGTCTCCGAATCTAAACCCACAACATCCTGGGGTCCATAATAGGTAGGGTACTCCTCAGTGTCATCTGGAAAAATATATCCAGTCAGGAAAAGAGCAGAGTACATCTCTAACAGCAGTTCTAATCCATGATAAAAACTATGTAATAGTAAATAGCTGTGGATAAACAAGATGCACAAAATAGATACAAGAGATATATAGACAATAAGGAAATACTGGAAAGAAATATAATAATGAACAATATGCCAATGAAACAATAATACTAATGACTAAGTGTGTGAGTACTAGCTTAACATGTGATCGGCTTGGGCAAGATACAATGCGGCCTGGCTAATCATACGTGCGGTGAATGATCAACACTATTCGCTTACCAATACTTTATTCAATAGGGATTTGATCACATATCTATACTAATACTCCCTACCCCCAACTGGTATAATAGATCCAACCACGGTATGCTATGGCACTAGATTCCCCAAGAAGATAGCTAGTCTCCCCGAGAATCTGTGTCTGTACATGTACAAGATAACCAATGAAACAATACTTGCACCATATACACCATATACCAAGGAATAACATCTCATGACGAGATCCGGATATACCAATCCGTGTAACCATAGTGTCGAGAGAAACATGTAAATCTATACTAGATACAACGAACATAGAGGATATCATAAATGAGAAACTATCAGAGAATGTACTCGCCTGAAGTCCAAAGAACAGTCTCACAGATGTCTGACTCGGTACCTCGAAGACCTAGATATGGAATACCACATTAATACAAGGTCCCGGAAAGAGAACAAGTCAAACTAGTCAACTCCTAGGTCAATAAATAAATTCTAAGTCAAAAGTCAACTATGGTCAACTCTAAAGTCAACATGGTCAAACCAAGGTCAACCTCACAAGAAATCTATATAAATAATATAGAAATAAAATACAACAATTTAGGAATAAAAAATTAGATCCCAAATCATACTCACACAAAGTATACTACTAATACAAATAATATATACCCTAAAATAATATATATACAAACCAATTAATATATTACAATAATTTTTATATACAATTATATATAATTGGTATTTCCCCCGCCCCGACTGATATGATAGATCGAATCATGACACGTCACTAGCCAATGTATCCAATGTTTAATCTCTGTCAGGGTATTCTATAGCTACACTAACTATATAACACAAGCATCCAAAAGGTACTAAAGAATCAATCAATCAAAATAGATGAAAGGAACAGAAAGAAAGAACCGACTATCTAACCCATCACATGTAGTATTGGTCTCCTCGACCGTCATCGCAAATGCTCTGCCCTGCCGAGGTAGCTCCCTCTGCGGGTGATGAGCAATCTGTGGTGCTACAGGTGGCCTAACTCCACCTCTCTGGCCTCGATCTGCATCCTGGCCTGGACGTTGAAGTGTCCAGACACAATCCTTTACCATATGCTCCGTTGATCCACAATGTAAGCATGCTCCAAGTCTCTTCCGGCACATCTCCCAAGTGTGCCCAGTCTTCTTGCAATAGGTGCATTGAGGACCTGCATGGGCCACCACCAAAAATGTGTCACGACCCGCACCCGGGGTAAGGGTACTAGTCGGAAACAACGCCCAGCCTACGCCGCAGAATCGGCGGTAGAACGCTGTCTAGAAAGTCTATCTAATATAATGAACCACCAAAAGATAGTGTACTCAATCACAGAACTAAGATAGAATGAACACGGATCAGATAAGAATAGAATAGTCATCAACTCATGAGTTTAAAATAATACATCAATGAATCAATGAGTCTGAAGAGTAACAAAAATAAGCTGGAGACAAATCCAGTACAAAAGAATACTATCATACTACAAGCTACACTCCAGGGTCAACTGTCTCAGTTGGGATAAGTCCCTCTTGAGCCAGGGTCTCCGAATCTAAATCCACAATATCCTAGGGTCCATAATAGGTAGGGTACTCCTCAGTGTCATCTGGAAAAATATATCCAGTCAGAAAAGGAGCAGAGTATATCTCTAACAGCAGTTCTAATCCATGATAAAAACTATGTAACAGTAAATAGCTGTGGATAAACAAGATGCACAAAATAGATACAAGAGATATATAGACAATAAGAAAATACTGGAAAGAAATACAATAATGAACAATATGCCAATGAAACAATAATACTAATGACTAAGTGTGTGAGTACTAGCTTAACATGTGATCGGCTTGGGCAAGATACAATGCGGCCTGGCTAATCATACGTGCGGTGCATGATCAACACTATTCACTTACCAATACTTTATTCAATAGGAATTTGATCACATATCTATACTAATACTCCCCACCCCCAACTGGTATAATAGATCCAACCACGGTATGCTATGGCACTAGATTCCCCAAGAAGATAGCTAGTCTCCCCGAGAATCGGTGTCTGTACATGTACAAGATAACCAATGAAATAATACTTGCACCATATACACCATATACCAAGGAATAACATCTCATGACGAGATCCGGATATACCAATCCGTGTAACCATAGTGTCGAAAGAAATATGTAAATCTACACTAGATACAACGAACATAGAGGATATCATAAATGAGAAACTATCAGAGAATGTACTCGCCTGAAATCCAAAGAACAGTCTCACAGATATCTGACTCGGTGCCTCGAAGACCTAGATATGGAATACCACATTAAAACAAGGTCCCAGAAAGAGAACAAGTCAAACTAGTCAACTCCTAGGTCAATAAATCAATTCTAAGTCAAAAGTCAACTATGGTCAACTCTAAAATCAAACTAAAGTCAAACATGGTCAAACCAAGGTCAACCTCACAAGAAATCTATATAAATAATATAGAAATAAAATACAACAATTTAGGAATAAAAATTAGATCCTAAATCATACTCACACAAAGTATACTACTAATACAAATAATATATACCCTAAAATAATATATATACAAACCAATATGTATACAAATAACATAATATACCCACACCCGGTATAGGGATGCAAGTCGGGAACAACGTCCAGCCTACGCCGCAGCATCGGCGGTAGAATTCTGTCTTAGTCAACTATACTATCTAATTATCTCACTATAAAGCATAAACCTCCAATAATATCTCAACTCCAAGAAGAGAGTAATCAACTTAATTCAACACAATACTCAATCATATTTCTATGGCACAAGAAGATATCACGGAAGTCTAACATAACTAAGCAGTTAAAAATATATCAACAATAAATAGATATAATATCCAAACACAAATATATGCCAGAAATAAATCCGGTACCAAAATGCTAAAGAGAACTAACTATGCTAACTAGTGAATCCGGCTAAATCTCTCAACAGTCACTCCAGAACTAGTGGGTCCAAGTCTGCACCATCAATAGGCTGAGGTCCGTAGTATGTCGGACACCAATCTCCCGGATCCTCTGAAAAATATTTTCCAGTCAGGAATGGAGCGAAGTACAACCCAATAGCAGTTTCAATTAATTGACAAAAACTATAAAGCAGTAGAATAGAAGATGCTATCTACGATGAGGATATAACTGATAATCAAGAACAATGAGAGAATAGGCAATACTAACAACAGAATATAATTAATGCGTACAAGAATAAAGGAATGAACTATAATGTCAGAATAGAACAAGGTAATCAATGAACTGAATAATGGAATCTACAATAACTATGTGATTTGAGATACTAACTAAATATGTGATCGGCCTGGAAGATTCAATGATTACACTAAGGAGCTAACTCAACCATACGTGAATTGCATGGTTAGTTAGTAGCCAATGATTACACTACTAGCCGATAGTTTCTTGATCACATATTTAATTGGTATTTCCCCCGCCCCGACTGATATGATGGATCGAAGAATCATGACACGTCACTAGCCAATGTATCCAATGTTTAATCTACAATATTCAATGTTATCCAATACCAACAAGGACAGTATCCGATACCATCTCCATAATCAAGGTAACATCCCATGACTAACGATCCAATAACAATACCAATCCGTGTACCATCGTGTCAAGAATCATAAGTAACATTTCTAAATACTTGAATTATAGTGGTAATCAAATAATAAAAACTATCAGAGAATGTACTCGCCTGTGGTCCAGAGCAAATGATGAAAAAATGATGTCCGAACTGGTGTCACAGACCTATATATGAAATATTGCATTAGTACAAGTTTTGGGGAAGAGAAATAAATTAAACTAGTCAACTTTCTAGGTTATAAAGTCATTTCTAAGTCAAAAGTCAAACTAGGTCAACTATAGTCAAATTATGGTCAACTATCTATTTCTAGGTTGCGTGAGTCTAACTCAAAGATATTAGGCTCACACACTATGAATCTAGGCCACACAAGCTATATCTTAGGATACTAAGATACCGTATCTCAGGAAACGCAAACAAGGGATAAATATAACACATATGTACATATCAAACAATATTATATATATAAAATCCTAATTACAAATGCTAAATGGATATCTTGGTTTCGAACCAACTTGGTATCGCAATACTAAACCTCTGTCTTGATATCAAAACCCAATAACTTGATTATCCTCCAATACCTTGATACTTACTTTGGCATCTCAAGGTAAATTCAAAACCTTATTTATACTAACTACCCAACAATAATTATAAACTACTATATATTTAATATTTATATAATTCTATATACCTTATTTTAGTCACCTTAATACCAACCCATAATTAGTTTACAACTATCCTATTACTTATGCCAGTACCTACTACTCATACCTTGGTATATCTTGATACTTACCTTGATATCTCAAGGTAATTGCCAAAATCTCATATATATACTAACTACCCATCAATAATTACATATATCAATCCAATATAACTCTAGTATGTACTAATAGAATAATACTAACTACCAACTACACACTAACTATTAATATATATATACGTACATACATACCTATAAATATATAATATATAAAAAATACTCATAACAATTGATAACTAAAGTATACTAATTATTCTAATAAATTTATATGCTACAACTAAATATATACATATATAGTATACTATAATACAAATAGCAATTATAAACATATTTATATATATATTAATTACCATATATATATACATATATATCTATATATATATTAATATCTAATATATTAAAAACTGCCAAACTGTCGCTAAATATCCTGTCCACTGTCACAGAAAGCTACTGTGTATATAGATACACTGCAGTTTTTGTGACAGTTTCCTGCACTGTCACTAAAAACCGTCGCTGAAGCTTCTGATACTCTGCTGATACACTGTTGTTTCAGCAACAGTTTTCTGCAACTGTCGCTGACTGCTGTCGCTGAAAAGCTGCTATTATTTGTATTTGTTGCTGCTGTTGCGACACTTCTGGCTCACTGTTGTCGCTGAAAATATATGTATATATATATACAATATATATATAACCCACCATATATATATATTTATACAATATATATTTAAATACATATATATAACCCATAATATATATTTATACAATAAACATATAAAACTATATATAACTATACATACACTTATACATAGTAAATTGTATAAAATACCACATAGTAACATACACACACACATATAGTAATATGTATATATAACTATACATATATGTATACATATATATAATCATATAATAATATAAATACATAACAATATATAATATAACTATATATATAACCACATATAAATATATCTACTATATTATATATACATATGCTACCATTTATAAATATATATCTACATACATATATATATATATAAATAATCATATATAAATAATCTAATTACTTAATTAAACATACACATATATTATATAAAATATATACATATATTTACATCCCTAACTTATATTATAACATATATATTAATGCATGTAGAAGAAAGCTACAAAATATATATTCTATTAATACATATATAATACATAGATCTATGATACAATAAACACTATAATAAATATACATAATACATATATAATATATATAGATACATACATAATTATAATTCAAGAATTAAAGCACAATTAATTAGATCTACACATAAACACATAATAATTGGAGCGTATCACACCGTATCCCACTAGATCTAGGATACGCAGCGACACGAGTCTACCACACATCCAATTTCACCCCGAAGGACACAAACAAATCACATATAATATTTATGAACAAAACAAAGTGTCAAATATAGATCTATGTGTCCGTGTCAAAATACGACATGTACAAAGTCCCGTGTCGGAGGAAAAACTCCCAAAATAACACGTATCACCAAATTATTGGGATACGACCTACATGTACCCAATTATGGACATGACACTAGCCCTAAACACATAAACATATGCCAAATTGATTTATAGGATCAATTGACACACACAATAAAAGTTATTTTCGGAATTCCTCCAAAATTGACACAAAAAGCACCATAACTTTCTCCATAGGTCTCCTATGAACACAAAACCAAATCCTATGGGTAGTACATATATATGGGTTGATTATTCATGATTAAATCTCAGATTTAGAAACTATTTTAAGGGAAAAAACTGAATTATACCTATTGGGAGATGGATTCCCAATAAAACCTCCAAAATTGGTGAAATTGGCCTCCAACTTGTAGATCCTTGCTCCTCTTTGTAGATCCTTGCTTCCTCCTTCTAGATCCTTGCTCTTCTAGTCTCCAATGGTGATTTGAGAAGTAATTGGGTGAAAATTTGGTAGAAATTTGGTGGAATTTGGTTGAGAAAAATTCTAGATCTAGATTTGGAATGAAAAATGAAGAGAGAGAAAGTTTTTATCCCCTTTATATAGGCCTCTCTTGCCCCCTTCCTCAAGCTACTATGTAAAGTTTAAAATACCCCTTGGGGCCTCTCATAAAAAAATTAATTAAGGATGGAAGCTTCTAGTCCAATGGTTTAATTAATTTAATCATCCTCCTAATTAATGGGCTTTCTAGTTGGGCTCAATTCTAACAATTAATACATGTTGGTCCATGAGTCTAAACTAAACTAGTTAGATCCACTAACACAAGTCCAAAAAAATAAATCTATCATGCTAATAATAAATAAATAATATAATAAATAAATATTTAACATGCACAATATTTAATTAATTATAAAATGACCAAAATACCCTTTTCTAGAAAATATGGTAGTGACAAGTCTATCCCCCTTAAAATAATTTCTATATAAAAACTGTATTATATCTATATACACAACAGCTTTCTGTGACAGTGGACAGGGTATTTAGCGACAGTTTGGCAGTTTTTAATATATTAGATATTAATATATATATATAGATATATATGTATATATATATGGTAATTAATATATATATAAATATGTTCCTAATTGCTATTTGTATTATAGTATACTATATATGTATATATTTAGTTGTAGCATATAAATTTATTAGAATAATTAGTATACTTTAGTTATCAATTGTTATGAGTATTTTTTTATATATTATATATTTGTAGGTATGTATGTACGTATATATGTATTAATAGTTAGTGTGTAGTTGGTAGTTAGTATTATTCTATTAGTACATACTAGAGTTATATTGGATTGATATATGTAATTATTGATGGGTAGTTAGTATATATATGAGATTTTGGCAATTACCTTGAGATATCAAGGTAAGTATCAAGATATACCAAGGTATGAGTAGTAGGTATTGGCATAAGTAATAGGATAGTTGTAAACTAATTATGGGTTGGTATTAAGGTGACTAAAATAAGGTATATAGAATTATATAAATATTAAATGCATAGTAGTTTATAATTATTGTTGGATAGTTAGTATAAATAAGGTTTTGAATTTACCTTGAGATGCCAAGGTAAGTATCAAGGTATTGGAGGATAATCAAGGTATTGGGTTTGGATATCAAGATAGAGGTTTAGTATTGCGATACCAAGTTGGTTCGAAACCAAGGTATCCATTTAGCATTTGTAATTAGAATTTTATATATATAATATTGTTTGATATGTACATATGTGTTATATTTATCTCTTGTTTGTGTATCCTGAGATACGGTATCTTAGTATCCTAAGATTTAGTTTGTATGGCCTAGATTCATAGTGTGTGAGCCCAATATATTTGAGTTAGACTCAAGCAACATAGAAATAGATAGTTGACCATAATTTGACTATAGTTGACCATAGTTGACTTAGAGTTGACCTAGTTTGACTTTTGACTTAGAAATGATTTTATGACCTAGAAATTGACTAGTTTAATTTATTTCTCTTTCCCAAAACTTGTATTAATGCAATATTTCATATATAGGTCTGTGACACCAGTTCGGACATCATTTTTATCATTTGCTCTGGACCACAGGCGAGTACATTCTCTGATAGTTTTCATTATTTGATTACCACTATAATTCAAGTATTTAAAAATGTTACTTATGATTCTTGACACGATGGTACACGGATTGGTATTGTTATTGGATCGTTAGTCATGGGATGTTACCTTGATTATGGAGATGGTATCGGATACTGTCCTTGTAGGTATTGGATAACATTGAATATTGTAGATTAAACATTGGATACATTGGCTAGTGACGTGTCATGATTCGATCCATCATATCAGTCGGGGCAGGGAAAATACCAATTAAATATGTGATCAAGAAACTATCGACTAGTAGTGTAATCATTGGCTACTAACTAACCATGCAATTCACGTACGGTTGAGTTAGCTCCTTAGTATAATCATTGAATCTCCCAGGCCGATCACATATTTAGTTAGTATCTCAAATCACATAGTTATTGTAGATTCCATTATTCAGTTCATTGATTACCTTGTTCTATTCTGACATTATAGTTCATTCCTTTATTCTTGTACGCATTGATTATATTCTGTTGTTAGTATTGCCTATTCTCTCATTGTTCTTGATTATCAGTTACATCCTCATCGTAGATAGCATCTTCTATTCTACTGCTTTATAGTTTTTGTCAATTAATTGAAACTGCTATTGGGTTGTACTTCGCTCCATTCCTGACTGGAAAACATTTTTTAGAGGATCCGGGAGATTGGTGTCCGACATACTACGGACCTCAGCCTATTGATGGTGCAGACTTGGACCCACTAGTTCTGGAGTGACTGTTGAGAGATTTAGCCGGATTCACTAGTTAGCATAGTTAGTTCTCTTTAGCATTTTGGTACCGGATTTGTTTCCGGCATATATTTGTGTTTGGATATTATTTTTATTTGTTGTTGTTATATTTTTAACTGCTTAGTTATGTTAGACTTCTGTGATATCTTCTCGTGCCATAGAAATATGATTGAGTATTGTGTTGAATTAAGTTGATTACTCTCTTCTTGGAGTTGAGATATTTTGGAGGTTTATGCTTTATAGTGAGATAATTAGATAGTATAGTTGACCAAGACAGCGTTCTACCGCCGATGCTGCGGCGTAGGCTGGGCGTTGTTCCCGACTTGCATTCCTACACCGGGTGCGGGTCGTGACACGTTTTTAGTGATAAATAAATAATACAATAAATAAATATTTAACATGCACAATATTTAATTAATTATAAAATGACCAAAATATCCTTTTCTAGAAAATACGGTAGTGACAATATATGTCACGTCCCAGTCCCAAAAATACGTAGGACTAGGACACATAAGCATGTCAGCCGCATGGATATGACAACTCCAATATATGGAAACCAAATCCACACGTACGCTGTAATATGAATATCAAGTCCACAAGTGGTATAAAATGTATCACAAGTCACAGGATATAATCTAAATCTCATCCGCGAAAATCAGATATAAATAATAACCAGCATCTATATAACTAGATCTCAACATAAATATCTAAGGATGATAGTTGGATGGAAACAAATCTACTACCAACTCGAATGGAAAAGTACAACACAACAAATACAATATAGGAATAGCAGCTAACGACCATGGGCTCGAAGAGAAGACATCCTCGCAACACAAGTAATCATCCAAATCTGTGCTCCTGTAATTACTCAAGAACAGATACACCTGGCAGAGGACCAGGTCCTCAGAGGGACGTAACAAGATACAGAAAATACGAGCCAATTTGAATACAGTAAACATGCATATTATTTGAAAATAGATAAGTACGTTGTATAGGATAATCTATATGAATGCAAATAAGGACAACTTTTCGACATATGGGCAAGGGTAGGCTACTCAATCTAATCCTCACAACCTCACGCTCGTCAGTGGACATCATCAGCCGATATACCGCGGGGGTAGCGACCCTCGGACTCCATCAATCGACATACCGCGGGGGTAGCGACTATCGGACACGACCCACCATAGTGCGTGCTAGTGACTACGGTGTTACCAGAGTGGTTAAAAGCCCATACGCCTAATGATTGTCCTCTATGATACTAAGTGCCATGTGTGTGTCAACATATCTAATACATAGTAATGACTGAAAGAAAACTACACATGCAAGAATAAACAGAAATGCAATAAATATACAGAAATATACTAAGCATGCAAAATACTGTAAGTAATTTGGCAAGGTATCTTGCCTGGGGACTTGCTGCTGGTATGAATCAGAGTCCAAGTCACAGTCCAAATAGCCTATGTATTACAAATTTATCACGTCAAAAGATAATTTATTTTAATTTATTTAATTCTGGAATAATTACTCTAAAATCCTATTTTAATCTTATTATTCTGATTTTTATGTTAATTCCTAAATTTTGTCCAAAGAAACTGAATTTTATCAACTCGAGACTCATGGCACGCAAATCGAGGCAATCTGTTGACCGAAAAGTCAACCGACACAAACTCAACTTTCATGCATGATTTCCTGTAGATTTCAGCATCAAAAATATGCTGGAATTTATGGCTCGTCCGAATTCAAATTCGTTTGGGAATTATGGCACATACAAATTTTGTATTGTGCACCGATGGTTAAATTCTAACCTAGAAGTTCTACAAAGTTAACAGTATATAAATACTTCGAATTAAATTCTGGAAAAAATATATATGTCAATTATCTCGACATTAGCTTTCCAAACCCTTAAACGGTTCATGATTCTGATTCCTGGTTCTCCCGGAATCGCGAAAATATTGAAACACGTCTATTTTCGGACATGTTGTGCTCTACGAATTTTCCAAAATTTAATACTCATAATTTTGTAAAATAAATTATATAATCAGAAATCTAACCTCAATATCTTTCTAACACAAGAAACTAGGCCTCGTTTGGAGTCCGGAGCTATGCGCAATGGCTTGTGGAAGATGAAGGAACCCTAGATGGCAATTCTCCAAAATCTCTCTCTCTCTAAGATAATGGGATAATTAGGGTTATAATAATATATATATATATAGGGATGTACCTGCGGCTGAATGGATAATTATAGTCTGACACGTGTCAGAATCTGATTGGATGTTTTTTGTTATATTATTTGTTTTTCATTTGCCTTTATCAAAATATTATTTAAGTCATTTTAAATCTAAATAACTCCAAATAAATATTAAAAATAATCATAAAAATTTGGAAAAATTACATAAAATATATTTTGAACCTATAAACCCTAGAAAAATATTTGGGACAATTTTATATTCATAAGTTTACTACTATAATTAGGAGAAGCTCTAAACATTAGTTTTATCCATTTAACTAAAAATAAATACTAACATTATTCCAAAAATTCTGAATAATTCCAGAAAATATATAATAATATTATAAACCCTAAAAAATAACGTGGGTCCATTCTATATTCCTGGGCTTGCACAATAAATTCTACAAGTCCTAAAAATTAGTTATTAGTCTAAATAACTCCCAATAAATACTAAAAGTATTCAGAAAATTCTAGAAAATATATTTGACTATTTAGAACCTAATAAAATTTTGAAATATTTTTAATTAAGTTTGAACATAAAATAAATTCTTCAAAGTCCTAGAAAATTAGTGTTACTAGTTTTTAATTAGCTAAAATTATGGAAAAATCTCAATAATCTAAAATAACCTAAAAATAATTCTAAATAAATATTTATATAAGTAAATATACTAAAAAAATTTATTTTCTAATTAACTAAGAGAATACTCTAAATAAATTTAACATCTATAATAAATATAATAATATAAAATATACACAAAATACCTATTTTGGGTGAGGGAGTTTACAATATACCTTTATTATCTCTGGGAATAGCAAATTACAAAAGGAGCAAAAAAGTACATCTTTAGAGAGGAGCAGTTAAATCGTGAATCTGTTGCGCCAAAGCAGCCATCCTCTTATTCCTAGAGTTTAAAATATTAGTGTGAGCCAGTTCCAGCCTTGCCTCATCATTGCTCAAGGAAGATAGTTCGGACAGAGAATCAACAAAACTTGGGTGGATGACACCCACATGTGTCAAATTCTGCTGAGCTGTATTCACTTGGCCCTCCAATACATTGCGAACTATCAATTCTTTGAGAAGCCTCTCCCTTGTTTGAGCAAGTTCAACTTCCAATTCTTGAATCCTCACCTCATATCCCTCATATTCTGTACGACACTGAGCTAGCTGAGGAATACTCTCCACCAATCCTCACCTCATATCTCTTGTAGATGCTCCTGGATAGATTTGTTTAAAGTTTCTATTCTCTGAGCAAGTTCTGCAGTTAGTGAGTCGTACTCAGCCTGAACCAAGTCATTGATGCTGCTTTGGGATAGTTGCAAATATTCGTTAATGGGTTGTTCTAAACCATTAACTATTTGCTCTAGCGCATTAGCTCTTTCAGCGTCATTAAAATTTCTAATCTGCGCTATAGTGAGCTTGGAGGACATCTTCAGAGCATCAAAGCCTAGATTCTTCTCCAGCACCATGGATATTAATTCTTTCAAAGTGAAGTAGAATATGCTAGTGTATTGTTCAACTAGCATAGCAAAGCTCAAATGGACGCTGGGAGTTGCCGCAATATCGGTAAGTCTCCTTTCTGGAATGACTGTAGAGGATATTGCCATAGTCGTTGCTTCAACAGATGGTGCGACAAAAGAAGAGACACCAACAATGGTTGAAGTTGCTGGCATGCTCGACGAAGGAGGCACAGTCGAGATGGTGGGTTCATCCACCTCTGATATTATTTGAACTGCTACTGGCGGGATTATATCCGAGAAAGTTACGGATGAAAGATAAACGGCTTCAAGGTATGCTTGACAGTGGTCACCGCCATTTCATTAGCTGGATCCGCAACAAAATCAGAGGTTGTCTCAGCTCTACCCTCCCCAGAGATGTCTTCGCCTGAAAATAAGATAAGAGAAAGTTAATATCAATTTGATGTTAAATTTTCCTGAAAAAAGTGTGAAGACAATATTTACCCATGGTCGATGGTATGTATAGTGCGTCTGCAGCATGTATAGCTAAATTATTTCTTAATGATGCTAAACAAGCTGTCATACCTGGAGAGGAGGGTACACCAACTGATGCTTGAGGGTAGTCATCCCAGTCATCACCCAGATCTACTCGAGGTTCATCAGGTGGAATCTCGCTTGAAATACTTACAGAGCTAGTCCCATTATTTGTCTTGGTAAAGGTATACTGATTCTTATTGAGCTCGGCCTCGAAGGCGATATAGAAGCACCACCAGTAAAGGCGGTAGCAGCAGCAGTCGCAGGCAAAGAATATCCAGCACTTTCATCTGGAACTGTGAAGGCTCCTTTTTTAAAAGATGAAGGACCCATAATCAAAGAATCATCCCCAACAGGGGAAACAATAGGCTCACTCCTGGAAGAGGCCCCCTTGGTGGAAGTCATTTTAGGACCTCTGGCAGTCTGCTTCTTCTTGCCGGGGGGAGGCTCTTTCATAGTGGAAGCCTTTCGTTTATTGGAAATTATGAGAGGCGCTGCTGGTGGAGCTATTACGCCTCTTGGTAAAATCAATAAATAATCATCTGCACCAGTAGTTTCATCACCTTTATCAGAGAAAACAGATGGTATCTCCTCTCTTTAGTGGACTTATGGGAGGGCATTCTGAAACTTCCATGTACATCAAAATCACGATGGAAGGTATTGATGGACGCATAAAACTGTGCGTATGAATGAAAAATGTGCAACTCCATGGAGAGAGAAGTCGCGGGAACAACAAAGGTTGCTCCAGTACAACCCATGATGAAATACCGCCAACCTCTAGCTCCATCAATAAGTACACCTTTGAATTTAAAGCTGGTGATGGAATTTCTCATGTACAACTAATCATACCCGAATTGTCTGGCAAAACGGCTAGACAGATAAGGCTCCAAGTAGCAGTGGTCCTCACTTCTGTACAGCAGGTGGGAAGGTCTAATATAGACCAACCAGTAAAAGGTTTCAGGAGAAAGAATAGTCTTCTTCTGACCTACATTCTAAAGTTTAGTCCCCTGTTGATTGATATGTACGGGGGGGGACGGTGCAAAAAATTTTTAACTATGGGCAAAATTGAGTGCTAGTCGACAATCTATGACGCTAGTCACATCCCAAAAAGAATTCTTGTAATTCAACAAGAAGTTATTTCTCGAACCACTGGCAGATCCGGGAGACATCACTCTGGTGTTGTAAAGGATTAACCATCCCATCAGATATAAGAATGGCAATTCCACTCTGGGATATCCTTCACGCTGTGTAGTATCAGCCAGCAGCCCATCAGTAATAGCCCTCAGGCCTGCTTATATCCTGCATACCATGGCAAGGAGCAGGCCCAATCTTACTCTAAATACCAAACGTACTATGGGCTATAAGGTGTTGCGATGAATACGATCCGCAGACGCGATGCCAGGCACTACCCATCACCGTAGCCAGATAGAGAGGAAGCCAGCCAGTTGATCTTCTCTTGACAGAGGCTTTCGGCAATGCCTTATATAAATGTAGGCTTTGGTTCCTGCAGGATAACCCCTATCTCTTTATTGAGAACACAATCTGGAGCCCCTGCATCTTTAATAAGATCATCGAATGTGTTGGCATTAAGAATGCTCAGAAGGTTCAAAGGTTTGTCTTTGCTATCTACAACCTTGTCCTGCTTGGCATTTCTAGCCTGATGGAAGAAGAGGTACGATACCTATTTGTTAATATGGGCTAAATCAGAGGGCTCTTTGTAGAAGGTGGTGCATGCAAGATAGTGGCTCATCAGCAATTGGTACACTGCCACTACCCGAGGGTTGGTATCCTTCAACTCTTTGTTGGTGGGGACGTATTCTTCATAAGGAATATCTCTCATTGGCAGCTTCGAGATATCTTCCATCTCATGAAGGGCTAGTCCTAACTCACTTATTGGAGTGGTGAAAGTCTCAGTGAGCAAGTTATATCGCTCTATCAAAGCTAAGAACAAATTGGGGTTGATAGGCAGCCCAACACTAGTAGCACTCATAGCCTGAAATAAGTTAATACTTTCTAGCTCCATCTGAAAGTGCTTCAGGGCCCATACAGTTAAACTTGCCCATCGAAGATTCTGGGGGTTAAGCCATCCACTGGTGCAAGGTTTAACCCTGGGATATACTCCTCCCTGCTCCATGAATTTATTGCAAAAAGTTGTCATTTGAAATGGCTGTATCAAGGAAGAGTCTTCACTCGGGACGCTGCCCGATTATAATCTTCTGAAGGGCATGACTGGGCCAGAGGGACTACTTACAAAGGATCCTTGGTTTAATCCTTTCTTATAAAAGATCTTCCCTGGCTGCCCATGAAGATCAGGAGTCAGAGTCCATGCCATCTTTCTGGGATGTGTGGCATGGAAGAATACAGAGATAGGGTAATCTCTGGACATCTTTGGCAGGAACATGACCGTGCCCTTAGCAAAAAATACCCAATCTTCCTTCTTGGGGTTTATCTGGGATTGCTTATCAATAATATCCCCAAACATGACCGAGTATTGCTTATCAATACTCGGTCCCATCTATGTATGTCAAGGGTTCCCCACTGATCATACTCAGCAAAATTCTTTCTCCTTGGGCCGAGATCAGAGTTCCCCTTTCTTGAGGATACTCGTTTCCAGAGATGGAGAAAGTCACATGGAACAAGTCCTCCAAGTAGTTGGAATTCAGTATTCCAGCAGCAGAGCCCATTACTTCTGCCAAGGGGGGTCTGTAGGTCCACTGCAAAAAGCAAGAGAATAAGTCAGTTTTATGCTAGAATTTTCTTTTAGCGCACAAAACATAAGGTGCTATACTCTTGCCGTATATGTCAAAATCTAACAGTCTGAGTTTTTATGCCAGACTGCAAAAATTTAAGTTTTATGCTGGAATTTACATCCAGTATATAAAACTCAAGGTTTGCAGTATACGCCAAAACCTAACAGTCTGAGTTTTTACGCTAGACTGCAAAAATTTGAGTTTTATGCTAGAATTTACATCCAGTACGTAAAATACAAGGTTTGCAGTATACGCCAAAATTTGACAGTCTGAATTTTTATGCCAGACTGCAAAAATATAGAGTTTTACGCTGACATATTAAGAATGTAGGCATATTTGTGCGTACACGTACAACGTGTGCGAAGGGTTTTATTCCTCTCGAAGTCTTTACCTGTGATGCCCGGTGCACAGCTAGACGGCGGAGTACTTCGTTCAGAACGAGGCTCACTTGGCCTAGTAGGAGTCACTCGTACTTGAGCAGTGGAGAGAGATGATGAAGCGGCTTTCTTTCCCTTAGCGTTGGAGGTCTGTTTTGGTGCCATGGCGAATCTGAGATTTTTTAGAAAGAGACGAAGAGTTTTTAGAAAGAGACGAAGGGTTTTGCAGAGAAAGATGAAGGGTTTTTCTCTCTCATGACCTAGGCATATTTATAGAGTTCAAGTGACTCTCTGAATCCTTAACCAAATTCAATTTTTAATAGTCGGTTATGATCTGCGACCACGTCAGCCGATCATTTGAAAAGGAAGACAGATAGTCATGCTGCGTAACGGATCCCTGATTCTACACTCAGATTCTTTTTCGTGCAGAGCAAGGATCTACGATTTTACGCTCAGAAGCTTTTACGCTCAGAAGCTACAGATCTATGATTTTACGCTCAGAAGCTTTTACTCTCAGAAGCTACAGATCTACGATTTTATGCTCAGAAGCTATAGATCTACGATTTTTTGCTCAGAATCTTTTACGCTCAGAAGCTACAGATCTACAATTTTACGCTCAGAAGCTGCGGATCTATGCTACGGATCTATGATTTTATGTGCATCTTAAATTATGCGGAACAGATCAGTCAGCAGAATACGTGTATATATCGATAATCTGAGTTTTATGCTTGAAGAAGCCGGTTATAAGAGTTTATTCAGGAAATGCTCTTCTTATCAGCGTCTTCTCTTATTTTTCATTTGTGAAGACTTTATCAGACAAAAGGGCCAAGAAGTTCCCTGAAAGTGTCTATCTTCACTGGAAGAGGACTTTTCTTCCTTGGCCATTGATAGTTCATTCGAAGTTTAGCCAGAATCTAGTCCAGGGATGGCCTGTTCGGTGGACATTTCTTGCCCTGTCTTGAGAATCTTTCGAGAAGCCATTCTTTTGAAGATGATGTTCTGAACAGATGTTCTTCAAAAGAGAAAAAATAGTTCAGAATTCTATGTGACTCCTCGTCCAAAAATAGCATGACAATTGAATTTTCAAGACAACTTAATGCTAAAGAGCTTTTTACGCATCTTCCTTTACGCATAAAAGTTAGGACGTGGCCGGATGCATATTTATCAGAGTCTGCGTAGAAATTACTCAAGCATGTTGAAGCTGCATATTATCAGACTCCCTCACAATAATATGGCAAATCAATAGTGCGTAAAAGAAGACAAGTTTATTAATCATGATTACATATGATGGAAATCTATTTTTTACAAAGGATTTTTCAATAATATTCAAGATCATGATTACATATGATGGGAATCTATTATGCTAGGTTCTCATGATGGAGATCTTTATTGCTTCTTCTACAGCACTTCTTCGGCCGGGAGGCCAAGAAAATGGTGAATGGCGGGAGGATACAAAACTGGGCATATTTAAATTATTCAAGCCCACCCCCCATGCGTCATCGACGGCCATGCTTAGAATTGTGATTGGGATTCAAACCCAACACAATACTGGAAGACACGGCCAAGCTGCCCACCAGGGTCTAGCTTCATAATAGGGGAAAATACAGCTAGCAAGCTGTGTAGTCCAATGAGACCCTTCCTCTCTCCTTGACGAATCGCCATATAAAATCGCTGATTATCTCGAGCAAAAGAAGCTATGATATCCTTCCATGGTCCATCGTTGTAGATAATAATTGCTCGAAGACGTCTTTTTTACGGCTCCTTACATGCTGGAAGAGCATAATCTTCTTCTTTCTCAGTTCAGACCAATGAATCTCAGCAGCCATCTTTGTGGTGAAGGGAGTATGGAAAAACAAGTTCACTTACTTGCCCTTATATAGGCAGAAGAGAACATACAAAATTCTAACAACTTCCTAAATATAGCCAAAAAATCAGCCTCGCAGAACGAGTCAAATTTGACAATTTCATGCTTCATTCAAAGTATTTTAAATTACGAGAAATTTAAAAACTTTGAATGGGGTCTTGTAGAAGCATAAAATACGCTGGAGAATTGTACGCGTATTATATAGTCAAAACCTCCAACATACATGAAGTTCGCATAAAACAGAACTTTCGCGCTGTGTGGTATTGTCACGCCCCAGTCCCAAAATGCCGAGGGACTGGAGATGCGTGGCAATGGCCAGCAGTACGCACCGATGGATAACCCAATTTAATGGAACCATCAGGGCATACTTAAGCTGTAAATAAGGTCTACTACCACAAGTCACACTAATCTCATCCATAAAGATATAGAATAAACTGAATAATGAAATGGAAATAAGTTGCAACAATAATCACAGCAAGTCAGTCGGAGAAACAATCCGACTTATGTCTGAATAAACTGGCTCTATAGGCCAGGAACAAGAGATAAACATGAAATAAATACTGAGTACTGGAACAGGCACTCAGGAGAAGTCTTCGGCAGTCACCTCGTCTTCAGTGTTTGGTTCTGCTCCAGCAATAGCTTCAGCTCCGGTCCCGTATATCTCGGGGTACTGCTTCTCAGCTAAACCTGGGGACATAATCCATTCCAGGTCCTCAGTGGACATAGCAAGGCACAAATAAAATAAGCCAAATAAAAGCAGTGCAATTAAATTAATTGAAATAGCAGGGTAAACTATGTAACCATCTATGTGATATGCAAATGAGAGCAATACTAGTACTCAGGCTGAGACCGCTACAAGCTCTGTATCGGGGAGCCGGTAGCAGTAATAACACGTAAAGGGTCTAGCTCTGCTGGAGAGTCTACAATCTCACAATAATAGTAGATATATATATAGAACAGCCTGTAGCCTGTGTGTCTCTCCCCACCCAATGTAATCATGCAAGCCATGACCATAACGTCTCATGTCCATGTCAGCGGGATTATAACTAATACAACAAGTCATACTATCTATAACTAAAATATCTCTGTCAAGTCCTGTATCCTATACAGAATCACCACGAATATCTCAGGAGGATTATGTCCATGATAGTGTCAAGTGTCCTGGGTTGTAGGGTACTTGATAGGTCAAGTACAAAAGTAAGGGGATCGTAAATCCATCTCTAAATGACAAACCCAACACCGCGTACGGTGTTGGCACCCGACTATGATCGGACACTAGGTACGTCATGCGTTTCCTAGGTTAAGCAGTTTAAACAAGTTTATATGAATATACACAAGACATCCAGCAAAGTATTATTACAGGAAATATGAAAATAAAGACTACAATTTTGGCAAGGTGCACTTGCCTGATGTTTGGATTCCACTAAGGTCCTGGTTTCGGAAATTTCTAGAGTTGTCTCCGAAAGCTGAAATAAATAGTACCATCACACTCAGAAGGTGTCAAATAGCTAGGAACACCTGTCCTTGGGTCCAATTTGGAGACAAGGACAAAAACGGCAATTTTAGGTCAAAACGGGGTCCACCGGTGGGCCCGCTTTGCACAGAAAAATGTGTCAGGGTCAACGGTCTCCAAATTCACCAAACTTAGTGTTAACAGGTCAGGAACGCTGATACGAACCCAACAGAACTTTCAGATTTGAATTCCGATGAGCCGATCACGAAATCGCCTGTCGAGTGGGGCCTATGGGGCCCACGACACGCGATTTCGTCAACATTCTCAGAATCGAACCAAACTTAACCCACAGGACCAGCGTATCGCTACGAGTCCGATGGCGCAAGTTTTATCTCGATCTGACGTGTGTGCACGAAGTTAGGGTAAATTGCAGAAAAGGCGGATACGGGGCGTTGTCCGCGGATACGCGTTGATTCCGGTGTGCACGCACACCCGAATCAGCTTTCGCGAAATCCCACACGTCCGTATCGATGAGGCGCACGTATCTGTGAAGACCGCACGCGACCAAGTCGTCCCGTTTGGCGGAGCGTACTCAGTTCCGGGGTGAAACAGGCCTGGTTTTTCCTATTTTTGGATCGCGGTATGCGATCACCACAGGACGCGATGCCCCGAGCGGTTTGTCCGGGCACCGAGAGGGTCATACAGGCTATGCGTTGTAATTTACGGAATCGAAATCCGAGCTACTAGCAAGAAGTTACGAGTACCTGAACTGGGCTCCTCGAAACTGGGTTTTCGTGTCCGCCTCGTGTCCTGGACGCTGTGTCCAAGCCGTGTCCACTGTGTCGACGAGTCCCGTGTCCTGCTGTGTCCGCGGCACGTCCAGCTAGGTTAAGGTTCTGCTCGCCGGGGAGGGCGGTGCTGCGGCGGGGGTTCAGGGGCGGCGGCGGAGCTTGGGGAGGCCGGCGGAGCTAGGGGAGGCCGGCGTCGGGTCCTGGAGGCGGCAGGAAAGGAGGAGGCGAGGTCTGGGAGGGGAGAAGGTCGAGGGGCTGGCCGGGGTGGCTCTTGGCGGAGGGCAGCGGGGCTAGGGGAGGGGGATGGCCGGAGTTCTGGGTCGCCGGAGTCGGGGTAGAGCTAGGGCTAGGGAGATGAGGGAGAAGGAAGGAGTAGGGGGGTTTTTAAAGGTGGAGGGGAGCCGGGGGTGGCCGGGTCTGGCGGAGGTGGAGTCGGGGCGTGGGTAGCGGCGTGGGCGGAGGTCTCCGGTGACGTGGCCGGAGGGGAAGGCAGGGGAAGCGGCTCGATCCGAACGTGGGGGAGGGGAGGAGATGCGGGTCGGGTCGGGCGCGGATCCGGGTTGGGCGGACCTGCCCGACCCGCTAGGGTGACCGGGCTGGGCTGCTAATGGGCTCGGCCCACTGGGCCGGGTCGGGCCCCTAAAAATAAATAATAATAATAATAATAATAATAATAATAATAATAATAATAATTAATAATTTAATTAATTAATTTTAAAAATAGTTTTTAGGCTTTTAAAAATAGGTCTGAGGCCCAATAAAATCCCAGAAAATTATCCTAAGTCAGGTTTTCTATTTTACACCATAAAATCATATTTTCATCACATTTTAATATTATTTATTAGCAATTAAAAATCCTACAATCACCACAGCACATATTGTAAATTCCTGAAAATTGCAGAAAAATTCCCAAAATTGATTTAAAAAAATCTGAAAATTTAGGGTATTTACAATCTACCCCCCTTAAGAGGATTGCGTCCTCACAATCGAAGGGTAAACTATAAAGGCAAGATCTTACAGAATTAAAGAATGCTCAGATTTTACCTGCATCAGCAAATAAGTGTGGATAATGCTGGCGCATAACATCTTCTCGCTCCCAGGTCGATTCGCCAGGAGAGTGTACTGCTCCTCAGCTAAACCTGGGGACATAATCCATTCCAGGTCCTCAGTGGACATAGCAAGGCACAAATAAAACAAGCCAAATAAAAGCAGTGCAATTAAATTAATTGAAATAGCAGGGTAAACTATGTAACCATCTATGTGATATGCAAATGAGAGCAACACTAGTACTCAGGCTGAGACCGCTACAAGCTCGGTGTCGGGGAGCCGGTAGCAGTAATAACACGTAAAGGGTCTAGCTCTGTTGGAGAGTCTACAACCTCACAATAATAGTAGATATATATATAGAACAGCCTGTAGCCTGTGTGTCTCTCCCCACCCAATGTAATCACGTAAGCCATGACCATAACGTCTCATGTCCATGTAAGCGGGATTATAACTAATGCAACAAGTCATACTGTCTATAACTAAAATATCTCTGTCAAGTCCTGTATCCTATACAGAATCACCACGAATATCTCAGGAGGATTATGTCCATGATAGTGTCAAGTGTCCTGGGTTGTAGGGTACTTGATAGGTCAAGTACAAAAGTAAGGGGATCGTAAATCCATCTCTAAATGACGAACCCAACACCGCATACGGTGTTGGCACCCGACTATGATCGGACACTAGGTACGTCACGTGTTTCCTAGGTTAAGCAGTTTAAACAAGTTTATATGAATATACACAAGACATCCAGCAAAGTATTATTACAGGAAATATGAAAATAAAGACTGCAAGTTTGGCAAGGTGCACTTGGCTGATGTTTGGATTCCACTAAGGTCCTGATTTCGGAAATTTCCAGAGTTATCTCCGAAAGCTGAAATAAACAGTACCATCACGCTCAAAGGTGTCAAATAGCTAGGAACGCCTGTCCTTGGGTCCAATTTGGAGACAAGGGCAAAAACGGCAATTTCGGGTCAAAACGGGGTCCACCGGTGGGCCCGCTTTGCACCGAAAAACGTGTCAGGGTCAACGGTCTCCAAATTCACCAAACTTAGTGTCAACAGGTCAGGAACGCTGATACGAACCCAACGGAACTTTCAGATTTGAATTCCGATGAGCCGATCACGAAATCGCCCGTCGAGTGGGGCCTGTGGGGCCCACGACATGCGATTTCGTCAACGTTCTCAGAATCGAACCAAACTTGACCCACAGGACCAGCGTATCGCTACGAGTCCGATGGCGCAAGTTTCGTCTCGATCTGACGTGTGTGCACGAAGTTAGGGTAAATTGCAGAAAAGACAGATACGGGTCGATGTCTGCGGATACGCGTTGATTCCGGTGTGCACGCACACCCGAATCAGCTTCCATGAAATCCCACACGTCCGTATCGACGAGGCGCACGTATCTGTGAACACCACACGCGACCAAGTCATCCCGTTTGGTGGGGCGTACTCAGTTCCGGGGTAAAACAGGGCCTGGTTTTTCCTGTTTTTGGATCGCGGTGTGCGATCACCACAGGACGCGATGCCCCGAGCGGTTTGTTCGGGCACCGAGAGGGTCATACAGGCTACGCGTTGCAATTTACGGAATCGAAATCCGAGCTACGAGCAAGAAGTTACGAGTACCTGAACTGGGCTCCTCGAAACTGGGTTTTCGTGTCCGCCTCGTGTCCTGGATGCTGTGTCCAAGCCGTGTCCACTGTGTCGACGAGTCCCATGTCCTGCTGTGTCCGTGGCGCATCCAGCTAGGTTAAGGTTCTGCTCGCCGGGGAGGGCGGTGCTGCGGCGGGGGTTCAGGGGCGGCGGCGGAGCTTGGGGAGGCCGGCAGAGCTAGGGGAGGCCGGCGTCGGGTCCTGGAGGCGGCAGAAAAGGAGGAGGCGAGGTCTGGAAGGGGAGGAGGTCGAGGGGCTGGCCGGGGCGGCTCTTGGCGGAGGGCAGCGGGGCTAGGGGAGGGGGATGGCCGGAGTTCTGGGTCGCCGGAGTCGGGGTAGAGCTAGGGCTAGGGAGATGAGGGAGAAGGAAGGAGTAGGGGGGTTTTTAAAGGTGGAGGGGAGCCGGGGGTGGCCGGGTCTGGCGGAGGTGGAGTCGGGGCGTGGGTAGCGGCGTGGGCGGAGGTCTCCGGTGACGTGGCCGGAGGGGAAGGCGGGGGAAGCGGCTCGATCCGAACGTGGGGGAGGGGAGGAGATGCGGGTCGGGTCGGGCGCGGATCCGGGTTGGGCGGACCCGCCCGACCCGCTAGGGTGACCGGGCTGGGCTGCTAATGGGCTCGGCCCACTGGGCCGGGCCGGGCCCCTAAAAATAAATAAAAATAATAATAATAATAATAATAATAAATAATAATTTAATTAATTAATTTAAAAAATAGTTTTTAGGCTTTTAAAAATAGGTCTGAGGCCCAATAAAATCCCAGAAAATTACCCTAAGTCAGGTTTTCTATTTTACACCATAAAATCATATTTTTATCACATTTTAATATTATTTATTAGCAATTAAAAATCCTACAATCACCACAGCACATATTGTAAATTCCTGAAAATTGCAGAAAAATTCCCAAAATTGATTTAAAAAAATCTAAAAATTTAGGGTGTTTACAGGTGTAAAATATGACTCCAGAGCTATACACATAAAACAGAGCTTCAGAGCTGTCTTCAGAGCTGCCCGAGTAAAGTAGCGCTTTAAGGCTGTTTTGGCGTAAAAGGTTACTATACCCTCCGGCGTAAAATATGTTTGTTTTTAATGCAGCGTAAAGTTATACGAGGAACTCTTCGTATTCGTCGGATGAATTTGTCAGACAAAACAGTGAACCTGACTCCTGACAAAAAGTACTGCACGACGATCGAGAGGACGGCTATGATGATAATTTTATATAGAGACCCAGGCTTTCATTTAGTGACATATTCTTAATACAAGTTATTTTTACGCATTCAAAGAATATGCTGCCTATTCTACATAGGCAGAAATGAGTCTTTACGCTCAAGATGAGACAAAATCAGACGCCACATCAAAAGTTGTTTCTCGTACAGAGCTCGAGGCATATCTCTGCATTTAATGCATGAGATGGGGGCAGATCTCTGCATTTAATGCACGAAATTTTGTTCTATTTTTAAAATGACTGGAAAAGCTAAAAACTATGGCCAATATGCTCGCATCACCATCCTTGCATTTTATGCCAACTAGGCTATTTTCAACTATAGGAGTACGCCGTATGCTATCTCCTCAAAATATGCCAACTCGGCTATATTTGCAAAGGTATGTGATAAGGCTATTTATCCTAGAATACGCTCAAGACCTCAGTAGTGATGGATAATTGGCTATTTTATGCTGGTTGTCTGTTATTCATGAATCCTCAAGTTTTACACAGAGTTTGGCTTTTACGCCAACAAGACAAATTATGTGGCTTTTACAACAACCATCTTTACGCAAGGTGCAATTACCTACGTGACTTGCATGTCGTAATCTTCGAGAAGCAGTTATACATGTTACCTCATAAATTGACATGTGTCATACGCATATTCAGAAGACAATGGGAACATGGGTAGTAATTATCATAACCGCAGCATAAAAGAATTCTTCTTCTTCACAGTTTAGTCTTTTACGCCAACAAGACAATTATTTGGCCTTTACGCCAACCATCTTTACGCAAGGTACAGTTACCTACGTGGCTTGCATACCATGATCTTCGAGAAGCAGTTATACGCGTTACCTTATAATGGGACACGTGTCATACGCAGATTCAGAAGATCATTCAAATGTGGGTAGCAGTTATTATAACCGTCGCATAAAAGATACAACTTTCTTCACAGTTTCGCTTCTACACCAACTGGACAGTTATTTTGACTGATCTCTATAAATAGAGACCCCTGGTCATAGGGTAGAGGGATCAGGAATCAGACAAGAAGCACAAGAAGAGATCAGAGAGAGAGAGCACAGATAGAGAGTGTTGGTTGACAACTTTGGCAACGAGAATTTAATCCCACTTGCAACCTTTGAAGCTTCTTCTTCTTCTACAGCATTTCTTCATCATCGTGTGGTCCAAGGGACAAAGTGATCGACCGTAGATCAGACTCCTATAGCAATACTTCCCCAGAATCATTTTTATTGTACTTAACATCCTCGTATAAGACTAATTGTACTCTTTTTTCTTGTTTGTAAACAAAAAGAAAGGTTTCTTATAAACCCTCTTCTTCTCGCATTTTGTTTATTCAAAAAATATACTAATCCTAATTATTATTGCTAAGTGGATACCTTGGCCATGAACTAACGCGGTATCGTACCACTAAACCCCTAGTCTTGATACTCAACCCAAATACCTTGAGTATCGGCCAATACCTTGATATTTACCTCGGTATCTCAAGGTAGTATCAATTTCTAATATATATTAACTACCCAATTATAACTAATATATATTATCCAATACAAACCGATATACTATACTAATTACTAACTACCATGTTATACTAACTATCAATGCAAACTAATACATATATACTTACATACATAACTAGAAGTACATAAATATGTATGTATATCTAACTAACTAGATAACTATTAAACTACTAATAGCTAACTACTAACTTCTACTAAACTAATTGAAGTAGCTAGCTATTAACTAACTATACTAACTACTGAATAAACTAGCTAACTAGTAATAACTAGGAACTAACTAATTCTTAAACTACTCACCTTGCTGCTAACTGCTCCTATTGGAGACTACTGCTGTTGTGTAACTCTATTGTTGTTGCTCGGGCTATTTGCTGTTGTTGTTTCTATTTGTTGTTGTTGTTGTTATTTCTGTTTTCTATTGTTGTTTATGTTGTTGTTTGCTTTTGTTATTTCTGTTGCTGTTTGTTGTTGCAGTTGTTGTTTCTGTTTGCTGTTGCCCGATGCCTGAGCCCCCCTTTTTATATAACCACTTATACGCATAACACCTATGTATATATCTACAAACATAAATACTATGCATAGATAATACTATACTAATTATATACATATGTATGTATACTCACCTATATATATATATGTATCAACTTATATATATATATATATATATATATATATATATATATATATATATATATATATATATATATATATATAGCTAGATAGATAGATACCTTTATACACTAGTACATAGCCATCTACATCATATATCCATACATATATATAGATATCTACATACATATACATAATATATATATATATATATATATATATATATATATATATATATATATATATATATATAGCTAAGAATAATGGAAATTGGATCTAGAAATACAATACAACAAACACGTGGAGTGCATCGCACCCATATCACACTAGATCTATGATACGCTTGCGATACGAGTCCACCACATAATTAAACATACCCCAAAGGACACGAGCAAATCTAAAATAGTATATATAAATAATACGAAGAGTCAATTACATAATTACGTGTCCGTGTCAAAATGTGACATGCTCAAAGCCCCGTGTCAAAGAAAAAACTCCCAAATCAATCTGTATCTCTAAATTATTGGAATACGGCCTACACGTATCCAATTATGGACACAACACTAGCCACAAAAAATCAAACACATATCAATTTGGTCTAATTGACCAATTGACAAACACAACATGTGTTAATCTCGGAATTTCCCCAAAATTGATACAGAATATACCATAACTTTCTTCATAGGCCTCCTATGAACCTAATTCCAATTCCTATGGGTAGTCTTATTATATGGGGTGGTTCATAATGATTAAAACATATATTTAGAAACTAATTAAAGAAAAAAATGAATTGTACTTATTGGGAGATGGATTCCTAATGCAACCTCTAAATTTGATGAAATTGACCTCCAACTTGTAGATCCTTGCTCCTCTTTATAGATTCTTGCTTCCTTCTTCTAGATCCTTGCTCTACTAGCCTCAAATAGTGATTTGGGAAGGAATTGAGAAAAAATTTGGTAGGAAATTGATGTAAGAATGAAGGAATTTGGTTGAGGGAAATTTTAGATCTAGATTTGAAATGAAAGAGGAGAGAGAAATTTTCCCCTCTTTTTAAAATAGGTCGGCCCCCTTAGCCCCCTCCCTAAGCCACTATGAAATATCCAATATACCCCTTGGGGTCTCTCATGAAGAAATAATTAAGGAGAAAAGGTTCTAGTCTAATGGATTTAATTAAACTAATCATCCTCCTAATGAATAGGCTTCTAATTGGGCTCAATTCTAACTAATTATATATGTTGGTCTATGGATCTAATATAGACTAGTTAGGTCTACTTACACAAGTTCAAAACAATAAACTAACATCTAACAATAATCAAATAATACAATAAATAAATATACAACAAGCATAATATTTAATTAATTATAAAATAACCAAAATACCCTTTCCTAGAAAATATGGTAGTGATAAATCTACCCTCCTTAAAATAATTTTGTCCTCAAAATTCAAAACCGAAAACTACCCCCATAAAATAACTGAATAGAACAGAAAGAACATAACATAACTAGGAAAGAACATACCTCAAGGCATAAATAAATATAGGTAACACTCTAACATTTCATCCTCTTTCTCTCTCCCAGGTAGACTCCCTCGGAGAGTGATGCCTCCATGCGATACGTACCAAAGGAATAGTCTGGTTCCTCAGCACCTTCTCTCTCCGATCCAAAATCTCAACTGGCTGCTCTAGATAGCTAAGAGTAGAGCCCAGCTATATCTTTGAGTGATCCAACACATAACTAGAATCGACCATGTATCATCTTAACTACGATACATGAAACACGTTGTGCACTCCCTCCAATGTAGGTGGAAAGTCTAGTCTATAAGGAACTGCATCGACCCTCTCTAAAATAGTGAAAGGTTCGATGAATCGTGGATTAAGCTTTCCGCCTCCACCGAAGTGAATCGTGCCTCATGTCGAATAAATCCTCAGAAATACCAAACCTTCGACCTAGAAAAAAATTCAACCTTATGAACTTAATCTATAACAAACAACCAATAATAAGCATAAAATAAAAAACTATACCTCAAACTCCAAAGGTCTCCGGTGGCTATCGGCCCAATGTCGCTGTCTGTCCTGCATCACTCGAAGTCTGTCTCTGATCAGCTTAACATTCTCCGTTGCATCCACAACCATCTCTAGCCTTAGCAAAACTCTCTCTCCAACATCGCTATATGACAAGGGAGTACGATATCTCCGATTATACAGTGCTTTAAATGGTGACATCTCTATATTAGCCTGGTAGCTGTTGTTCTAAGCAAACTCTACTAAATGGAGATGGTCCTCCCAAGATCCCTCAAAATCTAGTACATAAGTGTGCAGTATATCCTTAAGAGTCTGAATAGTCCTCTCTGACTACCCATATGTCTAGGGATGATGTGCAGTACTGAACTTGAGCTGGGTGCACAAACTCGCCTGCAAACTTCTCCAAAAATAAGAAGTAAAACGACTATCCCGATCTGAGACTATGCTGATGGAAACTCCATGTATCCTGATGATCTGCCTCACATATATCTCAGTCAGCTTCTCCATAGACAAACCCACCTTGAAAAGCAAAAAGTGGGCTGACTTGGTCAACCTGTCAACGATGTCCCAAATCACGTCTTTCCCTCCTGGAGATCGTGGAAGTCCAGACACAAAATCTATAGTAATATGCTCCCACTTCCACTCTGGAATGGGTAATGGCTAAAGTAAACCACCTGGCCTCTACCTCTCGGCTTTCACCTGCTGGCACACTAAGCATCTGGATACAAACTGTGCCACTTTCCTCTTCATGCCATACCACCACATACTCTCTCGTATATCCCGATACATCTTGTTGGTACCTAGATGCATAGAATACTGCAATTTGTCTACGGTAAAGAACTTGATCTGATAAACCCCTTATCCTGCAATTCATCCACCTACTTCTTCAGCTCTACCAGCTCACTGTTGTTTACTCTATAGACATATTGTGAAATTAGTTCTATACTTGGCACAAAGTCTATAGAGAATTCAATATCTTAATCTGGAGGCAATCCTGGCAATTTCTTAAGAAACACATCCAAGAACTCTGCTATCAACGGATGCGGCAACTCCTTGTCTTCCACCATAGCTCCATAAATAATGCCTTCTCCCTACTCTACAGCTCCTCTAGCAAACTCGAACTCTGGCTCTTCTGGCAGAAGAAACAAAACTTTACCTCCTCTACAATCTATACTAGCACGGTGCCTACTCAACTAATTCATCCCGAGTACAATATTGTAGCTCAGAAGTGGCATTACAAGTAGACACGCACTCAGCTCCTGGCTTCCCAGAGTAACTCTCTGATCCTTGCAAATATTATTAACCAGGATAATGCCTCCCCCGGTCATGATCTTGTAAGTCCTAAGCAAAGACTCAGATACCAAACCATGCTTCAGAGCAAAAGAAACAGATACAAAACTATAGGAAGCATCACTATCAAATAAACCTAAAGCTGTAATAGAATCAAGAAGAACAGAACATGCGATAACATCTCCGGTGGGCTCGACCTCCTCGACTGTCAAAGCAAACGCTTGTCCCTAACGTGCACCTCCTTGATGTTAGTGCTGGGCATAATGCTACTACTGGTTCGAAAGTGGCGGTTACCTCGGCTGTATTGCAGGTGGTCTCGTATGTGTCCTTGGAGCTGGAGCTGCTCCCTGAACTGCACGACGAGGATTGGAAGGACACTCTCTCAGCTGATGCCTATCGGTACCATAATACAAATAAACTCCCAACCGCTTCTTGCAAACTTCCTATATGTGGCTGGACTTCTTGCAGAAGTGGCAGGAAGCTTGCTGTAACTGTCTCTGCTGCTGCGGTGCTTAGTGAAATAGTACCCTAGATAGAGTCTGATGCTACTGTGGCTACTAAAAAGGCCTGGACTGGAAATAAAGATGCTTGACAGTCACTGTGCTGTTGTTTGCCCCCAGAAAAGAATCATAATCTCTTTTGGGCTTCAAACCCAACTCCCGCTCAACCTAGCGTGTCTCCATAAGTATCTCCGAGTAGGTCTCATAAAAAGACGGAATGAGGATCTTCACTTCCAAGTTTAAACCCTCGCAAAATTGAATAGCTGGAACCTCTGGCTCTCTCACCAAATACTCTACAAATTGGCTCAGCCTACCGAACTCTGCGACATATTTCTCCACAGACATGCTTTCCTGAATGAGGCTCTCAAACTGCCTCCCCAAGTCTAACATATCTGCCCGAGAAAAGAACTTCTTCTTGAAGAGGTCCTTGAATACCTCCCAAGACTGTCCTGCGTCAACAAGAAATGGCTCATTCCTGAACCAAGTACGGGCAACGTTGAACAGCTGATGTCCTATCGCCTCAACTTTTAGATCCTAAAAAAGACGGGACACCCTCATGAGACGCTCAATGTTCTCGAGCCAATCATCATCATAGATGATGCCCTCCGTCCCCTTGAAGACCCTAAGCTCCAACTTCTTGAAGTCCTGAATGTTGCCTGGCCGAAGCTAAGCAACCTGCTGCTGGACCAAAACTCCTCTCTCTACTACAGCACGAGCAAGTTGATGAGCACTCTTGATGCCCTGTCGTAAGATATCGGTCTATCTCTGGTGTGCCTCAAACTGAGCCCTCTGCGCCTCCAATATCTTATAAAATAGTGTAAAAATCTGTGTCGCATCTGCTGGCATAAAAGGTGGAGGTGGAAGTCCCTCAGATACAGTCGGCACAGTCCTCTAGTAGGAAGTAGACCCCCGAATGTAGCTGGCATACTAATTACCAGATAAGTGACTGGTGCAAGCCCTCGAGAAGTCACAGACCTCTCAGAAGCTGCTCTCTCCTGCTGTGATCTAGTCTTAGGTGGCATCTTGAGATAAAGCGAAAGAAAGAATCAATATGGCACATGATGTAAGATTGTCAAAGGAAGGATAGTTAAAAATTAAATATTAGTATCATAGAAGAATAGTTGAATTGAATCAAAAGAGTTTTTTCTAAATGTGATTGAGAATTCTCAGCCTATAGCCTATAGCCTATATCCTATATCCTGAAACAGGCTCGTAGTAGCACTCAATTCAGAGCACCACTATGAATTGTACTACTTGCGACCTCGAAGACCTATATGGGCCACAACTAAAAATGTGTCATGACCCGCACCCGAGGTAGGGATGCAAGTCGGGAACAACGCCCAGCCTACACCGCAGCATCGGCAGTAGAACGTTGTTTGGTAAATATATCTAATCAATATAATATGCCACCAACAATATCAATATACTCAATCACAGATCTAAGATAAAAATTAGCACAAATATGATAAAAGAATAGAATAGTCATAATACAACTCATGAGTCAAATAATAACATCAATGAGTCAGAGAAAAATACTAAACAATAAGCTGGAGACAAATCCAGTATAAAAGAGTCTAAACGTCTAAACTATGAGTCCTGGGTCGTCTGTCTCAGTCGGGATGAGTCCCTCCTGAGCCAGGGTCTCTGGCTCTAAGCCCACAATATCCTGAGGCCCGTAATGAGTAGGGTACCACTCCTTAGTGTCATCTGAGAAAAATATATCCAGTCAGGAAAGGAGCAGAGTATATCTCTAACAGCAGTTCTAATCAATGATATAAACTATCTAACAGTAAATAGATGTGAATATACAAGATGCAACAATAGATACAAGAGATATACAATAAAAAAATACTAGAAATAAATACAAGAATGAACAATATAGCAACGAACAAGAATACTAATGACTAAGTGAGTGAGTACTAGTTTAACATGTGATCGGCTTGGGAACTTGCACAAGGATAAGGGCCTGGCTAGTCATATGTGCGGTGTATGACCAACACTCACAAGGAACAAGATATGCACAAGAAGGGTATGATCACATATCTACACTAAAATACTTTCCACTACCGACTAGTATAGTGGATCCAACCATGGTACGCTATGGCACATGATTCTCTAAGAAGGTAGCAAGTCTCCCCGAGAATCAGTGTCTGTACATGTATAAGAAGAACAAGGAAACAAGGCTTGCACAAGATACACCATATATACCAAGGAATAATATCTTGTGACGAGATCCAGATATACCAATCCGTGTAACCATCGTGTCAAGAAATCAATGATATCTACACTAGATACAAGAGACATAGAGGATATCATAAATGAGAAACTATCAGAGAATGTACTCGTCTGAAACCTGAGGAATAGTATCACAAATGTCCGTATGGTGCCTCGAAGACCTAAATAGGGAATATAATATAAATACAAGGTTTTGAAATAAAAATAAGTTAAACTAGTCGACATCTAGGTCAAAGAGCCATTTCTAAGTCAAAATAGTCAAACTAGGTCAACTCTAAGTCAAATCGGTCAAACTTGGTCAAACTACCTATTTCTAGGTTGCATGAGTCTATTTCTAGGATTTTTGGTTCATACACTAAGAATCTAGGCCACACTAGCTAACTAAGATACTAGAAGATACCGTATCGCAAGATACGCAATAAGTAGATATGAAATAATCATAATGTATACACAAGCAATAATAAATATACTAATCCTAATTAATATTGCTAAGTGCATACCTTGGCTTTAAACCAATGCGGTATCGCACCACTAAACCCCCATTCTTGATACTCAACCCAAATATCGTGAGTACCGACTAATACCTTAATATTTACCTTGGTATCTCAAGGTAGTGTCAATTCCTAATATATATTAACTACCCAATTGTAACTAATATATATTATCCAATACAAACCGCTATACTATACTAATTACAAATTACCATGCTATACTAACTATCAATGAAAACTAATACATATATACCTACATACATAACTAGAGGTACATAAATATGTATGTATATCTAACTAACTAGATAACTATTAAGCTACTAATAGCTAACTACTAACTTCTTCTAAACTAACTGAACTAGCTAGCCATTAACTAACTATACTAACTACTGAATAAACTAGCTAACTAGTAATAACTAGGAATAAACTAATTCTTAAACTACTCACCTTACTACTAACTGCTCCAATTTGAGACTGCTGATGTTGTGTAACTCTGCTGCTGCTGCTCGGGCTGTTTGCTGTTGTTGTTTCTGTTTATTGTTGTTGTTTCTGTTGTTGTTTGTTATTGCTGTTGCTATTTCTGTTTCTGTTTGTTGTTGCTATTTCTATTGCTGTTTGTTGTTGATGTTTCTGTTTGTTGTTGCTCGATGCTCGAGCCCCCCTTTTCACACACATAACCTCATATATATATAACACATATGTATATATCTACAAACATAAACACTATGCATAGATAACACTACACTAATTATATACATATGTATGTATACTCACATATATATATATATATATATATATATATATATATATATATATATATATATATATACCCTCATCTCTAAACATATATAGATATAGAAAGCATCACCCACATATATACATATATATACAACATACACATAATATAACCATTCATATATATATATATATATATATATATATATATATATATATATACATATATATATATATATATATATATATATATATATATATATATATATAAACACACATGCATATAGATACCTTTATACACTAGTACATAGCCATCTACATCATATATCCATACATATATAGATGTGTACATACATATACATAACAATATATATATATATATATATATATATATATATATATATATATATATATATATATTTCAAATAGCTAAGAAGAATGGAAATTGGATCTAGAAATACAATGCAACAAACACGTGGAGTGCATCGCACCCGTATCATACTAGATCTATGATACGCTTGCGATACGAGTCTACCACACAATCAAACATACCCCGAAGGATACGAGCAAATCTAAAATAGTATATATGAACAATACGAAGAGTCAATTACACAACTACGTGTCTGTATCAAAATGTGACATGCTCAAAGTTCCGTATCGGAGAAAAAACCCCAAATCAGCCCGTATCTCCAAATTATTGGGATACGGCCTACACATTTTCAATTATGGATACGACACTAGCAACAAACAATCAAATATATGTCAATTTGGTCCAATTGACCATTTGACAAACACAACATGTGTCAATATCGAAATTCCTCCAAAATTGACACAAAACACACCATAACTTTCTTCATAGGCCTCATATAAACCTAATTCTAATTCCTATGGGTAGCCTCATCATATGGGATGATTTCTAATGATTAAAATATATATTTAAAACCTAATTAAAGAAGAAAAACTAAATTGTACCTATTGGGAGATAGATTCCCATTGCAACCTCCAAATTTGATGAAATTGACCTCCAACTTGTAGATCATTGCTCCTCTTTGTAGATCTTTACTTTCTCTTTCTAGATTCTTGCTCTACTAGCCTCTAATGGTTATTTGGAAAGGAATTGGAAAGAAATTTGGTAGAGAATTGATGTGGGAATGAAGGAATTTGGTTGAGAAAAATTCTAGATCTAGATTTAAAATGAAAAGAGGAGAGAGAAATTCCCCCCTCTTTTTAAAATAGGCCGGCCCCCTTAGCCCCCTCCTCAAGTCACTATGAAATGTCCAATATACCCCTTGGTGTCTCTCATAAAGAAATAATTAAGGAGGAAAGTTCTAGTCTAATGGATTTAATTAAAGTAATCATCCTCCTAATGAATGGGCTTCTAATTAGGCTCAATTCTAACTAATTATAAATGTTGGTCCATGGATCTAATCTAGACTAGTTAGGTCCACTAACACAAGTCCAAAATAATAAACTAATATCTAACAATAATCAAACAATACAATAAATAAATATACAACTAGCACAATATTTAATTAATTATGAAATGATCAAAATACCCTTTCCTAGAAAATATGGTAGTGACATATACACAACCTAGTACCATGCCGCAAGGAACCATCCTCAGCAAAGATAAAATTATCCTCCAATCCAGCTTGAACCTGTGCTCTAATGCTCCTCAAAGACACGCCCTCATACCGGGCTGCCTTGATCCTATCCATCAACTCTGAATGTATCTGCAAACCCCATATTTGTACCTCAATACCAGGAATTATCACCTTAATACCCAAGCTCTCCAAATCTTCTAACAAGTGTCTATCTATCATCAAGCACATAGCTACCATATACCTGCTTAAGGCATCGGCAACTACGTTGGCCTTTCCTAGATAATACTGTAATAAAATATTAAAGTCCTCCATCAACTCCAACCACCATATCTGCCTCATGTTCATCTCTTTCTGGTTAAACACATACTTTAAGCTATTGTGGTCGGTAAAGATCTCCACACGCTCGCCGTAAAGATAGTATTTCCACAGCTTCAGAGCAAAAATGACTGTTGTTAACTCCAAATCATGGGTAGGGTAGTTCTTTTTATGTGGACGCAATTTTTTGGATGCATAGGCAACCACCTTCCCATTCTGCTGAAGAACATAACCCAGAACTTTTCTCGAACCATCACTATAGATAGTAGATCCTCTTGTCCCTGATGGCAATGTCAAAATAAGAGCTGACATCAACCACTTCTTTAGATCATCAAAATTAGTCTGGCACTCCTCGGTTCATACAAACTCTACGTCCTTCCTGGCAATTCTAATCATTGGCTCAGCAATCTTGGAAAATCTTGTACAAACTTTCTATAGTAGCCTGCCAGACCCAAGAAACTCATGATCTCTGCTACTGAACTCGGAGTAGTCTAAGACTCCACTACTGCGATCTTTATCGGATCAACTAAAATCCCATCACCAGTCATAACATGTCCTAAGAACTCTACCTCCTTTGTAATCTATACTAGCATGGTGCCTACGCAACCAATCTATCTCGAGTACAATATCGTAGATCGGGAGTGGCATTACGAGTGGACAAGCACTCAGCTCCCAGCCTCCCAAAGTAACTCTCTGATCTTTGCAAACATCACTGACTAGGGTAATGCCTCCCTCGGTCATGATCTTGCAAGTCCTACTAAAAGACTCAGCTACAAAATGATGCTTAAGAGAAAAAGCAATAGACACAAAGCTATGATGTAAACCTCCTCACCCAAAATTAGGGCTACTTAGCTTAGATAGTGAAATTAGGGCTAGTTTGAACCCAATTAGAATTAGAACACGGCATTAATTTAATTACAAAATAATTATGACACATAGCGCACCTTATCGTGCTTCGATAATTGGAGTACCTCACTAGCCATTGCCTATCTAGAAACTTCACGATCTCATCCTAGACATGTCCGCCTACTATTCTGACCCTTGTGCAACTTATAATATTGCTCTATGATACTATATTTTAGCCGCGCAATAAACGTCGCGGACGTTATTTCTTAATTCGAAATAAATTCCAATTTTGTACTCTTGTGCGTCCCAATCGAAATTGGAGACAGAATCTTGACCGTTTTTGTACAACCCGGATTTTATTAATATTCTGCAATGTCCACTCTACGCCCTAACAATTATGGCCGCCTAAATTTGATCCCATGTACTCCTAATTAATTCTAGAACATCGTGCGCGTTTCGATTTAATTAATTAAATCCAATTTCTGCCTTTGTGCAATTTTCCAATTGTTGGGGGGCTTCTATGCAAAAGTATATTTAGGTGTCCTCACCATTGGAAAATTTATGAAGAAACTCAATTTTCCCTTCACGTGTATTTTTTCGTAATTTTTGGGATGTACATCGCGCGCACATCGCCCCGTATATCACACCTACCCTTGCAATTAAATAATTATAATGTATAGCCCAACATCCTCATGTGAGGCCAAGAATCACTCCAAGGATTGTAGACCAAGGCCCAACCCAAGGGGAGTTGACCAAGCCCACTCCTAGGTCAACCAAAACCCTAGTCACATGTATATATATACAAATTTCCTTCCCTTTTTCTATTGGAAACCCATCCCTAACTTTTTCCTAGCCGACCATGTGCCATCCTCCTATTCCATCTTCATCTTCCTCCTCCTTCCCTGTCAAAGCCCCGACCACCTGACTCATCAGCAGACCGACCACCGGAGCCACCACGACCCGCTGTCCCTGTTCCTCTCCATCTCCTCTTCCCCGCTTCCCCGCCTGTTTATAGCCCCCTGTGCCAGAAGGAACCCCAGTTGTCAAACCATTATCCCCAGCCACTTTCTCGGCATCCACGTCGTAACAGAAAATCAGCTGCATTGAGGGCTTCATTCCAGGAAACACGTCTGACGCCTGAGAATCTTGTTCTCCCACTATTTATTCATGAAGGGAAGAGGACACCCCAGTTGGTGCTATGCCTGGATGTTATAGGCTTGGGTGGAGACATGGCCTTCTCGATGAGGCTTGCAGCAACTAAATAGTCATAAGCTCCTAGCTGAACAATTCCGAGTTACCAAATGAATGTTGCAGGTCTACAAGGCTAGAGATGTCGGTGTCAAAGGTTTTGTGCTCTTTCCCAAGATTCCTGATGCTTTGAAGTCATCCACAGGAGATGAAGCATTCAACGATAATGGTCTGGTACCTCGAACAATACGTCTCCTCAAGGACAAATACTGTGACGATATTGCTATTTACACAGATGTTGCATTGGATCCTTATTCCTCTGATGGGCATGATGGTATTGTTAGGGAAGATGGGGTCATCATGAATGATGAAATAGTTCATCAGTTGTGTAAACAGGCTGTTTCTCAGGCCAGAGCTGGTGCTGATGTTGTCAGTCCCAGTGATATGATGGATGGTAGAGTGGGAGCAATCCGAGCAGCTCTGGATGCTGAAGGATTTGATAACGTTTCAATCATGTCTTATACTGCGAATTATGCAAGTGCATTCTACGGTCCTTTTAGAGAAGCCATAGATTCAAATCCACGATTCGGGGACAAAAAGACTTACCAGATGAATCCAGCAAATTATAGAGAATCTCTTATTGAGACTGAAGCAGACGAGGCTGAAGGAGCTGATATTCTCTTGGTTAAACCTGTAATGCCCTACTTGGTTGTTGTACGCCTTCTTCGAGATAGTTTCTCTTTACCAATTGCTGCATATCAGGATGTTGGATTTATTCTGTGCGACTTTTGGAGCAGGTTATTGGTACATCGCAGTCTTCTGTCCAGGCAAGTATATATTGCCAATGTACTGTTATTTTTATTCCATATGTTGCATGCATCTTTATTTTCTATCATTTCATATATTTTAACTGTTATATAAAAATGCGCGCGACGGTGTCGTCGCGGTATATTTTTATTTATGTATTTGCATTGACCTTGTTTATGAGACTACCCTATCATCATGTAGCATCTTTAGGTTCATTGGCCGTGACACAGTTGTTACACGAGTTGTGAGTCTCATGTAGATCACGGACTTGCGTGCAGGTTGGCCTCCTGTACGTGTGGGCCGTGCGTTAGGAATAACTGTGGTTAAAAACTTTGCATGCTAGAAGACTTAGCAGTTATTAGAGGTCTATGGACGTAGCCTATTGTAGTACGGTGGTCCTATCCTTGTCCTTGTTTGGTTGCAGGATTGGGCTAGGGTACTAAGGATAGGCTATGAACCAAATCGTGTCATGGATGTGACATGCTTAGAGCATGGGGTGGGGAGAACAACAAGTATCACATTTGGGCTCCTTTGCACTTTCCTTGTGTAACCTGTACGCTCCGTCGGAGATGCGCGATCATGATGACACCTATACTACTTGGCGGGCCTCCGTCGTTCAAAAGAAGACGTGCCTTTGTAGGCCCCTGGATCTCTAAGAGAACCATGCCAATCCTATTTATGGCCAGATAGCCCACTTGTTAGAAAGTTGTTCTCAAACTGCATTCACATAGATGGTTAGGCGACCCCAATGGATGTTTATTTTCAGTACTTTATTGGCATGTGTTTAAGTATCTTGTTATGTCCCTCTGAGGACCTGGTCCGCTGCCAGGTGTACTTGTTCTTGAGTATTTGCAGGAGCGCAGATTGGATGGTTGTGTATGCTTCGTGGATGTCTTCTCTTCGGGCCGTGATCGATAGCTGGTATACTTATATTTTGGTTGATTGTGTTGTACTCATATTATTTTTTTTTTCTATTTGAGTTGGTAGTGGATTTGTTTCCATCCAACTATCATCCTTAGATACTTCTTCTTGAGCTCTAGTTTCATAGACATTGGTTATTTTATTCATATCTGATTTACGTGGATGAGATCTAGATTATACCCTGTGACTTGTGACATATGTTTATACCACTTGTGGATTTGATATTCATATTACAGCGTACGTATGGATTTGGTTTCCATATATTGGAGTTGCCATTTCCATGCGGCTGGCATGCTTACGTGTCCTAGTCCTACGTATTTTTGGGACTGGGGCGTGACATGTTTTTGTGGTGGCCCATGCAGGTCAAGAGCATATTGTCTTAGTTACGTTACTGTACTGAACAAGCCTGCACCTAGGACTAGAGTATAGGATCTCATCCATAATTGACTGTGATTCATCTCCTCCTATCTGTTCTATTTTGAACAATTGTATCCTGCTTGATTCATGTGCTTCCCTAATAGTTCCTTGAGTATAGTCTTCTGCTAGAATATAGGAACCCCTGTTATTAGGATGATAATTAGAATAGCACACCTATTAAGAATACAACGAGAATACAGACACACCACTAAGTTTAGAATATCTAGTGAACCCTAGAATTCCTTATCTCTAGAGTTGGTTTACCATTTCCCCCTGATGTATTAAGAAGACTTGAGTAGTATAGACACTACTAGAGATAGTTAGAAGTTTACCATAATGGTTAACCCTAGTATTGAGGAACCAATAGAAAACCAAAACTTAAAATTAGGACTGAACCTAACCTTCATAGTTAGATAGTATTGGAGAAACTACAAACTTATATCATTGTCTTGATTTTAGTGGACAACACCCCAAGAAGCCTAGAGGAATGTAATCAACACTTCTCCCTTGATCATACCCCGAACATAGCAACTAACACCCCACTCCCCTTAGAGAACCATGATGCTATCTAGAGCCCTCTATCTTTATTTTATATATTATTTCCCTGCGACCATAGCGCTCGCTATTTTGCGACGGCTAATTATGTTTCTTCTCTTCATCTTTTAACTCGTGCCATCTGACGCTTCGGATAGTAGGCCAAGTAATTTTATTCTTTCTTAAGGGCTCATAGTTTGCTAGGATTATAGTTGTAGCCTTGATTGTGAAAATTTTTATGCTTGGTAGTTAGAACTTGATAAGTTTAAGTTGTTTTGTAGATTGTGACCGATGATTAACCCTTAGTTTTAAATCATGTAATTTGTACCCTCACCTCGATACAAGTGAGATCATTTTTCCCCTTAAACGGCCAGTAACTCTTTTATCCTTACTATTGACACTTGTTCTATAAGCACTATGACTAAGATGTAAGATGACCATAACCTATGTAATAGAAGAGGATACCCCAATAAAGTACCAAGACCTCTTCTCATAGACCTTAACAGGAGCTTTTACGGTATCCTTAAGACAATACAATAGTAGTTAAATTATTTTAAATTGGGTAGTATACCTCACCACCTAGTGCCATATAGCCCTTGTGATCCATTGATGAAGTATAACTGAATGACATTAATTGTATGCTAGAAAAGATGATAGTGTTTATTCAGACAATAGAATTTAGAGGTCTTTGCCCCCATTTAGTCGACTAGCGACTTAGACAAGGAGGTTGTATGATAACTGTAGAGATTGTAGAGCCTTTTGTTATTATTGCTTATGTTGTTTTTGTTTTTGCAAACTTGAGTTATTTGTAACTTCTCTCATCATAATCCAGCGTTATATTTTCTGTGCTACCTCAAATTATGCTGCTATGATAGCCTAGTTTTTGTAAGCTTATTCTTTATCAAGCTTGTTCATGATATATGTATTAATGGATGCATACATTAATATATTTCAGAATCAGTGTATTAAGGTCTAGCTAACCTTAGTGCGCTTGGTTCGCCCTTCGCATAACTACTTTACATGGATTGAGATATGTAATGATTAGTAGACGAATATACTTGCCCTAGACATGTCTAAGCGTATCGTATCGGCTACATAATTGTACTAATACGAGCATACGAATACGGATTTACCAAATAGGATTTCAGTCCATAACTGCCTTGACAATTCCCAATTGGATTCCTTGAAACGCCTTGATCCCCATACTTGTATTCTATCACCTCCACTTTGAACTCTTTATTATTGTTTTCCCGTCTTCCCTTATTTCGGAAGGACGAAACTTCGTGCTTGGTATAGTCTGATATATAGATAGTACTAGATATACCCCATAGGCCGATCACATACTTGAGGATTATTCTTTCGTAGTTAAGGACATATCACATATGATATAATCGGCGTTGAAATTTTGAGGATTGAATGACATGAGTAAATAAATTAAGGAATATTTTTCTTAAGGTATATAGCCTTCTGTGAAAGACGGGTAAATTCTAAGTTGGGTAGCAGTGCATTGTCAACTTGAGAGGAATTTCTTTTAGATTGTGATCAAGTAAGATTCGATTGGGAGATTTGAGTCATTTTAATTTTGAAAAATTTTAAAAGAAGGATTAGGATAATGAGGATTTAACGAATTTTAAAATCTTGATATTGCGGACCAAATATTTATACTTTGAGCATGATTTAAATTTTGAATATTAAAGGATGAATCATCGATTTAAATTTTGAGGATAAGTATAGAATTTTAGACTTGAACAATTGGTTAATTAGATTTAAATTTTACAATTTGATGATTTGAATTAAAAGTTCAATTTTGATTGTTGGGTCACCTATTTGGAATATTGAGGATGTAAATTGAGTTTAAATATTTGAATAGTACAAAATTCTTAAGTTAAGAATAGGAATAAGATTTGATTAGAATTGTTTATTGTTCAAAGTCTAGAGGAGATTATGATAGTTGGAAATTATGATATAAATTTTGATAGACTTGAGTCAGATTTGGATGTTGTTTTAAAAAAAAAAAATCGAGAAGAGATTACGACAGGTTAAATTTTGATTTAAACAGTGGTTATATTAATTTTGAAGTGATCACGATAGATTCGAATAGATTTTGTTATTTAAATTTTTGGAAGAGATTGCGATTGACATACCTTATGTACGAATGTGAAGGATTTAACAAATTATGTCTTATTTTAATTTTGAGGACAAAATTATTTTAAGTTGGGTAGATTGTAAACCCCCTCACCCAAAATTAGGGCTACTTGACTTAGATAGTGAAATTAGGGCTAGTTTGAACCCAATTAGAATTAGAACACGGCATTAATTTAATTACAAAATAATCATCACATAGCGCACCTTATCGTGCTTCGATAATTGGAGTACCTCACTAGCCATTGCCTATCTAGAAACTTCACGATCTCATCCTAGACATGTCCGCCTACTATTCTGACCCTTGTGCAACTTATAATATTGCTCTATGATACTATATTTTAGCCGCGCAATAAACGTCGCGGACGTTATTTCTTCATTCGAAATAAATTCTAATTTTGTACCCTTGTGCGTCCCAATCGAAATTGGAGACAGAATCTTGACCATTTTTGTACAACCCAAATTTTATTAATATTCTGCACTGTCCACTCTACGCCCTGACAATTGTGGCCGCCTAAATTTGATCCCATGTACTCCTAATTAATTCTAGAACATCGTGCGCGTTTCGATTTAATTAATTAAATCCAATTTCTGCCTTTGTGTAATTTTCCAATTGTTGGGGGGCTTCTATGCAAAAGTACATTTAGGTGTCCTCACCATTGGAAAATTTATGAAGAAACTCAATTTTCCCTTCACGTGTATTTTTCTGTAATTTTCGGGATGTACATCGCGCGCACATCGCCCCGTATATCACACCTACCCTTGCAATTAAATAATTATAATGTATAGCCCAACATCCTCATGTGAGGCCAAGAATCACTCCAAGGATTGTAGACCAAGGCCCAACCCAAGGGGAGTTGACCAAGCCCACTCCTAGGTCAACCAAAACCCTAGTCACATGTATATATATACAAATTTCCTTCCCTTTTTCTATTGGAAACCCATCCCTAACTTTTTCCTAGCCGACCATGTGCCATCCTCCTATTCCATCTTCATCTTCCTCCTCCTTCCCTGTCAAAGCCCCGACCACCTGACTCATCAGCAGACCGACCACCGAAGCCACCATGACCCGCTGTCCCTGTTCCTCTCCATCTCCTCTTCCCCGCTTCCCCGCCTGTTTATAGCCCTCTGTACTAGAAGGAACCCCAGTTGTCAAACCATTATCCCCAGCCACTTTCTCGGCATCCACGTCGTAACAGAAAATCAGCTGCATTGAGGGCTTCATTCCAGGAAACACGTCTGACGCCTGAGAATCTTGTTCTCCCACTATTTATTCATGAAGGGAAGAGGACACCCCAGTTGGTGCTATGCCTGGATGTTATAGGCTTGGGTGGAGACATGGCCTTCTCGATGAGGCTTGCAGCAACTAAATAGTCATAAGCTCCTAGCTGAACAATTCCGAGTAACCAAATGAATGTTGCAGGTCTACAAGGCCAGAGATGTCGATGTCAAAGGTTTTGTGCTCTTTCCCAAGATTCCTGATGCTTTGAAGTCACCCACAGGAGATGAAGCATTCAACAACAATGGTCTGGTACCTCGAACAATACGTCTCCTCAAGGACAAATACTCTGACGACATTGCTATTTACACAGATGTTGCATTGGATCCTTATTCCTCTGATGGGCATGATGGTATTGTTAGGGAAGATGGGGTCATCATGAATGATGAAACAGTTCATCAGTTGTGTAAACAGGCTGTTTCTCAGGCCAGAGCTGGTGCTGATATTGTCAGTCCCAGTGATATGATGGATGGTAGAGTGGGAGCAATCCGAGCAGCTCTGGATGCTGAAGGATTTGATAACGTTTCAATCATGTCTTATACTGCGAAGTATGCAAGTGCATTCTACGGTCCTTTTAGAGAAGCCATAGATTCAAATCCACGATTCGGGGACAAAAAGACTTACCAGATGAATCCAGCAAATTATAGAGAATCTCTTATTGAGACTGAAGCAGACGAGGCTGAAGGAGCTGATATTCTCTTGGTTAAACCTACAATGCCCTACTTGGTTGTTGTACGCCTTCTTCGAGATAGTTTCTCTTTACCAATTGCTGCATATCAGGATGTTGGATTTATTCTGCGCCACTTTTGGAGCAGGTTATTGGTACATCGCAGTCTTCTGTCCAGGCAAGTATACCTTGCCAATATACTATTATTTTTATTCCATATGTTGCATGCATCTTTATTTTCTGTCTTTTCATATATTTTAACTGTTATATAAAAATGCGCGCGACGGTGTCGTCGCGGTATGTTTTTATTTATGTATTTGTATTGACCTTGTTTATGAGACTACCCCATCATCATGTAGCATCTTTAGGTTCATTGGCCGTGACACAGTTGTTACACGAGTTGTGAGTCTCATGTAGATCATGGACTTGCGTGCAGGTTGGCCTCCTGTACGTGTGGGCCGTGCATTAGGAATAACTGCGGTTAGAAACTTTGCATGCTAGAAGACTTAGCAGTTATTAGAGGTCTATGGACGTAGCCTATTGTAGTACGGTGGTCCTATCCTTGTCCTTGTTTGGTTGCAGGATTGGGCTAGGGTACTAAGGATAGGCTATGGACCAAATTGTGTCATGAATGTGCCATGCTTAGAGCATGGGGTGGGGAGAACAACAAGTATCACATTTGGGCTCCTTTGCACTTTCCTTGTGTAACCCGTACGCTCCGCCGGAGATGCGCGGTCATGATGACACCTATACTACTTGGCGGGCCTCCGCCGTTCAAAAGACGACGTGCCTTTGTAGGCCCCTGGATCTCCAAGAGAACCATGCCAATCCTATTTATGGCCAGATAGCCCACTTGTTAGAAAGTTGTTCTCAAACTGCATTCACATAGATGGTTAGGCGACCCCAATGGATGTTTATTTTCAGTACTTTATTGGCATGTGTTTAAGTATCTTGTTATGTCCCTCTGAGGACCTGGTCCGCTGCCAGGTGTACCTGTTCTTGAGTATTTGCAGGAGCGCAGATTGGATGGTTGTGTATGCTTCGTGGTTGTCTTCTCTTCGGACCGTGATCGATAGCTGGTATACTTATATTTTGGTTGATTGTGTTGTACTCATATTATATATTTTTTTTTTCTATTTGAGTTGGTAGTGGATTTGTTTCCATCCAACTATCATCCTTAGATACTTCTTCTTGAGCTCTAGTTTCATAGACATTGGTTATTTTATTCATATCTAATTTTTGTGGATGAGATCTAGATTATACCATGTGACTTGTGACATATGTTTATACCACTTATGGATTTGATATTCATATTACAGCGTACGTGTGGATTTGGTTTCCATATATTGGAGTTGCCATATCCATGCGGCTGGCATGCTTACGTGTCCTAGTCCTACGTATTTTTGGGACTGGGGCGTGACATATGAGATGCACCACTATCAAACAAGGCTAAAGCTAGAATAGAATCAAGAAGAACAGAACCTGCAATGACATATCTGGTGGGCTCGGTCTCCTTGACCATCATGGCGAACGCTCAACCCTGAGGTGCACCCCTCTGATGCTGGTGTTGGACGAAACATTATTGTTGGGTCAGAAGTAGTCCCCTCGACTGTACTACAGGTGGCCTCGCCGTGGCTCTCTGAGCTGGAGTTTCTTCCTGAGCTGCACGTCATAGAGAATTAGGACATTCTCTTATCTGATGCCCCTCAATGCCACAATATAAACAAACTTCCAACCTCCTCCTACAAACCTCCCAAATATGGCCAGATTTCTTGCAGTAGTGGCAGGAAGCCTGAGGTATCTTTCTTTGTTGTGGTGCCTGATGAACCGGCGCTCTAGCTGAAGTCTGGAACTATTGTGGCTTCTAAATGGATCTTTGCTAGAGCTAGGGACACTTGGCAGGTCCCGCACTGCTACTAACTCCACCAAAGATATCGTGATCCCTCTTGGGCCTCAAGCTTATATCCCTCTTGACTTTGCGTGCCTCTGCAAGAATCGTTGAATAACTCTCATGACTAGATGGGATATGGACCTTCACCTCCCAGTTCAGGCCCTCCCAAAAAAGACTCGCTCTCATATCTGGGTCTCGCACCATATGCTCCACTTACCGGCTCAGCCTGCTAATTCCTCTGCGTACTCCTCTATTGACATACTCCCTTGCTGGAGATTCTGAAACTTACGTGCCAAGTCCTATATGTCAGTAGGGGTGAAGAACTTTTTTTCTTGAAAAGGTCTTTGAAACCCTCCCAAGTTTGCTCAGGATCAGAAAGAAGCGATTCATTCTTGAACCAAGTGTGAGCTATATCTGTCATCTGGATCACAACGGCCTCAATCTTTAGGACTGTTGTAAGACGGGATAGCCGCATGATACGCTCGATGTCCTCGAGCCAATCATCCGCATAGATGAAACCTTTCGTTCCTTTGAAACCCTGAGGTCCCAAATTCTTTAAGTCGTGGATGTTACCTGGCTTGGGTTGGGTATCCTGCTGCTGGGTTAGAGTACCTCTCTCGACTGCTTCTAAGACAACCTGGTGAGCCCTCTCGATGCCTTCCTGCATCATGTCCATCTGTCTCTGCTGAAACTCAGTCTGGGCTCTCTGAGCCTCCATCATCTTTTTGAACAATGCGAATATCTGAGTCGCGTCAGTGGGCACTGGGGGCGGCGGAGGAAGATCCTCTGAAATAGTTGGGGTAGCCCTTTGGATAGGAGGAGGACCCTCGAAAGTAGCCGATACTCTAACAATTGAGGAAGTGACAGGAGCAGACTCTCTGGCAAGTGGATGGGCAATATCATCAGCTACTCTCTTAACGGTAGGCCGGGAGGTAGCAGATCTCTCAGAAGCTGTAGCTACTCCCGAACGTTAGCATCTGATCTTCGGGTCCATCCTGAAGACAGATTAAAATAAGTAAGAAGTCAATATGGCACAAGATTGAATATTATCAAATGAGGACAGTTATAGTTCAAAGAATCAATATCAAAGAATAACAGTTGTATTGAGATAATAGATTAGAAGTTTTTCTAATTGGGATTGAGTATCTCTCAGCCTATAGCCTATCACCTATATCCTATAGCAGGCTCATAATAACACTCTAAGTCTGAGCACCACTATGATATTGTACTAATTGCGACCTCGATGACCTGCATAGGCTACCACTAAAAATGTGTCATGACCCATCCCTGAATAATTGGGCATGGGTCGTGGGTACGTCTAGCCTATGTTACAGCATCGGCGGTAGAATATTGTATTGGTATTCTAGACTATCTATCAATAATGATCATCAGCACATAATGATAACTTAATGAATATGAATACTCAATCACAGAATCTAGAAGGAAGAATAATGCACGAATATCATATAAGTAGAATAAAATAAGTTTTAATACATCTCACGAGACTAATAATATCTAAAAGTCACCAACAAGAATAAAAGAACTAATATCAAACGGGAGATAAATCAAGTACAAGTAATCTATCTATCTACTAAACTATAGGCAATGTGTCCTCGACCTCAACTGGGATGAGTCCCTCCTGAGCTATAGTCTCTAACTCTAGGCCTACTACGTCATGAGGCCCATAGTGAGTGGGATACCACTCCTCAGTGTCATCTAGGAAAAATATATCCAGTCAGGATTGGAACGAAATACACCTCTAACAACAGTTCTAATAAATGATAAAGATTATATAGCAGTAAATAGAGAGAATATACAAGATAAATAGAGCATGACAGGAATATACAGAAATAAGAATGCAAGAAATATATATACAAGATAAATGGACATCATATATCAGAGTCAGGAGATACAACTAGCTATGTGAGTGAGTACTAGCTTTAATATGTGATCGGCTTGGATCTTTTGTTCAGGAATCATGACCTAGTTAATCATATGTGCGGTGTATGATTAACACTATGCATGAAAACAGGAACTGTAGGTATGATCACAAATCTACACTAAATACTCTCTGCCCCCGATTGGTATAGTGGATCCAACCATGGCATGCTATGATACAGGATTCTCTGAGAAGGTAGTTAGTCTCCCCAAGAATCAGTGTCCAGACAAGTACAAGAACTACATGGCTTGCACAGGATATGCTAGGAACCACTAGGAATAGCATCTCATGACGGAATCCAGAAATACCAATCTGTGTAACCATGTGTCAAGAAGTCAAGGATACCTACACTAGATACAAGAAACATAGAAGATATCATAAACGAAAAACTATCAGAGAATGTACTCGCCTAAAATTTGGGATAAAGTATCAACGATATTTGTAATAGTACCTCAAAGACCTAAATATGGAATATCATATCAATACAGTATTTTAGAATTATTTGATAATAAATGAAAGAAATAAAACTAGGTTTATATGAAATCCTTTCTTTGGTTTACAAACAAGAAAAGAAGTACAATCAATCCTATACGAGGATGTTAAGTACAAAAATTTAATTCTGGATAAATATTGCTATAGGAGTCTAATCTGCGGTCGATCACTTTGTCCCTTGGACCACACGATGACGAAGAAGTGCTGTAGAAGAGGGAGAAGCTTCAAAAATCGCAAGAGGGATTGGATGCTCGATGCCAAAGTCGTCAATCACTATCCTCTGTCTGTGCTCTAGGCTCTTCTCTCTCAAAAAAAAATCCGATCTATCCTCAAAAGTCGATCCCCCACCTTTCGACCTTTGACCTCCGTGGCCGGAGGTCTCTATTTATAGGGTTTAGGCACAGTTGGCATAGAAACTGAACAGTGGGGAGTGGGGAGTGGGGTGCTCTTTACGCGGCGGTTATGTTAACTGCTACCCACGTCTGAATGATCTCTCGACTCTGCGTGTGATGCGTATCCCATTATAAGGTAACGCGTATAACTGCTACAAAGATCACGGCATACAAGCAACGTGGGTAACTGCCCCTCGCGTAGAGATGATTAGCGTAGAAGCCAATTAGACGTAGAAATCAAATAGCTGCGTAGAAGCCAAATAGCTGTCAGGTTGGCGTAGAAGCCAAGTAGTTGTCCTGTTGGCGTAGAAGCCAAATAGCTGTCAGGTTGGCGTAGAAGCCAAGTAGCTGTCATGTTGGCATAGAAGCCAAATAGCTGTCAGGTTGGCATAGAAGCCAAATAGCTGTCCTGTTGGCGTAGAAGCCAGATAGCTGTCAGGTTGGCGTAGAAGCCAAGTAGCTGTCCTGTTGGCATAGAAGCCAAATAGCTATCAGGTTGGCGTAGAAGCCAAGTAGCTGTCATATTGGCGTAGAAGCCAAATAGCTGTCAGGTTGGCGTAGAAGCCAAATAGCTGTCCTATTGGCATAGAAGCCAGATAGCTGTCAGGTTAGCGTAGAAGCCAAATAGCTGTCCTATTGGCGTAGAAGCCAGATAGCTGTCATGTTGGCGTAGAAGCCAAATAGCACGTAAAACTTGATGTTGACTGGGGTCTTGAGCGTATTCTGGACCAGATAGTCTTATCACGTACCTTTGCAAATATAGCCTGAGTTGGCATATTTCGAGGAGATAGCATACGGCGTACTCCTATAGTTTAAAATAGCCAGGTCGGCGTATTTCGAGGAGATAGCATACGACGTACTCCTATAGCTAAAAATAGCCTGATGGCGTAATGTGCAGGGATGGTGATGTGGACGTATTAGCCCTAATTATAGCTCTCCCAGTCATTAGAAATAGAATAAAATCTCGAACATTAAATGCAGAGATCTGCCCCTATCTCGCGCATTAACTGCAGAGGCGTGCCTCGAGTTTTGTACGAAGAGCAGCTTTTGACGTGGCGGACAGCTTTGTCTCATCCTGAGCGTAAAAGCTCATGTCTGCCTGTGTAAAACTAGGCAGCGTATTTCTTGACTGCATAAACGATGACTTAAATCAAGGCTTTGTCACTAAACGACAGTCTGGGACTCTGTGTAGAATCATCATTACAGTCGTCCTCTCGATAGTTGTGCAGTACTCTTTGTCAGGAGTTAGGTTCATTGTACTGTCTGACAGGTTCATTCGAGGAATATGAAGCGTTCCTCGTACAACTCATTCGAGGGATACGAAGCGTTCCTCATATAACTTCCCGCTGCATTAAAAGTAGACAGATTTTTACGCCGAAATGGCAATATAGCAACCTTTTTACGCCGAAACAGTCTGGAAATACTGCATTACGCGGGTTGTTCTAGAACTATGTTTTATGCTGAATAGCGTTGAAGCTCTACTGTTACACCAATGGCTCTGAAGTCATATCTTGCGCCACCTAATGTTGGAGCTCTGTTTTACGTGGATTCCTGCATGTTTGATAGTTCTACGCGTATGATTCCTCAGCGTATTTTTTATGCTTCTATAAGACCCCCTTCAAAGTTTTCAAATTCCTCGTAATTTGAAACACTTTGAATGAAGCATGAAACGGTCAAGTTTGACTCATTCCGCGAGGCTGATTTCTCGGCAAATATTTAGGAATTTGTTGGAATTCGGTGTGATCTCCTCTGCCTATATAAAGGCGACTGAGTTAGCATGTTTCTCCCACACTTCCTTCACCATAAAGAGATGGTTGCTGAGCTTTGTCATGTTGTCTTGAGAAAGAAGAAGATCATGTTCTTTCAGCATGTAAGGAGCCGTAAAAAGAGGCGTCTTCGCACAAATGTCCTCTGCAACGATGGATCATGGAAGGATATCATAGCTTCCTTTGCTCGGGATGATCAGCAATTTCATATGGCGATTCGTCCAGGAGAGAGGAAGGGTCGTATTGGACCACACAGCATGCAAGCTGTAGTTTCTCCCATCATGGCGGTGGACGAGGGTAGGCAGTCTGGACCTGTCTTCCAGTATTGAGTTGGGTCTGAACCCCCAACACAATCTGCCATGGCATATGGAGGGTGGGCTTGAATAATTTATACAGGCCCAGTTATGTATCCTCTCGTCATTAATCATTTTTTTTGTTAATCGGCCGCAGAAACCGATTAACTGCTGAAGAAGACAGAAAAATATCTCCACCAATATGAGAACCTGGCAGAACAGATTCTCGGCATGATCTCGAATAAAAATAAGAAATCCTTTATGGAAAAAGGATTTCCATCATATGTAATCATGAAGATGAAAAATCCTTTATAAACTGGATTTCCATCATAAGTAATCATGATTAATAAAATCGTCTTCTTTTACGCATCTGATAATTTTCCATATTTGCTGTGATGAAGTCTGAAAATTTGCAGCTTCGGCACGTCTGAATAACCGACTCTGATAAAAATATATCTAATCTCGTCCCATCTTTTACGCGTAACTGAAGACACGTAGAAAGCTTCTTAGCATTAAGTTGAATGTCCAAACTATCATGCTATTTTGAACGAGGAGTCGCATAGAATTCTGAACTGTCACTTCTCTGATACGAAGAATTTGTTGTTCAGACCGTCACCTTCAAGAATGTTTTCCCGAAAATCCCTTGAAAAGGGCGAGAAATGGCCATCAAACAGGCCATACTTGAACTTGTGTAAAAGACTGGACTTACGATGAACTTTCAATCGACCCAAGAAGGAGAGTCATCTTCAATGCTGAACTCTATATGTTTTGGGCACTTGGAATATTTTGTAGCCAAGAAGGAGCATTTCTACGTAAATCCTTGCGATTGGCCATCTCTAGCTGTTGAGCGTAGAATCGTAGATTTGTAGCTTCTTGAGCATAAAATTATAGGTTTATAGCCTCTCGAGCGTAAAAGCTGCTGAGCATAAAAGCATCCGGGCGTAAAACCATAGAAGAAAACTTCCGAGCGTGAAGTCATAGATTTGTAGCCTCTGAGCGTAAAACTGTAGGTTTATAGCCTCTCGAGCGTAAAAGCTGCTGAACATAAAAGCATTCGGGCTTAAAACCATAGATTTATGGCCTCTGAGCGTAAAACCGTAGACTTGTAGCCACTGAGTGTAAAAAAGCTCCTAAGCGTAAAAATCATAGATCTGCTCTGCGCGTAAAATCTGGATCACTGACTGTCCGTCTTCTTTTTTTAAATGATAGGCTGACGTGGCACCAAATCATAACCGAATATTAAATATCGAATTTGGTTAGGAATTCGAAGAGTTATGCGAACTCTATAAATACCCCAAGGCCTTCAGAGAAGAAACTCTTCATCTGTCTTTTGCAAAAAAAAACCTTTGTCTCTTCAAGAACTCTTCTTCATCTCTTCTCTGAGCACTCTGAGTTTTTAGCAATGGCACCGAAACACGCTTCCACCGCTAAGGGAAAGAAAGTTGTCTCTTCCTCTCGCTCCTCTGCTCAAGCACGAGCAACTCCCATTGGGCTGAGCGAGCCTCGATCGGAACGCGATGCCCCTACGTCGAGCCATGCTCCGGATGTCATAGGTAAAGTTTTTTGGGAGAAGAAAAACAAAACCCTTCGCACACGTTGTACGTGAACGCGCAAGGTCATCTTCTGTGCTGATAGCCTCTTCGAGGAAGATGATGCACAGAGATGTTTTATCATTACGCCCATATTCCTAATGTGTCAGCGTAAGAACTCCATATTTTTGCAGTCTGGCATAAAAGCACGGACTGTCGAAATTTGGCGTATACTATAAACTTTGAGTTTTACGCGCTGGATGGAAATTTTGGCATAAAAAACTCAAATTTTGGCAGTCTGGCGTAAAAGCACAGACTGTTAAATTTTGGCGTATACTGCCAACCTTGAATTTTATGCCTCAGAAATAGATTCCAGTGTAAAAATTCAAGTTGTTGCAGTCTTGACGTAAAAGCACAGACTGATGATCTTTGGAGCAAACTGCAAGAGTGTAATGTATAGTATAGAAACTGACTTGTTCTCTTACATTTTGTAGTGGACTTGTAGATCCATCCATTAGCTGAGGTGATGGGCTCCACTGCCGGGATGCTGAACTCAAACTATTTGGAGGACTTGTCCCATGTGACATTCCCCATATCTGGAGATAACTATCCTGAAGGAAGGAGAATCCTGATCTCGTCCCAGGGAGAACGCATCATGTTGAACATGATCAGTGGGGAGCCCCTGACATACATCGACGGGACGGAGTATAGGAAACCAGGTTTCTTATTTGGGGATGTTATTGACAAGCAATCCCAGACCAAGCCCAAGAGGAAGGATTGGGTGTTCACTACTGAGTGCACGGTGATGTATCTGCCGAAGATGCCCAGGGATTACCCTATCTCGGCCTTCTTCCATGCCACGCATCCAAGGAAGATGATATGGGTGCTGACTCCCGATCTTCACGGCCGACCGGAAAAGATTTTACACAACAAGGGGGGTGACCGGGGGGTCTATATGAGCCGTCCTTCGGGCCCTGTTATGCCCTTTAGGGGATTATTGCCGGGTAGTGTCCCGAGTGAGTACAGTTCGCTGGTCCAGCCGATCCAGATATCGACCTTCTGCAATGACTTCATAGGGCAGGAAGAAATGTACCCCAGACTCAACCCTCGGACCAGTGGATGGCTTAGCCCGAGGAATCTTCGATAGGCTAGTTTGACTGTCTGGGCCCTGAAGCACTTCCAGGTAGAGTTGGAAAGTATTGGCTTGTTCGCGGCCATGAATGCCACAAGTGTTGGGTTGCCTGTCAACCCTAACTTGTTCTTGGCCTTGATGGAGCGATACAATTCGCTCAACGGGACTTTTGCCACTCCATTGGGGGAGTTGGGCTTAGCCCTTCATGAGATGGCAGAGATTTTGAAGCTGCCAATGGAGGACACTCCTTATGAAGAGTATGTCCCTACAAACAGAGAATTGAAGGATACAAACCCTCGGGCAGTGGCAGTGTATCAGGAGCTGATGAGCTACTACCTTGCCTATACCACTTTTTATAAGGAGTCGTCTGATTTGGCTCACGTCAACAAGTGGGCAACCTACCTCTTCTTCCACCAGGCCCGAAATGTTAAGCCGGATAAGGTGGTAGATAGCCAAAATAGGCCCTTGAATCTCCTGAGCATGCTTAATGCTGATACGATGGATGACCTCATCGACGACGCCGGGGCTCCGGATTATGTTCTCGATGAAGAGGTCGGAGGTTATCCTGTAGGCACAAAAGCCTACAGTTATATGAGGCATTGTCGTAAGCCTCTGTCAAGGGAAGCTCAATTGGCTGGCTTCCTCTCCATCTGGCTACGCCGCTGGGTAGTGCCTGGTATTGCATCTGCAGATCGTATCCATCGCAACACCTTATGGCCTGCAGTGCGTTTGGTATTTGGAGCAAGACTGGGCCTACTTCCTGCTATGGTATGTAGAATACAAGTAGGTTTGAGGGCCCTTACTGATGGGCTTCTTGCTGATGAGACACAGCGTGAAAGCTTTCCCAGGGTGGAATTACCATTCCTATACTTGATGGGATGGTTAATTCTTCATAACGCCTGGGTGATGTCTCCCAGTTCTGCCAGTAGTTCAGGGAATAACTTCTTGTTGAATTACAAGAATTTCTCTTGGAATGTGCTGACCGTCACAGATTGTCGGCGGGCGTTAAACATAGCCCACAACTAGAAGATCTTCAGTATCGTTCCCCCTGTACACATTAATCAACAGGAGAGAAAACTCAAGGATAAAGGTCATGGGAGAACCATTCTTTCTCCTGAAGCCTTTTACTGGTTGGTCTGCATTAGACCTTCCCACTTGCTATACAGAAGTGACGATCATTACTTCTTGGAGCCCTATCTGCCCAGTCGATTCGCCAGGCAGTTTGGGTATGACCAATTGTATGTGGGAAATGCCATCACCAGCTTCAAGTCTAGAGGTGGACTTATTGATGGAGCCAGAGGGTGGCGGTACTTCATTATGGGCTGCACTGGTGCAACTTTTGTGGTGCCCGTGACTTCTCTTTCTATGGAGCTGCACATGCTTCACTCGTACATGCAGTTCTATGCGTCCATCAATACCTTCCATCGTGATTTTGATATGCATGGAAGTTTTCGGATGCCCTCCCATAGGTCCAGTGGAAGGGTGGATGTTTCGTCTCTTTCCTCGGATGAGAATGAAGATACCGCCGGGATAGACGAATTTTTGACGACAATACCGAGAGGCGTACTAGCTCCGCCTGTAGAGCCTCTCGTTATCCCCCAGAAATGGAAGGCTTCAACTCCGAAAGAGCCTTCCCCTCGCAAGAAGAGGATTGCCAAAGGTCCGAAAAGGGCTTCCACCAGGGAGGTTTCTAGGAGCGAGCCTGTTGTTTCCCCGGTTGGGGATGATTCTTTGATAAGAGGTCCATCGCCTTTTAGAGAGGGAACCTCCATAGTTCCGGTTGGCAGTGCCGGAGATTCTTTGCCCTTGGTCGTTGCTACTATTACGGCTTCGGGTAGTGCTACGACATCGCCTACGAGGTCGAGTATTTTAAGAATACCTTTATCCAGACCAATAATGGGAGTAACCCCTACCTCGTATGTAAGTATTTCCAGCAAGATTCCACCCGATGAGCCTCGAGTGGATCTTGGTGAAGACTTGGAAGATGACCCACCAGTGTCAGTTGGTGCACCATCTTCCCCAGGTATGACAGTTTGCTTAGCATCATTAAGACATGATTTAGCTGTACTGGTTGCGGACGCGACATATATACCATCAGCCATGGGTAAATGTTGTCTTTACGCCTCTTTTAGAAAAATTAACATCAGGTTGATATTAACTTTCTTTTGTCTTCTTTTCAGGGGAAGACATCTCAGAGGAGGGCAGAATTGACGCAACCTTTGACTTTGTTACGGACCCAACATATGAAGTGGCGGTATCTGATGTTGAGGGAGCAAGCTTTGATACTGCCGATGCAATATTATCAGATGTTGTTCTACCAGTACCAGTGCAAATAATATCGGAGGAGGATGAGCCGATTGTCTCGATTGTGCCTCCTTTGTCGAGCATGCCAGCAACTTCGACCGTTGTTGGTGCTTCTTCTTTTGTCACGCCATATGTTGAAGCGACTACTATGGCAACATCCTCTGCAGTCATTCCTGGCAGGGTTTTTACCGATATCGCAGCTACTCCCAGCGTCCATTCTAATTTCGCCATGCTAGTTGAGCAGTATACTAGCATTTTCTACATCACTTTGAAAACGCTGATATCGATGGTGCTGGAGAAGAATCTAGACTTTGAGGCTTTGAAGACGTCCTCCAACCTCAGTATAGCGCAGATTAGATATTTCAGTGACGTTGGAAGAGCTGATGCGCTGGAGCAAATAGTTAATGGTTTAGAATAACCCATTAACGAATATTTGCAATTATCTCGAGCTAACGTCGATAATATGATTCAGGCTAAGTATGACTCCTTAACTGCAGAGCTTGCTGGGCACATGGAAACTCTGAACAAATCCATCCAGGAACGGCAGCAGGAGATGGATAAAGAGCGGGCTGTCTTGGTGGATTTTATTCCTTAGCTAACCAAGTACCAGGCCGAATATGAGGGAGATAAAGCGAGGGTTCGAGATTTGGAAGCTGAACTCGCTCATGCCAGGGAGAAGCTTCTCAAGACATTGGCAGCTCGTGATGTATTTATGGGCCAAGTGGAGATAGCTCAGCAGAACTTGGTACGTGCAGGAGTCATCCATGCCAGTTTTGTTGATGCTCGGTCCGAGCTATCTTGCTTGAGCGATGACGAGACAAGGCTGGAACAGGCTCGCAACCATGTCTTGAACTCCAGGAATGATAGAATGGCTGCTTTGGCGCGACAGATTAGGGATTTAACTGCTCCTCCCCAATGATGTACCTTCTTGTTTCTCCTGTAATTTTTCGGAGATAATAAAAATATATTTTCTGACTTTGTGGACCCATCACTTTAGAACATGATAGGCTAAGATGAAAGTGATATCAGAGGTATCATTAACATGACATACTTTCGTTAAGGTTTTGCTGAATGTAAATCTATTCAGAAGAGATATGAACCGGATAGAATATAATCCAACTAAATTTGTATACTAAACACTATCAGAGGTAATTTGAACATTATAGGTTTACAAATTAGTTAAGCATATCTATTAAGAGGTCATACGAATCTGATAGAATATGATCTAGCTAACCTTTGTGCATGACATCGTCAGAATAAGATCTTCATTACACTCCGTTTAAGCAAAGGAGGTCAAGTAAAGTACTTCTTCAGGAATTTGTCGTTGATAGGAGCCATTGCCAAATTTCCATTAGGCTTGGCTAATCTGAAGCGCCATTTGCAATCATATAAGGGCCCTCCCTTTCTTTATGATTGTTTGTGCGAATTTTGGACACCGTATTAGAAGTAATATGGACGTAGTACGATACCGTATTTGTTGAGGACATCCCACTGGAGGATTTTTGGTAGACCTATCATTTATTGTGCACGTTAAGTACAAATAATAAGTTCGAAACAAGCCCTATCAGAGGTAGTATGGACGTGATCGGTTTTGTGGCTGGTAAAGATATCCTGCTAGAAGATATTTTTTGTGGACCCATTACTTTTTCCGCACAAGAGTACAAGTAATAAGTTTAGGACAAGCCCGGCCAGAGGTAATATGGACATGGCAGTTTTTTATGGACTTAACACCATTGGCATACTTAGGGTTTAAGTATGGGTGCTAAGTTGAGATGACAACCGATATCAGAGGTAATATGGACGTGATAATCGATAGCCAAAAACTCAAAAAATTTGTTCAGAGGTGATATGAACATGACAAACTTCTGAGTTGTGACTCCACTGGGGATGGAGGTATATATCTCTGCTCAGAGGTAATATGAACATGGCAGTTTTTGTGGACTCAACACCACTAGCGTACTTGGGGTTTAAGTATGGGTGTTAAAGTTGAGATGACAACCAATATCAGAGGTAATATGGACGTGATAAGATAAGAATTTGTGGGGATAAAGAAAAACATAACAGATGTAACATGACCATTTTTGTGGTGCTAGATTTTACCTTGCCAAAAAAAATAGAGAGACACAGTTCAGAGGTAGTATGGACGTGAACTGATCGATAGTAGACAACCTAGGAGGTTTGCTCAGAGGTCATTTGGACATGGAAAACTCAGCTGAAGGTTGTTCCTCCGGGGGAGGTTTTTAGGGACTCATGCTCCATACTTCCCGAGGGGGATAAATTGCTAAGTCGGAGTGATATCAATTTGTCGTGACCGTCATCTTGTTTACAAATGCAAAGTGATGACTTTAGCGTCGATCAACTCCTGAATCCTTCTTTTTAGTACATAGCACGCCTTTGTGGGGTGATGAATGTACCGATGAAAGAGACAATATTCTGGGTCATCGACCTTGCCAGCCCTTTCAGGATATCTGATGTTGGGTAGCCGAAGTTTGTTTTCCTTCATTAATATATTGAAGATTTTAATGATGTCATCTTCATTGAAGGAAAAAGTCCCCTTCGGCCTTCGGGCTCCCGATGCCTGAGTTTTACGATCTTCCGGAAAGATGGTCATCGTTGAATCATCTTCAGATCCAAAGGGAATTCTACCCCCAGCTTTGGATGCTGCCCCATTTTGTCGAGGGAGACTACCCCCAGACCTGTTGTCGTATTCGTCCATAGAAGTTGATCTAGAAAGACCTGGATCTGATATTACAGGATCTGACCATAGGGGCTTGGAATTTGCAGGGGATGTGGTATATCCTAACCCAAAATGAGTTCGTTGACAGTAAGGATTACCATGCAACGGTGTTCGTCTGCCTTTTCCATAGTTGAGGCCTTATTTTAATTTCAAATTGTAACCCATGTTTTGCATAATCCTCAAAGCCTGAGGGTTATACCTATGGATTTGTATTTTCCCAGCATCGGACTCGCGAGATTCTTCTTGTACAATCGGTCTATTCCGTATTCGACCGAAGATTATTTGATGCTGATCATTGAGAGTCGGTGGAATAATAAAGACAGATTCTTCATGTGGCCCACATGTCATAACGACATTAGATCTTGACGCATCTTCCCACATGATCTCTCCATGCTCGAAAGTTAGGGGCGCTAAATCTTGATTTTGATCCCTGTTTTTGCATTTTTGGATCAAAAAATCACGCAAATCAGGGAGATGACCAAAAGAAGAAGAAGAAGGCTTATTTTACCTTTTTACATCAATAGGGACATGGAGATTGGGAACCATAACTCTTTTTCTGCCTTAAGAATACAGCAGTTCAGCTATATGAGTAGCACATGATCCATGAAGAGCGTATCTATCCACAAACTGGGCCTTCTTTACTCCGAGGGACTTCTCCTGGCGTAATTTGGAATTTTGCTCAAGTTGGCGTAAAATATGAGAAGTCCTCAAACGGCCATCAGCATTTCGTATAATCTGAAGAGCAGGCAACTTCTTTTCTTGATGGCGTAAAGGCCGAGAGGTCGAGAAATCTGCCACTTGTTTTTACTTGCGGAGATTGCAGGGACCATCTGCCCCCTTATAGGAGGGAGATATATTTTTACGCGCAGAGCGCATTTGAAATTTCTGACTTGGCGTTGAGGCCTTATCAGAAACTACGTATGCCCCGTCAGCGACGGAAGATGAGTTTTTACGCGCAGAGCGCGTTGTATACTTCTGGATTGGCGCTGAGGCATTGCCAGAAGTTTTGTCTGCCCCGCCAGCGACGAAAGACGAGTTTTTACGCACAGAGTGCATTGTATACTTCTAGATCGGCGCTGAGGCATTGCCAGAAGCTTTGTCTGCCACGTCACAGACGGAAGATAGATTTTTACGCACAGAGCGCATAGGTTGGGATGCCATAACCTTGTTGATCGGAGAGAGAGAGCCTGCAGGAAGGGTAGAGGATATCTGGGGCATCCATACTTTACGCAACTTCCTGCTATCCTGAACAGATAGGGAATGAGAGCTACCCCCAGCGCGGAGCATGTCTTGATAAGCAGATTGGTTGAACGGGACGACCAGAGTCTTCTTCGTTGATCCGACGGATACAGCATCGTGTTGAGCAATGATTTTCTTATCAGAAGAGAAAGTAGTCCCCAGTAGAGTCGACGTCTTGTGTTTGATAATAAACGAAAGAAATAAAACTAGGTTTATACGAAACCCTTTCTTTGGTTTACAAACAAGAAAAGAAGTACAATCAATCCTATACGAGAATGTTAAGTACAAAAATTTAATTCTGGGTAAATATTGCTATAGGAGTCTGATCTGCGGTCGATCACTTTGTCCCTTGGACCATACGATGACGTAGAAGTGTTGTAGAAGAGGGAGAAGCTTCAAAAATTGCAAGAGGGATTGGATGCTCGATGCCAAAGTCGTCAATCACTATTCTCTGTCTGTGCTCTAGGCTATTCTCTCTAAAAAAAATCCGATCTATCCTCAAAAGTCGATCCCCCACCTTTCGACCTTTGACCTCCGTGGCCGGAGGTCTCTATTTATAGGGTTTAGGCACAGTTGGCATAGAAACTGAACAGTAGGGAGTAGGGCGCTCTTTACGTGGCGGTTATGTTAACTGCTACCCACGTCTGAATGATCTCTCGACTCTGCGTGTGATGCGTATCCCATTATAAGGTAACGCGTATAACTGCTACAAAGATCACGGCATGCAAGCCACGTGGGTAACTGCCCTCGCGTAGAGATGATTGGCGTAGAAGCCAATTAGACGTAGAAGTCAAATAGCTGCGTAGAAGCCAAATAGCTGCGTAGAAGCCAAATAGCTGTCAGGTTGGCGTAGAAGCCAAGTAGTTATCCTGTTGGCGTAGAAGCCAAATAGCTGTCAGGTTGGCGTAGAAGCCAAGTAGCTGTCATGTTGGCATAGAAGCCAAATAGCTGTCAGGTTAGCATAGAAGCCAAATAGCTGTCATGTTGGCGTAGAAACCAGATAGCTGTCAGGTTGGCGTAGAAGCCAAGTAGCTATCCTATTGGCATAGAAGCCAAATAGCTGTCAGGTTGGCGTAGAAGCCAAGTAGCTGTCATGTTGGTATAGAAGCCAAATAACTGTCAGGTTGGTGTAGAAGCCTAATAGTTATCCTGTTGGCGTAGAAGCCAGATAGCTGTCCTGTTGGCGTAGAAGCCAGATAGTTGTCATGTTGGCGTAGAAGCCAGATAGCTGTCATGTTGGCGTAGAAGCCAAATAGCACGTAAAACTTGATGTTGACTGAGGTCTTGAGCATATTCTGGACCAGATAGTCTTATCACATACCTTTACAAATATAGCCTGAGTTGGCGTATTTTGAGGAGATAGCATACGGCGTACTCCTATAGTTAAAAATAGCCAGGTTGGCGTATTTCGAGGAAATAGCATACGGCGTACTCCTATAGTTGAAAATAGCCTGATGGCGTAATGTGCAGGGATGGTGATGTGGACGTATTAGCCCAAATTATATCTCTCCCAGTTATTAGAAATAGCACAAAATCTCGTGCATTAAATGCAGAGATCTGCCCCCATCTCGCGCATTAACTGCAGAGGCGTGCCTCGAGTTTTGTACGAAGAGTAGCTTTTGACGTGACGGTCAGCTTTGTCTCATCCTGAGCGTAAAAGCTCATGTCTGTCTGTGTAAAACTAGGCAGCGTATTCCTTGACTGCGTAAACGACGACTTAAATCAAGGCTTTGTCACTAAACGACAGTCTGGGACTATGTGTAGAATCATCATTACAGTCGTCCTCTCGATAGTTGTGCAGTTCTCTTTGTCAGGAGTCAGGTTTATTGTACTGCCTGATAGGTTCATTCAAGGAATACGAAGCGTTCCTCGTATAACTTATTTGAGGGATACGAAGCATTCCTCGTATAACTTCCCGCTGTATTATAAGCAGACAGATTTTTACGTCGAAGTGGCGATATAGCAACCTTTTTACGTCGAAACAGTCTGGAAATACTGTATTACGCGGGTTGTTCTGGAACTATATTTTACGCTGAATAGCGTTGAAGCTCTGATGTTACGCCAATGGCTCTGAAGTCATATCTTGCGCTACCCAATGCTGGAGCTCTGTTTTACGCGGATTCCTACATGTTTGAGGGTTCTACGCGTATGATTCCTCAGCGTATTTTTCATGCTTCTACAAGAATCATATATAATACTTAAATAGGTTAAAACCATATTATAGGTCAAAACTAGGTCAAAAAAGGTCAAACTAAGTCAAACTAGGTTGAACCTAAGTTTCTATGTCAATGCTAATTTATATACACTATATATATATATATATATATATATATATATATATATATATATATTAGTACCTATAATATATACCAATACCTTGGTCTATGTGTGATATCATAGCCTGTATCATAATTTTGTCCCGTATCTTGATGTCCTACATCTTAGCTATACTTATACTATTACCCATAACTTAGTATCATAATTACACTATATAAACCTATAATACCTATATTATAACTTAACTATATAAATATCTTGACACTTAACTTAATACCTTAACCTTACTCAAGCTAGATATCATGATACTAATAACTTTAGTGTATCCTAATAGTACACTAACTCTCTAACACTATACCCTAACGTTGATACATACTTAACCCAATTGATACTTGCAACCTCACTTACAAGTAGGTAACTGATACCAAATTCTCTTAACCAATACTCCACATACCTTACATAACTTGCTGCTGCAACTGTCTTAACCTCCCTAAAATCAGACAATACCACAACATCAATAACACCTACAACAACTACAACAACACCAACACACCAATAGCAATATAGATTTCCTGTTGTTGTTGTCTGTTGGTCATGACAACCCGAGCTTGGAACTTACTCTAACCTCTAAACTGCCTCTACACTCTCATCAGCGCATCAGTATACTATCAACTCAACAGAATACTGAAGTTGTAGACTCTTTGCTCGATCTGCCTAGTGCAACCAAGCACAGTTGCTACTGCTATGTTACTTCTTCATAACCATTAATTCCCCCCTCACTTAGAACATCAATCAATAATAAAGCAATATCAACAGCAATAACACACAACAAGCATGTTACTGTTTCAGAGGTGATAACCTCCCTTCCTGATTCTACACTGACTCCTCTCAGGTCTTCTCCTTGCTCTGGGTATTACAGCATTCTCTACCTGACCTAACCGTACTACTCTCTGTATTTACCTGAGCAATACCAACTGCAATGCAGTAGCTGTTGTTGCTCCCAAAACCCGACTATGATCATGGCAGTTGACTGCACATCTTCATCATTATTCCTAATGTCCTTACCCGAGTTTCCAAGGTAGTATACAATAGTGCAATGCACCCTCACTGAACCCGACACTCTGTACACCCTTCTCATACAACCACCAGCACACACTTACACTATTCAATATGGTGCACAACACCCTCCTACATACACAAGACCAATCGACAAACACCTTGGGTGCACTATTGTGTATCACCCTTAAATTCTCCGATATGCAATTGATACCAACTCCAATCACCAAAAACACCACCAAACTTATGAGCACATATAATATATGAAATAGAGCTAGAATTAAGTAATATAGACTAAATATAATAGATCTACAAAAATATGGACACAAAGAACCAATAAAATAAAGAAAATACCAATTTTCAACCCCGTGTCATAATGTATCATGACACGCACTCCCCGTGTCAAATTATGGACACGTGGAACCCATCACACATCACAATAGACTCTATTTGTCCTATTAAGGATACGATACAATCAACACATGGACACAACTTGGATTCTCCCAAATTGAGCCCAAAAACCAACAATACAACCATCAAATGCATAGATCTACACAAATTGAGGCTTCTAGTGCCTAGATCTATCATAAAAAAGTTATTTCTCCAACTAGAAGGTTCATATAGGTCTTTATAGTCTTCCTACACATATAATAGGTAAAGTTGAGAAGTTTACCTCTACTAGAAGTGTTCTCCTTAGTGGATTTCGAATTTGGACATGGTAGGGATGACTTGGACACGAATTCCTCCTTGGTGACTCCTCTCCAAGCTCCTTCTCCTTAATGAAGAATGAATGAAGAGATTTGGGAAGAGAAAGTGAAATTTGAAATCTAGAACTAAAATTTGAGAGGGAATGATTTGGTATTTAAAATAAATTATTGCTTGGAAAGAAAGTAGCAAATTGGAGGGAAAATTAAATTCAAAAGAAAGACACGTGGCATTCTCCTATTGGTTGGGTTCAAATGGTTTTAATTCTTTTCCCTCCAAATTGAATTTAGAAATTTAAAAGGAAATGAATCTAATTGATTAAGAAGAGAATCTCTACAACTAATAGGGAATATTCCTTTTATGATAACTAACTTAGTTTAATTCTAATTAATTAACTAGGCAACTAACACTAATTAATTCTAGGCCATACCCATTAATTCTAAACTAACCAATAACACAAAATATACTCATATAATATTAGCAACATGCAAAATTATCAAAATACTCCTAGCATACAAAATTACTAAAATATTCCTATAGTAAAAATAGGAGGTTACATCTAGGCCAAGCATATCCTCGTAACTCCAGACGAAGATATCGATATACTCCTTTTTAGCTGGAGTAAAGCGTGTTGATCTTCTTCAAGAAGACTCTTGCTAATAAAGATTGGTCTTAGAAAAGATTCTTCTCCTACATCAATTTAGACTATTTTATCCTAGTAGGTGGTTCATATTGCTCAAACCGAAGCTCCCATTGAGTATCCATCTGTTGTGTCCATGGATCGTTCTCAAATGGTTCCAATAGTTCAATGTCTTTATTATCTGGGCTAGTTGACACCATATTTATGAAAAAGCCTGTTTGAATACGTCATGCATGCTTTCCTCAAAATTCCACAATAATGAGTCAAAGGAATGATAATGTGCTTCTTCTTCTAATTCTGAACCTTCAGGACTTGTTGGTGGTGTGACATATCCCAAACCATGACCGGTCCGCTGGTAGTATATTTTTGGCATGCTTTTTGGAGAGAAGTAACGTATAGGAGTCTGTCTGTCTTTTCCATAATTCAGTTCCAAACCAGATTTTAAGTTGTAGCCCATCCCTTGCATAATATTCTTGGCTGGTTGACTGTAATGATATAGTTGATCTTCCCAATATCCTCGTCAGAAATTAGTCTGCATGACTTTTTTTCTAGATTTGCAAAAAATTATCTAACGTTGCTTGTCCTGTCTTGCTGGGACTATGAAGTATACATCCTTATATTATTTATATAATGAATTTATTAGAATGGAGATGCCACGGATATGGACAGAGGTCCGTAGAGACGAAGAGCCTCTAAGAATTTTTTAGCAAACGGTTCAACATCAACGTAATGCGAAGTAGTGTCTTCTTTATTCATGAAATACGAGATCTTTTCATCTTCCACATAGTCAACAGAATCTTTAGCCTTAATAGGAGGTTTGGTAAGATTGATGACTAGGAGTCAATTCATTGATGTTGGTTTCTTGTTACGACAAAGGACGATAACAAGTGGCTCATTCTTTGACGTTGATTGTTTATTGCATCAAAGGTATACGAATTGAGGTGACTTGTGCAGGTTGATGATGAGAGGCTTCAAAGGAGTCGGACGAGTAGTACGTCCTTTGACACAGATCATCAAAGTTTCTTCCTTTGGGGTATTCTCAGCTTTATCACCATCTTGATTAGCCTTTTCTTTCGTGTACTCCGGTGTATAGAGTGCAGAGTCAGAGAAAAAGGCTTCAATACCTTTGAATGGGTTGAGACCAGCTACCTCTGTTTTGACTTCTCCCCGACTGTCAACATAATTAAAGCATTAATGTAGGGTGGAGAGTATAATTTTATGCTCGTATATCCATGGTCGTCCCAGCAAAATATTGTAGGATACATCAGAGTCGATCACATAGCATGTGACTTCAGTACGTAGATCGTCTATTTGACTTTTTAGGCGTATATTTTCCAGCGGTTTACTTCTTCCAACATTGAAGCCTAGAATAGTAGTGTTAGTGGAAGACATGTTGTGTATTGGTATATTCAATCCTTTCAATAGTCCTTTAGGAATGATGCTGAATGAAGAACAGGTTCGATGTGAATCCGGTTCACCTTAATAGATCTGATATAAACGGTATAATATAGAGGCTTGTCATGCTTGTTATCTTTGAGTAGCATGTCATCTTGCATGAGGTGATGTTAGGAATCCTCTCGATCACGCTGTAGCATTGAGGACACGCTAGTGGCTCTTCATCATGAGTCTTGAGTTGAGCTAAGCATGAGTCTGCATGTATCAGAGCTTTGCTTAAAACTTTACGCGTCTCCTTCGACAAACGAAGTAACTTGAATATAAAAAATTGGGCTGGGGTATTGTCCAGTTGTGCCAATATGTCAAAATCGTAGGGCTTTTCACGTCCTTGGGGTACATTCTTATTCAGGGATTTATCAAAGAGTACTTTCTTTTTCTTTCTTTTCTCTGTCGTAGTAGGCTTCAAAGGACCAGGTTCGGTTGTGACCGAAGCAACAGGAGTTGGAGAAGTAGGAAGAGTATCAAGAATATCTTCTGGGACAGACTCGTAAGTTTTATGATAATCTTTGCCAGACCTGGTACCAGTCATGGCTTATTCTTCGGACATCGGAGAAAGAAGCACCATGTTATAAGACTTGAGTTTCTTTTTATCATGCCTCTTCTTGAAGCGAGTCTGTGGGCTAGTCTTATCGTAGCCCAATCTATACAGGATTTGCTGGAATAACCTCGGAGTTGTAGAGGAATACATTATCCCTTGCCAAAGTTTAAACCTTCAGCTTTCTAGAAATTATACCCCATATTTTGTATTAAGCATAAAGATTGTTGGCTGTATTGATGAAATTGGGGATGATCCTCCTCAACCACCTGAGTTGAGGTCGATGCTCTAATTATTGTAGAAGGATAAGGGAGAATTAGGGTAGGAACACCTTCATAAGAAATAAAGATTTGGTGTGCCCTATACAGCAGAACACTGCCAATCATGGACTATTGCCAGTGTGTCAAGCAAAGCTTATGAGCGGAGCTTGGTGGGGCAATATTCAGATTTTGAAATTTGATCTCGAGAGATATGTCTTCTTGATGTTGATCTTGATCTCTATCTGAGTGATGATCCTAAGAAACATAATGCATGTTTTATAGTGCTTGCCATTCTTGGATTTTGGATTGGAAGATGCTACTCCCTGGTCCCAATCTGGTAGTAGGTCAGGATGAATTCACATAATCTCGACATGATCTGTGGTAAGAATCACCAACCCCTTTGTTTGACTTCGAGGAGGCAGAAGATTTATCACTTCCATTGTAGCTTGAGGTATTGGGATGACGTCATTTGGGACTTCTTGTGCTAGAAAGTTGCCGAATTAAAAAGACACCATATTGGCAGTGACTGTCTTCTCCTCGTTGTGAAGGGTGATAGCTTTAGCATCTATCAACTGTTGTATCTTCTTTTTCAAGATATAACAAGCATTGGTAGGGTGATGTACATATCGGTGGTATAGGAAATACTTTGGGTCGTCTGTTATATCTTGCCTCATTCGGTCGCTTGATATCAGGTAATTGCAACTTGTTTCTTTTTATCAAATATTCAAAATATTGTGGATATCGTTCTCGTCAAAGAAATATTCTTCCTTAGGTCTGGAAGACTCTGGAGGCTTTTGTGCTGGAGGGGAGGTGGGTCGCTTTAACAGGTTTATTGCTAAGGCCTCATTTCCTTTGCTATTATGATTATTCGCATTGTTGTTGTTGTTGGAGGGGCATTTTCCTTCTATATTGGTCATTTATAATCCCAAATTTATGTGCCACCTTCGCGTTACCTTTAGCAGCTTTGGCCCTTATGATGAACGTCGTCCAGTCTTAAAATTGAGTTGGACCAGTCCAGAGCCCTACTATAGGCAGTAGATTCTTTTGGGAAGTAGCAATAAATACGAAATCTGGAATACAAGAGGGCAACTATAGAGTTGCTTGCCTGAAATACTTTATGAATTCGCAAGCGAATTCTATCTCCTTCTATTTGATATCGATGAGTGAAGACATCGTCATATCCATGCCTCCCTTGTAGAATCGTGAGAGAAAAATATACTTTATATCATCAAACGAGGATATGCAGTTATCAGGTAAACTACGATACCAATAGTAGGCTATGTCGGCCAAGCATCCCATGAATATTCTGGTGATGAGAGAATCCTCTTTCCGTATATGAGCCATCATTATATTAAAATAATTAATATATTGGCTCGGCGATGTCATGTCTTCAAACAAGGCTATTGATTGGGGTATGTATTTACGAAGAAATGAAACATTATCCCAATGAGGAGGATAAGGTTGTTATACCCCAAGATTGTTGAGTTGGTCTTTGTTCTTCAAAATATTGCCTGTGCACACAACTCCTAGATAGCTTCGAAAGGATCTTCTGGTCAGAGTGGTGCAGCTGACTGATAAGATCCTGGTTGAACAAGTATTATCACCGACGGAGGTCCACTCCCAATATTAAGAATATTAAGAGTTGGCGCTGCTAACTCTTGGTTCAGGACTGCTTCTGGATTTGTGTTATCCTGCAGAGGTATTATTCCAGGAGTAGGCTATGCAAGTACAAATTAAGCCACTTGGACAGGTATTGTTGTAGCAGAATATTAGGCTATCATCATTTGATGCATATTTTGTATCATAGTGTGTATGTCCCTGAGATCGGCCTCTAATGAGTTGAGGCGTTATTAGGTGGCTTCTGATGGAGAAGTGTTTTGTTCGTCACCGATAGTGTAGATGTTAACATCTATGTATACAACAAAGGGATTGGTAGAAAGAACTGTGTAGTTGGAGTCTACACTGTCAGTTTTAGAATCAAGGGGGGTGCTACTCCCATCCTCGAATTCTGAGAAATGGGGATTCCTGTGAAGAACGAGCTCTCATCTCCGAGAACGGGTATTTTGGTATACTCCTTCAAATGAGTCAAAAAAGTTGGTCCAACCTCTTCTGGCTGGGTGTTCTTGAAGAACTTTGTCTTGATTGTCTCCCGCCATGGGAAAGATGCAAAGCCATATATGTTGGAGCAAGGAGCAGTTCGTCATCATCATACTCCTAGTTGTCAACTTGCTTTGTATATCAAGATTTAGGAGACAGTATAGGTCAATCGGTCAAACACGGACCGTTTTACTGATGTACTACAATATTTGATTATAACTCTATGATAATTGCAACGATGTTCATTAGAAAATATCGTTGTAAAGTCAGAAGGGTCTCTCTCTTTACACTTTTGTATAATAAGATCACATAAATTGAAAAAGGAAAGAGAAGAGGAGGAATAGGGCAGACTCTACCTCTTTACATGGGATACATTGAATCATCTATGCACATTTTTGGTTCCCTGGTGTAGAGTGAGGTGCTGGCTTGATTAGCGAATGATTCATTACATCTCGAGATTTTGTCCTTCAAGGATGAGAGAAAGTTGTTCGTAGTAGACCTCTCATGTACACGCCCACTGTAAAACCCATAATTTTAAAAACCGTATTAACTATTTTAATTAATTACTAATTGATTTATAATATTTATTGGCTCATTAGTAGAAATAGAATTATTTTAATTTTTATTTTAGGGGATTGTGCATTTAGAGATTTTATGGAGCAATTATAATTTTTCCTAAATTATTTACATGTAGGAGACCCTGTGGACAGTTGATAGATTAATGGTATGTACTAATAAATTTTTAGAATTTTTTATGTATATATATATATATATATATATATATATATATACAATGTTAATTAGAAAAGAATAAAAGAATAGAAAAGAAAAAGAAATAAAAAACCTTAAACCCTAATCCACTAATAAACTACCCGCCCGTTAGCCCCACACCCGCTACGCGCGAAAGAAGACTCAGCAGCAGCTTCAACAAACCCCCCGCGCAGTACTCCCCCGACCCCGCACGCTATATATATATATACATATACGATGATTAAACCCTAACCCTAATCTGTATACAACCCTGCGACCTGAGCGACCGCGCCATTCACCTGAGCGCCGTCGCAAACCCGTCGGAGTTCCCCCGCACGGCCGACCGCGTCAACCGCCACGCGCGTACACTGCAGAATTTGACTGCAGTGTAGCCCTGTTCAGGCCCCGATTTCTGTGCCATCGTTCGACCAAACTCGACCCCGTCTTCACCGGTACGTTCATGATCTATCCCCCTTCCAATACTGTATATTAGTTTACCTCGAACAACGCATAACCCATGTTTAAGGACTGAGATAAAGTTGACGAAAAATGATAACTTTTCAATCGCAGAAAACTGCGGTAACTACCCATGTTTAAGGACTCGTATCTTCCACCACAGAGATCTAAATTTAGTTTTTCTTTTTGGTATGCGAAGACCACCTAACCGAGATTAATTGTTGTCAGATACAATATTTTAATTATTGTTGTATGTAGAATTAAACTAAGTTAAAAATCCCGAAAATAAACTTTTTTAACTTCCAAAATTTATGATACGGAGCACGCTCCACCAAACAGGACCGCCCCGTAGTGTACCAAGTACACCGAAAGGCGCGTACGGTATACCCAGACGTGTGGGCCTTCGCAGAAACTGATTCGGACGCGTGTGTGCGTCGGAATCAACCCGTATCCGCAAAAATTCTTCATATCGCAACTTTTGTACAACTCTACGCCATTTAGTGTACGCTAGTCAGAATGCGACGAAACTTATGCCACTGGACTCGTGGTATCACGCTGGTCCTGTGACCCAATTTTTAAGTAATTCTGAGACAGTTGACCAAGTTGCCTATTTGCGGGCTCCACGGTTGACTTTTTGGACAAAATTATGTTCGGCTTACCGAAATCCACAATTGGACATACCGTTCAGTTTGTACTAATATTTAGAGTTTGTTTGATCTATAATTTGTCCCATTTAGAGACCTTTACTCTTGACACATTTTTCAGTGCAAAGTGGGCCACATGTGGACCCCACTTTAACCCAAAATTATTGTTTTGCCCCTGTGTCCAAATTGGACGAAAGGGTAGTAATTTTTATCTATCTCAGTGATTCCGAAAATATTGGTGATATCTATTTCAGCATCCGAAGATGTTTGTTCGGAGGCCTTAGTTCCTGATTTCGTGTCCTTGACATTTGGACGCTTATACTATAAAGATTACTTGTCAGGCAAGTATACCTTGCCATTGTACTATTATTCATATTCTATATATTGCATGCATCTTTATTTTCTGTTATTAGTTCATATATTTTAACTGATATATAAAATGCGCATCTAAGAAAACTTGGGTGCAACGACGATGTCGTCGTAATTTATTTTTATTATGTATATGCATTGACCTTGTTTATGAGACTGCTCCATTATCATGAAGCATCATTAGGTTTCATTGGCCGTGACACAGCTGTTACACGAGTGTGAGTCTCATATAGATCACGAACTGCGTGACAGGTCTGGCCTCCTGTACGTATGGGCCGTGCGTTAGGGATAACTGCTGATAGAAACTTTGCATGCTAGAAAACTTAGCGTTATTAGTAGTCCATGGACATAGAATATTATAGTATGATGGTCCAATCCTTGTCCTTGTTTGGTTGCAGGGTTGGACTATTGTACTAAAGATAGGCTATGAACCAAATCGTGTCATGGATGTGACATGCTTAGAGCATGGGGTAGGAAGAACAACAAGTACCGCATTTGGCTCCTTTATACATTTCTTTTTGTAACCCGAAAGCTCCGCCGGAGATACGGGCGGTGATGAGCCTTTATATTATATTATCAGGCGGCCTCTTCCGTTCAAAAGATGACATGCTTTGTAGGCCCCTAATTCTCTGAGAGAATTATGCCAATCCCATTTTATGGCTAGATAGCCCACTTGTAAGAAAGTTGTTCTCAAGCTGCATTCACATAGATGGTTAGGCGACCCCATTGGATATTTATTTTAGTACTTTATTGGCATGCTTATATGTATCTTGTTATGTCCCTCTGAGGACCTGGTCCCTTGCCAGGTGTAGATGTTCATGAGTATTCGCAGGAGTGCAGATCTGGACTGGTTGCTTATCTTTGAGGAGGTCTTTCCTTCGAGCCTCGTAATTATTAGTGATGTACCTATATTATGATTATTTTTATATTCTAGTTCGACAGTGGATTTGTTTCCATCCGACTGTCATCCTTAGATACTTCATATTGAGATCTAGTTATATAGATATTGGCTATTTATTTATTTCTATTTGATTTTCTGTGGATGAGATTTAGATATGCTATGTGACTTGTGATAGTTTTTACCACTTATGAATTATTGTTCATTATACAGTGTAGCATGTGTTATGGTTTCCATATATTGGAGTTGCCATATACATGCGGCTGGCATGCTTACGTGTCCTAGTTCTACGTATTTTGGGACTGGTACGTGACATATTTTTGTGGTGGCCCATGCAGGTCGAGAGCATATTATCTCGGTTACGTTACTGTACGGAGCAAGCCTGCACCTAGGATTAGAGTATAGGATCTCATCCACAATTGACTATGACTCATCTTCCTTCCAATCTGTTCTATCTAAATAATCGCATTATGCTTGATTCCTATACTTCCTAATAGTTCCTTGAGTATTTCCTCCTCCTAGAATATAGAAGTCCCTGTTGTTAGATAATAAGTAGGGTAACCTTCCTATTAAGAGTACAACTAGGATATTGACACATCACTAAGTTAGAATACTTAATGAACCCTAGCATCCCTTACCTGTAGATTGATTTACCCTTACCCCTCGATATATTTATGATGACTTGAGAAAGGTATAGACACTACTAGCGTTAGTTCAAAATTTTACCATAAAGTTTGACCCTAGTATTGAGGAACCAATAGAAAACCAAAATTGAATATTAGGACTGAAACTAACCTTCATAGTAAGATAGTATTGGAGAACTATAAATCTAGATTCTTGTCTTGATATTAACAGAACAGTACCTTAGGAAGCCAAGAAGAATATAATAATTCCCTTGATTATACCTCGATCATAGAGATTAGCATATCACCTTCCCTTTGAAAACTATGATATTATCAAGAGTCTCTCTATTTAATTTCATATCTTGTTCCTTTGCTACCTTAACGTTCGCTAATTATGCGACGACTAAATTATGTTCTTCTTTTCTTCATCTTCCAACTCATACCACATAACTCTTATGATTGTAGGCCAAGTGATTTTATTCTATGTTAGGATATATAGTGTGGTAGGATTATAGTTTACTAATCTTAAATTTTGAAAATTTTGTTCTTGGTAGTTAGAGCATGATAGTTTTGAGTTATTCTTGTAGATTGTGACTTGTTGATTATCCTTTAGTTTTGAATAACATAATTTGTACCCCTACCTCGATACGAGTTATATTCTCTTTCCCCTTGAAGGCCAGTAACTTTTCCATTCATGCTATTGACACTTGTTCTATAAGAACTATGATTAAGACATAAGATGACCATTACCTATATAATACAATAGGGTACCTTAATAAGTGCCAAGACCTTTTCTCGTAAACCTTAATAGGAGTTTCTACTTTATCCTTAAGGCAGTACAGTATTAGTTTAATTGTTTTAAGTTGGGTAGTATACCTCACAACCTAGTATCACATAGTCCTCTTGACCTACTAATAAAGTGTAATAGAATGACACCAACGATAGACTTGCATAAGAAGATAATGTTTATTCAAACTGTAGAATTTAGAATCTCATACCCCTACTTGGTCGGCTAGCGACTTAGACAAGGAGTTAATATGACAACTGTAAAGATTGTAGAGCCTTATCTCTTTATGAACTTGAATTATTTTGTAATTTCTCTCATCATAATCTAGCGTGCTTATATTTTCTGGACTACCTCGACTTATGTTGCTATTATAGCCTAGTTTTACAAGCTCATTCTTTTATCGAGCTTGATCATGACATATGTGTTATTTGGGTCTGATCAACCACACTAATACATTGTCTAATCAGAATCAAGTGTATTACGGTCTGATCAACCTTAGTGCATTTGGTTCACTCTTCGCATGACTACTTTACGTAGATTGAGATATATATAGTTGACTAGTAGATGAATGTACTTGCCCTATAAACATTACTAAGCATATCGTATCGGTTACATAACTGTACTGATACGAGCATGCGAATAAGAATTTATCAAATAGGATTTCAATCCACAACTGCCTTAACAATTCTCATTTGAATTTTTTAAATGCCCTGATCCACATACTTCTATTCTATTACCTCCCCCTTGAACTCTTTATCATTGTTTTTCGTCTTTCCTTATTTCGAAAAGACGAAACCTCATGCTTAGTATAAGTTTGATATACATATAGTGCTAGATATACCCCATAGGCAAATCACATTACTTGATGATTATTTTTCGTAATTAAGGGCATATCATATGTGATAGATTAGATGTTAAAATTTTTGAGGATTGAATAACATGATTGAATAATTTGAGGAATATTTTCTCAAATGTATATCCTTATGTGATAGATGGATAAATTCTAAGTTGGGTAAAAATTGCATTGTTAAACTTGGGGTGAATTCTTTTTAGATTGTGACCAAGTAAGATTAGATAGTGAGAACCCTACCATATTTTAATTTCGAGGATAAAATTATTTTAAGTTGGGTAGAATATAAAACCCATAATTTTAAAAACCGTATAAACTATTTTAATTAATTATTAATTAATTTATAGTATTTATTAGCTCATTAGTAGAAATAGAATTATTTTAACTTTTATTTTAGGTGATTGTGCATTTAGAGATTTTATGGAGCAATTATAATTTTTTTTAAATTATTTACATGTAGGAGACCCTGTGGACAGTTGATAGATTAATGGTATGCATTAATAAATTTTAAGAATTTTCTATGTATATATATATATATATAATGTTAATTAGAAAAGAATAAAAGAATAGAAAAGAAAAAGAATGAAAAACCTTAAACCCTAATCCACTAATAAACTACCCGCCCGTTAGCCCCACACCCGCTACCCGCGAAAGAAGACTCAACAGCAGCTTCAGCAAACCCCCCGCGCAGTACTCTCCCGACCCCGCACGCTATATATATATATATATATATATATATATATATATATATATATATATATATATATATATATATATATACGATGATTAAACCCTAACCCTAATCTCTATAAAACCCTGTGACCTGAGCGACCACGCCGTTCACCTGAGTGCCGCCGTAAACCCGCCGGAGTTCCCCCGCACGGCTGACCGCGTCAACCGCCACGCGCGTACACTACAGAATTTGACTGTAGCGAAGCCATGTTCATGCCCCATTTTCTATGCCATTGTTCGACCAAACTCGACCCCGTCTTCACCGTTATGTTCACGATCTATCCCCCTTCTAATACTGTATATTAGTTTACCTCGAACAACACGTAACCCTAGACAAAAACCGAGGTAAAGTTGGCAAAAAATGACAACTTTTCAATCGCAGAAAACTGCGATAACTATCCATGTTTAAGGACTCGTATCTCCCACCACAGAGATCCGAATTTAGTTTTTCTTTTTGGTATGCGAAGAACACCTAACCGAGATTAATTTCTGTTAGATACAATATTTTAATTATTGATGTATGTAGAATTAAACTAAGTTAAAAATTTCGAAAACTAACTTTTTTAACTTCCAGAATATGTGATACGGAGCGCGCCCTACCAAACGGGACTGCCCCATCGTGTACCAAGTGCACCGAAAGGCGCACATAGTATATCCAGACTTATGGACTTTTATGAAAACTGATTCGGACGCGTGTGCATGTCGTAATCAACCCGTATCCGCATAAATTCTCCGAATCATAACTTTTGCAAAACCCTGCCCCATTTAGTGTACTCTCGTCAGAAAGTGACAAAACTTGTGCCACTGGACTCATGATATTGCGCTGGTCCTGTGACCCAATTTTTACGTAATTCTGAGATAGTTGACCAAGTCACCTATTTGCGGGCCCCATGGTTGACTTTTTGGGCAAAATTGTGTTCGGCTCACCGAAATCCATAATTGGACATATCATTGAGTTTGTACTGACATTTAGAGTTTGTTTGACCTATAATTTATTCCATTTAGAGACCTTTACCCTTGGCACACTTTTTGGTGCAAAGTGGGCCACATGTGGACCCTACTTTGACCCAAAATTATTATTTTGCCCCTGTGTTCAAATTGGACTAAAGGGTAGTGATTTTTAGCTATCTCACTGATTCTGGAAATGTTGGTGATGTCTATTTCAGCATCCGGAGACGTTTGTTAGGAGGCCTTAGTTCCTGATTCTGTGTCCTTGATATTTGGACGCTTACACTATACAGATTTTTTGTCAAACAAGTATACCTTGCCATTGTACTGTTATTCATATTCTATATGTTGCATGCATCTTTATTTTCTGTCATTGGTTCATATATTTTAACTGATATATAAAATGCGCATCCAAGAAAACTTGGGTGCAACGACGGTGTCGTCATGATTTATTTTTATTATGTATATGCATTGACCTTGTTTATGAGACCGCCCATCATCATGAAGCATCATTAGGTTTCATTGGCAGTGACACAACTGTTACACGAGTGTGAGTCTCATATAGATCATGGACTGCGTGACAGGTCTGGCCTCCTGTACATATGGGCCGTGCATTAGGGATAACTGTTGATAGAAACTTTGCATGCTAGAAGACTTAGCAGTTATTAGTAGTCCATGGACATAGACTATTATAGTACGGTGGTCCAATCCTTGTCCTTGTTTGGTTGTAGGGTTGGACTATTATACTAAAGATAGGCTATAAACCAAATCGTGTCATGGATGTGACGCTTAGAGCATTGGGAGGGAAGAACAACAAGTACCGCATTTGGGATCCTTTGTACTTTCCTTTTTGTAACCCGAAAGCTCCGCCAAAAATACAGGCGGTGATGACCCGTTATATTATATTATCAGGCGACCTTTGCCGTTTAAAAGACGACATACTTTGTAGGCCCCTGATTCTCCGAGAGAAACATGCCAATCCTATTTTATGGCCAGATAGCCCACTTGTAAGAAAGTTGTTCTCAAACTGCATTCACATAGATGGTTAGGCGACCACATTGGATATTTATTTCAGTACTTTATTGGCATGCTTCTATGTATCTTGTTATGTCCCTCTGAGGACCTGGTCCCTTGCCAGATGTAGATGTTCATGATTATTTGCAGGAGGGCAGATCCGGACTGGTTGCTTATATTTGAGGAGGTCTTCCCTTCGAGTCTCATGATTATTGGTGATGTACCTATATTGTGATTGCTTTTATATTCTAGTTCGGTAGTGGATTTTTTTCCATCCGATTGTCATCCTTAGATACTTTATATTGAGATCTAGTTATATATATATTGGTTATTTATTTATTTCTATTGATTTTCTGTGGATGAAATTTAGATATGCCCTGTGACTTGTGATAGTTTTTATCACTTGTGAATTATTGTTCATTATACAGCGTACGCATATGTTATGGTTTTCATATATTGGAGTTGCCATATACCTGCGGCTGGCATGCTTACGTGTCCTAGTCCTATGTATTTTGGGACTGGAGCGTGACACGCACAATCAGCATATTGTGAAAAGGTTGACCCTACTTGGCGTACTTTTTACGGTGTAGGCAGAGTTGGCACAGTTTGCCTACTTGATTTTGTATGAAGGTCTTGGCGTGAGGCACTAATATTAGGCTTCTGATGAGTGGCACATAACTTTCCCTCTACTGTACGAGTAATCATGATGTTAGGAGAATGATTCTCCTTGACTAACACTTTATTTGTGCGCTTGTAGTTTTTCTCTGCTAGTTTTCTCTTTTTGAAGAGTGTGCCTGTAGAGAGATTAGTTTTGACAGCAGTGTCCATGACTTGCTTGCCCTATATATTACAATGAATAAGCGCGAGCTCTAAAGCTTGGCTGTGGATCACCCTTTGCTTGGTATTGCACGAGTTGCATAATTTTTATCCCTTGTTTAATACAATAGACTCAGAAGCTTGGGTTTGGATCACCCTTTGCTTGATATTGTGCGAGTTGCATGATTTGTATCCCTTGTTTAACCCAAGGGAGTTGTCCACCAAGTCATCGACCTAATTTTAGTTGACAAAATTGACCAAGTAGTTCCCATCAATCATAATATTTTTTTCCTTGTTGGCAGCAACTTCGGGATATGTATGACGAGGCTTGGGCACCCATACGTTACAATTTTTTTCGACTTGAGTGTGGATGAGGGGTTAGCACTACCCCTAGAATGGAGCATTTCTTCATATGCTTGTTGGTCGAACTTTACGACCAAGGTCTTCTGCATCGAACCAACCGACGCAACGTCGAGTTGAGCTATAACCTTCTCGTTAGAGGAGAAAGTCGTCCCCAGCAGAGTCGCCATCTTGTTTGCCAAAACAAATTTAAACAAAATTTTGTATTACAAACTATTAAAAAGAAAGAAGAGTATAAGAGATCCTAAACAGGAATCTAAGTACAATTAATTCTGAGAAAGTATAGCTGTAGAGATCTGATCTGTGGGTAATCAATTTACTCTTTGGACCACACGACGATGAAGAATTTTAGGGATACTGTGAACAACTTGAAGAGTTGGACAATATAAGAAAGCTTTGGCAACAACGACACGGTGAGCTTCTATTTCTCTCCTTTTTTTCTTGAATTTTAAATACTTGAAAATTCTCCCCTATAACGTACACAATGATCCTATATTTATAGGATTTTAGAGCAGTTATGACAGTGTGTGCGCACTTTGGACAATCTGTACTGTACACACACTTTTGATGGGATGACATCCCACGATATAGTGAGTGGGTGCACAACTTGATGTCTGCTTGACATGTGGCTTACTATATGAGGAAAGCATAGGTCATGGGACAGTTATTTGTACATATTTTATGAAAAATATGGCATGTAGGACACATAATCGTAACTTTTCTTTGTCAGTTAGGATCGTAGGCGCACTTTAGAAGTATTCTGGAGATTGGTGCACTTTTGGAAAGATTGGCTATATAAGCGCTCTTTTGAAGAAGTAGTAATAATGGCGCACTTTTGTAGAAGTTGGTCTTGATGGCACACTTTTGAAGAAGTTGGTTGTGATGGCGCACTTTTGAAAAAGTTGGCCGTGATGGCGCACTTTTGTAGAAGTTGGCCGTGATGGCACAATTTTGAAGAAGTTGACCGTGATGGCACACTTTTAAAGAAGTTGTCACAGCGGCAGACTTTTGATGAAGTTGGCACAGGGCAGACTTCTGATGAAGTTGGCACAGCGATGCACTTTTATAGAAGTTGGCACAGCGGATGGGTCGCTAAACGATAACCTGGGTCTGCGTGCTGCAGATCAGTTGTAATGATGACTTATGACTCCTAGACTGGTATTCAGCTGTCAGATTTGTTGCATTTAATAATTGAAGAAAAAATAGACATGCGATTTGTGCGCCTGTCTTAGTTGACGAAAGCAGCTTAAAAGTGCGTCATCCTTTGAAACAGAGTGAAAGAGCGCCATTCTTCCCCTACTAAGTTTATTTGTAGGAAACTGTGCCATCTTTAAAAGATGTATTTTTTATTCTTCTACATAGCCTACTTGACACAGATAACGATCCGACAAATTTTTGACTCGCATCAACTACAACATTTCCTTTCCCAGGCGTATAAGCAATTGTCAAGTCATAATTCTTTATCAATTTTAGCCATCGTCTTTGCCTCAAGTTTTATTCTTTTTGCGTGAATATGTACTTAAGACTTTTGTGATCTGTGAAGATCTCGCAGGACACTCCAAAGAGATAGTGTCGCCCTAATTTTAACGCTAACACAATTGTCACAAGTTTCAAATCATGCGTCGGGTAATTCTTTTTATGCTGCTTCAGTTGTCTTGAGGCATACGCAATTACTTTTTCATGCTATGTAAGAACACATCCCAATCTGAGCCGAGATGCAGCATTGTATATCTGAAATCCCTCAGGTCCATCTGAAAGAGTAAGAATTGGAGCTGAGATAACCCATTATTTCAGTTCTTGAAAACTACTCTCATAATCGTCTGTCCACTTGAATACTACTCCCATTTGGGTGAGACGAGTCAGAAGCGATGCAATATTCACAAATTTCTTTACAAATCTCCGATAGTAGCCAGCCAAGCTAAGGAAACTTCTGATCTCACTAACCGATGTGGGCTGTTTTCAGTCCACTACTGCCTCTATTTTCTTTGGATCAACTGATACACCATCTGCTGAAATAACCTGCCCAAAGAAAGATACTCTACTCATCCAGAACTCGCTCTTGCTTAACTTCGCATATAATTGATGTTCACAAAGTGTCTGCAGTACGGTCCTTAAATGTTCAACGTGAGTTTCTCTATCTCTTGAGTAGATCAAGATATCATCGATGAATACGACGATGAACTTATCAAAGAAGGGTCGGAATACTCGGTTTATCATATCCATGAAAGCCGTTGGAGCATTGGTCAAACCAAAAGGCATAACCAAAAACTCATAGTGTCCATATCTCGTACAAAATGCTGACTTCAGGACGTCCTCTGGTTTAATCTTCAATTGGTAATAACCTACGCGAAGATCAATCTTCAAAAATACTGTTGCACCCTGGAGCTGGTCAAACAGATCATCGATTCTCGGTATAGGATACTAGTTCTGGACTGTCACTTTGTTCAATTCTCAATAATCTATGCAAAGATGTATTGTGCCATCTTTCTTTTTCACAAATAACACTAGAGCCCCCCAGGTAAAATATTAGGGCGAATGTAGCCACGGTCTAGTAACTCTTGTAGTTGTGAATTTAGTTCTTTTAATCCCGCAGGTGTCATCCGATACGGTGCTTTTGATATCGGACGAGTATTCGAAAAGGTGTCGATACTGAACTCAAATTCTTGATCTGGAGGCATTCTAAGTATCTCATCCGGAAACACATCGGGGAATCTTCCACGACTTTGGTTTCACCCGAGTCTACACCCTTCATCTGAATGTCCCATACAGACGCAAGGTACCCTTCACACCCCAAATATAGCATACGCCTTGCCGTCACTGACGATACCACGATCACTGTCTTAGCCGCCGGACCACATGAATAAGAGAACTCTGTCTCGCTAGGAATGCGAAATACAACTCTCTTCTTCATACATTCAATTGTCGCATTACAAGCCCCGAGTCAATCCATACCCAGGATGATATCTTAATCTGCGATATCCAGGACTATTATATCCAAGGACACGTACTTCCCCTAATGCAAATATAACTATCCCTGCAAATCGAACTAGCAGGCAAATCTACTCCGGACGGAGTGGTGACACTAAGATTCATATCTAATGGTGTCTTACAAAATTTATGTTCATTAGAAAATGCAAATGATATTAAGTTATGTGTAGCATCAGAATCAAATAGTACACAAGCAGGTATTTCTCTCTAAAGCAATATACCTGTGATAACAGAGTTTAAGGCAAGCACTTCTTCTTGAGTCAGTGCAAACACTCTACCCTATCCTCCTGGTCGCAGGTTCTAAGCATCCACATCTTTTGCCTGTAGAGCTCATGGCGTTTGTCTATGATTCTGATTGTACTACTGATCCCAATTTTGATTATGATACTACTGATCGCGATTCTGATTGTACCGCTATTCACGTGGTGGATTCTGGTTTCTACCTCCACTGTTGCATTCATAGTTCTTGTGGCCAAGCTTGCCACACTTGTAATATCTTGTACGATACCCTTCTGTACAGTGTCTAGGCCGATTGAACCTAGCATACCACGGTTGCTGATAGGGTCCTCTGTTATCGTTGGTGTTCTGACGCTTGGAGGCATCAAATTCGCTTGCTGACATGGGTCATTTGTAATTGTTCCCACGACTGATCTGTGTCGCCCCTCGGGAATGAATTTTTTCCATCTCAAGAGCCGCTTCATAGGCTTCCCTGTACGTCGCACACTTTCGATTGTGAACGTCACGCTACATGCCTTCATTCATACCCTCGATGAACCGTAGCCGTTTGGCCTCATCGTTCGGTATCATGTAGCCACCGAACTTGGATCTCTTGAGGAACTTTGCTTCATAGTTGTCGGCTGACATATTGCTGTGATCGAGCGCTAAGAACTCCTTCTCCTTATTGTGCTAGACAGCTGGTGGAATAAATTATGCAATGAACGCCTATTTAAATATCTTCCAAGAGACTTTGGCTTCTTGGTTGGCACCACAAAGCGTTTGTCTCTTGGATTCCCACCAGTCATCTGCTTTGAGACGGAGCTGCACAGTCCACTCTCTTTGTGCCCTGAACATCCAACATACGGAAGATTTTCTCTAAGGTCTTTACGAATCCCATCACTTCCTCTGGTTCTGCCATGCCATTGAACTCTGGCGGATTGTAGCTTTTGATTTCAGAAAACTTGAACATTGGTCGCTTTCTTGGAGGCTATTCAGTTTTCTCTTCTTCGACTACCATTGTCTCTTTAGCAGCAGCCACAGCGGCCACCTCATGATTTTCGGTCATAGAAGTGACTAGTTGAGTCATCGACTTGCTGTTGTTGCGCATCAAAGCGACTAAGTTTTTTGCCAACCAATTGTTATCAATGTGGTAAAACTTTTCACCGAAAATGTCTATTCCAACTTGCTATACCTTAAGCTTTATTCGTATTTCATCCAATGAGATCTCATAAGGAACTTCCATATGATACTAAGAAATAAGGGTCATCAATTTATCCTTTATAATTCGTCGAGTTCATATGCTAACTAACTATTATCCATCAACTTGAAGCTCAAGTATTCTCACTTTATGACTGCTCCCCTTTTAAGTCAGGCCTGTAATATATATTACACACCTAAGGTCAAAGGGTACAGTTTTCCACATACTCGGTATATTATAATTAATTTCTGAGAACTTTCAAGCTTATACAACTAACATGATATCCGTATGTGACTCCCAATCAATTCCAACCATTCCCATTTGATACATGATCCAACTTACTTATCGATTGTAACATTCAATTATTGATGCAAAATTTGAAACTTTTACCCAGTTGATTCCAGTCATCATCTAACCATATAATACATCTTGTTGTTCTCAGCTAAGTCATCCATCTTATACTTCTCACTTCTTGGCTACCCAATATAATATTAAGCTATTGAGGTCTGTTATTGATACTCAAAGCAAAATATCCAGGGACACTCGCATCATATTACCATAAAGCATCGATCCCGACTAAGTCTTGGTACTACCCCATACTTTTTGGTAGGCTCAATACTATCACTTATGGAAGGATATCCAAGCATCACTAAGAGGGTAAAGGCATATACCACTCAAAGGCAAAGCCATTCCTGACAATCATATTATCCTTACACTGATCCAACATCCATCTTGCACTACCTTCACATGGTAGCATTGTCAGTCACAAACATGATATTCATTACTCAGATATAAAATACATTTTTGCCATCACACATAAATCAACTTAACATTTCTGTTGATTTCCTCTATTAAAATTACTCATACATCATTCTCATTGATTACAGCACACATATTTATTTTTCTTTATTCCCACATGCAAATTATTAATCACAAGTTATTCATCTATGGCATCGAATCATTGTTGGGCTCTTGGTATCTTTTATAATTCAAGAATCACAACTAGGACAATCACAATATTTAGTCTTATTATATGGAACATCTAGTTAATGTAGCCAAGAGATCAAATACTCTCGATTGCGGAAATACTTCGAACAATAGCGGAAGCCACACAGAACGACCACAGATGCAATTTCTATAATCACAGAAGCGACTTTATATACTCGCAGAAGAAAACTTTGAATACTCACTAAGGCGACTGTGACTATTCGCATGAGAGTCTTTGAATAGTAACCGAAGCAACTTTGAGTATCCATAGAGGCATGTTTGAGTAATCATGGAAGCAACTTTAATTGAGAATCTGCCGAGTCCAAGGATGCATAACCGTGCTCTGATACCAATTTGTCACGCTCTGATTTCAAAGAATCGAAAGTAGCCACGGGCGTGATATTGTACAAGCCTAGATTATACTTATACAAGGCAAGAAGATAGACAAGTCATAATTTTCTCAGAAACATCGATATAGAAGCAAAAATAAGCAGATAAATTAAAGTCACAATAGAATAGATCAAAAATATCTCTTTATTGATAATGATCTTTGAATATATGGTTACAACTGATTACAAAACTTCTCAATTACAACTGATACTTGGCCACTTGGCTTATATTTATACTTGTTGTCTTGGCTTATAATCTCACTGATACAACTGAATTACAATGTTCCATACATTATGTCATTTATAACAGAAGATGCCTCCAATGGAAGAAGAGCTTCTGTGCACCCCAACAATGCTTCAATGTTTCAAAATAGGTCTAGCCACTCCCCAAAGTTGAGTACATGGGGATGCCCACAAACGTGGGTCAGTACATATCGCGAACTAGTGAGCAGAAACTAGCCCACTCACCTAAACCAACACTAAGTAATCATGTAAGATATGCAATTATTAGAACTGTGATCTTTCTAATTAGATACTAGGTTTATTATAATGTTCGGAGTATCCAGCAGCATAATAAAAGCATGTTATAGGATCAGCAGTATAAATTGAATATGAGAAAAATATTACATATCGCTTATTAGCTATTCTTACCAACAACCCACTCATCGTATTCCTGCAAAACAAGGATTAGCCATACAATAGAAATATGAATCATGTCTACTTGAGATGTTAAGCATGCACAATGTTCTCGTCAGTATGCAGCCTAACTACATGAGGGTCATCCGTGAAATAATTCTTGCACGATGAGGTACATACCATATATGACTTCGAACGGCGTACGAAGCGCCATCTATGAGGTTGCGATATCCAATGAATGTATCGTTTATATCCAATGCTACCAAAGTATTATGTTTTCTCCTAGGCCGAACGATCCTGGTGTCCTGGTGCATCTAGTTCGAGGAAACTTACCAAACATTGTGCACAAGTTGTGCATGACCATTCAACGTCTATGCAAAATAAAATCTAAAGGATAAATTATACGATAAATAAATATAAGTAAAACCTCGCATTATCGATCCTTCTTGTTTTACTCATTCTCATATCGGTTGGTGAACCGTAGGTCTCAACTTACAGACCTTCTCATGGCCCGGTGGTACCAAACCATAAATATATACTCACATATGAAGCATTTCCTTCATAGTTACTGTGCACTGATGCACTTATACCTATACAGATATTCAATGTTCCATTCTTGGTATTACAAGCATGTAAAGTAGATTGCACAATATTACTTCTTTCTCATATAAGACTTACTTTATAGAAATCTTGTGTAGATAGTACTAGCAGTTCATCATTCATGTGTTTCATTAATTACAATAGTATTGAATATAAGGCATCACTATATTTATGTGGACTAGAGAACCATCTAGTTATGAAACACAGTAAAGTGACACTAGTAATTACTTTTATTATGGCATAAAGTAGTAGAGGAGAAGGGACAGATCAACTTACATCTATAAATGCAGTTGCATGCCTCGATCTCGCCTATGCCCATAATTTCTTAAAAGATGATCTGACTGATGTACTGTCTTCAAACTTGGCACAACCATACACTCGAACCACGCTCCATAAAATATCTCATCCGGCTAAGTCAAGCAAAGTTGCATCATCACTCCAAATATCCCGATTCCTAGCACAACTGGTATCCCATCTGTCTGATCCGTCTAGAACTTTAACGTAATGCCTTTAAGCGGAGCGGGGCATTACACTTGTGCGCATTAGTTGCGCTCGTGCGTTTATTTTCTGCGTGAGTTGCATGTGTCGTTGCTAGCGTGGTTGCATGTGCAGGTGCATGAGCAGGGTGTTGAGCAGGGGCCGTGAGGGCGCATGCGTCTGCGTATGCGCAGACGTTGGTACACGGCTATGCGCGTATGGGCGCATGCGTTATTGCACTGCTGTGCGCATACACACATCGGTCGTTGCGCTGCTGTCTTATTCGCATAGGAGTAGTTCTGTTGGGCTGTTGTCCGCATATGCGTAGAGAGCATCATCGGTGCATGATCCCACTGGTTGCTGGATTTAAACTATTATGGAAAGATTGGGCTGTTATTTCATATCCGTTTTTGTGGGATTTAAATTTATCTTATTCCTATCTTTTCAGAATCAGTTGGCGGCCATGATTAGGGTTAGGGTTTTCGTCCTCCTCTATAAATACTCTCTTCGTAGTCCCTTTGAGAACTTACTTTGAAATTGAGAGACGAAGAGAGGTTCTGCTACTGTCGTCATTGTAGTCCACAAGAGTTCGTGCGAGTCAGAAAGGAGGTGACGCGAGCGTTTCAGAAGTTCTCGAGAACTTGCTGGTTCCTGAGAGCATATCGTGTGGGACGAATCTTACTTTGAGCATCAGTGATATTCATCATCACAGTAAGCAGAGATCCATCTATTTCCTCTTCTCTTTTTGTAACTCGTTATATCTCTATTGCAACTGTGTTTGCAAGGAAGGATTTTATTTTCTAATCATTGTAATCATGTAACCAAGTTGTAATCATATATATATATATATATATATATATATATATATATATATATATATTGGATATATTTTTTTGTTGGAATCGAGGATTCAGAATGCAAACTTGTCTGCTGGAACTTCTGAGTCTTGACTACAACTTCAGGATCAAACATAGGGTAGACTGAAAAGTTTTCTTGAACCTCTGTTCCTGACCCGTTCTACCATCTTTTGATTAAGCCTCGGGACTAACACATAATACCATTGGAACTATTGCTTATTTTTGCTCTTCCCATATGATGATTTAAGCCTATTTTTTTGTGGCCAACCTTTACGCCTCTTATGTTTTGGATCAAGTACCTTTTCCCATTAATCCTCTTCATCCTTCTCATCCTCATGTTGAAGTGTGTCTTGAGTATTTTGTTTATTCTTTAAATGCTCATGTTGAAGTGTGTCTTGAGTATTTTGTTGATTCTTTAAATGACTCAAACCACCTAATTTCAATCTCTTCAACTTATTGTCTATCCACTTTTTCATATGTAGATATTCACTGTCAATCGGAGCTATCAAATCTCCTACCTCAATAAATTTAACACAACTCGTTATACGTAATTGATTAGTTTATTTTCCCCAATAATTAATATTGAGTTTCATCTTCGAGTTGGTTCTCTTAACATCCGTTCTCCACCTCCTAAGAATGTACTTATTTGGAAGCAACTCTCCTTAATTTATGTAGAGTTAAAACATTAAGTGCATGCTTGCAAAGTATGCCTTTAAACTTAAACAATTGCCAACTATACAATAAACTTTAAATCCATCTTCATCAAAAAATACTCCATATGTCATCATTCTTTAAAACCCTCTGACCACCCTGAATAACATATTTCATTACCAAGGAACTTTTCTCAATAGACTATATTACAACTTGATACCCTCAACTATTCGAGTTTTTCAATTTGATACCTTCAACTTTGATAGGTACCAAATTAATATCCTCCCATATTCTCTTCCTAACGGTGTAAACATAACAGTGTAAACGACAAAAATACCACCCTTCTTTCTCCCCCCTTTCTTCGGCAGAGGCAGCGCCCCTCTCACCCCCCTCCCCCTGACGACTGCGACGACGGGTGGGCCACGGTGCGTGGTGGCAACAGGGGTGCATGAGGATGTAACCGGGGAGCGGGGGCACACCGAGGAGGGGGTGCGGCTGGGGATCGGAGGATGTGACGGGGAGGGGGGCGTGACTGCACTGCAGGGAGGGGGCGCGGCTAGGGGGTGGCGGGGAGGGGGGCGTGACTGCACTGCAGGGAGGGGGCGCGGCTAGGGGGGTGGCGGGGAGGGGCTGCGGCTGAGGGGTTGCGACTGGGAGGGAGGTTGTTGAGGGGGCGTGACTTGGGGGTGTCGGTTGGGGGGCATGACGGGGAGGGGGCGAGGATAGGAGGGGCGGATGGGGTGGGCGCACGGCCGGGTGGGGGGAGGTGGCGGCGTGAGGCTGCAGCCGCGAGGGGGGAGGATGGGTTGGGAAAGAAAAGGGTATTTTTGTCGTTTGATTTTTTTTTTTTTTTTTTATAACGGTATATTTAACACTGACTGACGAAGGGTATCAACATAAAAAATTTCAATAGTTGATGGTTAATATCTATCAAATTTGAGGGTATCAAATTAAAAAACTCGAATAGTTGAGGGTATCAAGTTGCAATTTAGCCTTCTCAATATGGATTATGTCACAATACATCTCACCAACTGGTTCAGTTTGAAACTCTTTAAATTTTGATAGGGAGTAAGCTCCCTGAAGCTGCTTTTCCATTAAATAATTAGTAATAGTAGGTATATATTTTGAAAATGAGTCTGTATCAGCCAGATAATCTTTTTCCATCTTTCTTAATGAAACTTCATATTGCTCCTTCAAACTAGTTTTCGGATTAAGATAATCCATCAAAAAATGCATCCTTGCCCTCACTTCGTTGAGTGGTCAACATTCCTGCCAAAAGCTATTTTTCACATAACATGGTACCCAATGACGTCTCTCCTCATATATTCCATTCAACCAATCACAAGCATGCAAGACATACTTGTCCATCATCTCATTCCAACGTTGTTCAAACTCAAGTGGATATTGTGCATCATATACTACACTTTTCATGGAGAAAGTCATTGCCACTTTCCCCATGTAATTTATGAACTTGTCAGGTAGTTTTTTCAGTACATGCTACAAGCATCATCTGTGCCTAAGTGTTAGGAAAAACTATCTCAATCGTACTTGGTCAATTATTATTCCTTAAAGAGAACACCCCTGACATTCATTCAAGCCACTTTCTAAATAACCAAACAAAAGTTGGTGCATCTTTTTTGGTAATCAACTCACATCCAAGTAGAATTGATTGTTCACGGTGATTCACGCCAACAAATGGAGCAAATGGCATGTCATACTTATTTGTCAAGTATATGGTATCGAAACTTACAACCTCGTCAAATTTCTTGTAGGCTTCTCTTCTGTCCAAAATACATTTTTCAAATGACCTTCATCGTTTAATTCTACATCAAAGAAGAAACTTGTGTTTTCAACAAACCATTCTTGAAAAATATCTTATAATTGCAGTGGCATCACCTTCGCCAAGTTGTACACGCGTTGCTTTTTTATCTCATTTCTGCAATCTTTTTGTAGTACACGTCATATTCTCATATCCACCCGCCGCAATAACTAGTGAAGAATAACCACTATTCATCCTAATTTCGGTTCGATCTTGGAAATCTAGCTGTCGTCTCACATATCCATCGATTTTTCGATTACATCGAAAAAGTCGATCTTTTTTCAGGCTTAACTTATGATTGTGATCAAGATCAAGCTCGCTAATCTGCCATTTTTCATGTAAATCTAACCGTGCCATGAGCCTAGCCTTACAACCAATCCGGCCATTAGCTTGGGGTTTTATAGGGTTTTGACCCTTATTTTTTGTGGTTGCCTCCTCGAGTGCTCCAAATTGTTACACTTCTAAGTATCCCTTGTACATTCTTCTTTGATGATTGTTTCCTCACCCCAAATCTAGTCCATTTTGTATAATTCCAAAATAATTCGTATAACTCATCTGTCCCATTGAAAGTCATCCCAATTTTTAGCGCAAGTACTACATTGTTTTCAGAGAATTCTTCTTCCTCTTCTTCAATATAATCAGAGGTCATGGGATTCATCATCCTAAACATCAATGTTTTCCTCTGATATCACATCGTCTGGAGACCCTTCTCTATTTCTGCAATCTACAGATACAATAACATTATATGAAAAATTAACACATGAAACCATTGACATACAAAAGAAAGAAAGTACGAGATAAGAATTATATATGTTACTCAGATCCATGAACACCTTAATTAACTAAGCATTGGTCAATAATTTGATGATCATAATTATGGCCTATTAACAGATTTATCAAATTTAAATTGAATTTTGTTTGAAACTACTTGTACCACATAATGTGTATGTGCCACTGTAAAACATTATTCAACACAAATATATGCAAATCAGGGAACAAAATGTGTTATAAACATCAAAACTTTTGCAAAAATTAATAAAGAAATTTGTATCTACTATGTTAATTTTGCTAAGCAAGGCAAACAATTTTATTGATTCTAAAAGAAAAAGAATATATGGAAAGAGAATAGCGAAACAAATCAAAGCAAGAGTAGCTGATCACTTCACACACAAAAGAATATTTGTCTATAAAAGGGGTTAAAAAAATTAAGGATTATTTACAGTAATCTTTCTTATGTTTACATTTATTATACAAATCCTCCTTATTTTAAAATAATTACATGAACCTCTCCTATGTGTTATGTTTTATTTTCAAATAAGGGTGGTTAGTGTAATAATCATTTACATAAAACGTAAAACATAAAACATAATGAAGGTCTGTGTAATTATTTTCAAAATAAGAGAGGTTCGTGTAATAAACATAAATCATAGAAAATGTTAGCGTAAAAAATCCAAAAAAATAAATAGGTTAAAAAAATAATATGATAATCAAGAAAATAAAGATTGAAAGACATCAATTAATTATAGAACCTAAATATGATAAAAGAAAATAGAGATCATTAATGAAGAAATAGTTACAAAATCCTAAGGAAATTAGAAATCGTTACCGTAATTACAATTCCAATTTCATGACCAAGTCGTTTTCTCGGAGCAACCATTAATAAGACTTATTTTGGTAACTTGGGTGTTACTACAATGAACTTGAGGACTTTTCACTCCAACCGTAGGATCAATTGAAGCGTCTTTCGTCAATTTTAAAACACATCGGGACCACTTTAAAAATTATATGGCAATACAAGTATTTAAATTACACTTTTGTACTGCAAAATATTTTTTGAAGTGTTCTCGATGTGCTTAAAATTTGACGAAATGTGTTTCAGAAGAGGAATTTTTGAAGTTGTGGTACAAAAATCGAACAGTAAAAAATTAAGGTGCTAAAAACGCCTGAACACTATAGTTGGATTGCCATGAGAATAGTTTTGTAGTGCTCTTAACATTTGCCAAATTAAACCATCTTGATTTGACAAACTTCGTTACGGTATTACAAAATTTATGTTCGAGTCGGGTAAAATCTTTACACAACATAGAGATTTACTCAAATTACTTCCATGGCATGAACTTGTGACCTAGACTAGCCATGCTTTACTGATCGGATTGGGCAACTATGAGTCTGGATCCCCTTTGCTTACATTTACCTTACTGGTTTCCCTAGTATACCATATAGCAAAGGTAGAAACCAAACAGGGGTAGACATGACTTACAAAGTTGGCTTGAATTTTGTTGTAACAATACTTTGCATAATAATGCATGAAAGTAGTTCACTGTGATTTTAATGGGATTAGAGTCCACAAAAGCAGAAAGATCAACGATAAATTCGTTTATGTGACGACTCCATAAGGAACACACAAAAAAGCACAAAGATGAACAATAAATTACATTAAATGTACGGTCTTAATAAATGAAGGTATTGGTGGTCACCAGGAAAAATAACTATTTAACATTTCTATAGCAAATGAACATTTTAAACTGTTCTCAAGCTAACGAGATACCTATATTCAAAATGTCCCTATCTGGGGACAAAGAACCAAATAAATCTCAGGAACAACCTTTCCTATTCATTATTGTCTTAAGAACACAACAAGGTTCATGCAACATATAACATATGAATTTAAAGGGAACACGAAAAGGTGGAAACTATATGATTACTGCTGCCTTATCTCTTCTGTGAAGGAGAGCACAGCAAACCAGATGCATCCGAACCCACCACCGCAAGCTCGCAAACAGCACAAATTTGTCCTTCAATGGATGGCACGAACCGCGCCACACAATAAGGGCAAGACACATCCTTCTGCCCGCGGTAAATAGGAACTGAAGTTGCCCCACAGACCACAAAGGGATTCCTAAAATCATAGTTGAGCTGTTTTGTGTCATTCTTGTCACCACAAGCCACCAGCACCTTCCTCACCTTCTCTGCTTGGGCCTCGGGCAGGTTGTTCTCCAGAAGCATCCTTGAAAAATTTGCAGCCGTAGCATAACTTCCTCCCTTGTAGCATATATTCATAGCACTCATAAGTACCAGCTTCATGTGAATCTTCTGGAGCTTGCAGTTTGTGAAGTATGCTGCCAACTCTTGTTGCCTAACCATACTGTCCCTGGTTTCCTTCCTCTTAATCTCAATCTTTAAGCCCAGCACATATTCTTTGGCTATTTCAATCAACTCCTTTACTTCATCTACCTCTCTCCTAGAATCCACTACAATAAGGGGGATGGTATGCAAGATGCTGAGGAACATCCGTAGAGCGTCTGGGAACTTGCCTTCTGTCGTGGCCTTGTAAGCACCCTTGAGCTTCTCTTCCATTTGCGAAAAATTGAACACAAGAGCAGGTGGACTTCTCACATTAGGACTTGCAGACTCACTCCATCCCTTCTCGACAGCAATGGATAACTCCGGTGCCGAAGCTAAAGCACACAAAAAGGTATGGCTGCCCATGTGCAGATCCTTAAACATTGGTTTCAGGGGAGCAAAGTTCTTGATGCCCAATTGCCGGCTAAGAAGGCGCGTTGCAGTGTCATAGTTTCCAGCTGCAGCATGCTCCGCAGCGAAAGATGACTTTTGGATCCAGATTTGGCTCACAGGCATTCCTGGGGTAGGGGCCACAAATAAAGCACGGGCATTATTGGCAGCCTTTGGAGTCTCCACATCTGGCGGTAGCTCGAGATCTTCAAGGTCCCACCCTCCTTCCTCGCCATTCTCTCCGCCCGCCTCAATACCTTCAACTTCTGCTGCAATATCTGCATCTATACCCTCGACATCAACAATATCCAAATCCTCGTCACCCCAATCACCACCTGCAGCTTCTTCCTCTTCATTTCCTGCCTGTCCTACAGTCTCTAGTCCACCTTCAAAGATGCCTCTCATAACCCTCAACAACGGCCAGTCCCCACTGCACATGAGAGGAGCAGGTGGCAATAAAAGAGACCGTGTTCTTCCTTCAGGTAATCTAGGAACTATACCTTTCTGTTCCAACTCAGCAGCTAGCCTATCCGCAACTTCTGTTAGCCCATGAGTGGAAGCAGTGACATAGGCCAGAGGCAAATGACCAGCGTTTTCCAAGATCTTCACACGCTCTTCAATGTCACCAAGATACATTGCATTATGGAACTGACCCATCACATCGTTCTTCATCTCAGCTATCCTGAGCATCTTGGACAGCTTATCCTTGTTTCCTGTCACAAGATATAGGAAAGAGAGCCTCTCAAAGTTCTTTGTCCTCTGGTAGGCAAACTCCACGATACTGGTATTTCCCTGTCGAAGGGCCTCGATCCCCAACCTATACCAGTGGTCCTTCTCGTCGATCTCCTTCGCAGCAGCTACAGCAATCTGGACATTTCCACTGTCAAGGGCCAGGTTGAAACGAGTTCTCTCATCCTTGACAAAATGAAGAGCGACTTCAGGGAACCCTTTCTGCTGAAGATAGGAAATCACAGCCTGTCCGCAGAGCTGCGAGCTCCTGATCATACTCATGACATGGTCAAATCTCTTTCGTAGTAGGGAAAGCTTAAAGATGTACTCTGTAGCATCAATTGTTATGACCCTGCTCTTCCCGTCACGATCCAAACAGTATATATTGCTCCCAGAAACCTTTGTTAGATATATGGGAATATCAAGAGTTTTAATAATTCCACTATCCCCGTTAGGAAGACAATATTTCATGTGATTAAGCGTTGTATAGATGAAAACACCATTCTCGTCCCAGGCACCGCTTTTAACACGAATGGTCTCATGAAGCGTGCACCGATGTGCAAGTTTCTTGTTAGCAATAACAATAGTGTGTTTGCTAAGCAATGCAACAGTCTCCATATCACTGGACCAGACTATGTACTTGACAGAAGGGGTCTGAAGTTCCCCAAGAATAATTCTCTGCTGGAGGTCAAAGATAACCACTCTGTCTTCAGCCCGGCACAATAAATTACCAGTTCCAGCATAAAATATTGCATCAGTTGCAATAGGGAGAGGACTCTTCTTCACTATCTCATTCTTAAGGTTCTTCACTAGTGTCTGATTGCTGCTCTTGTCAAGCACTGCAAATCTATTGCGAGCTACAAAAACTGCTGACACTCCAGCTCCTTTCTTGGCATCCTGAATGAAATCAGCCCTTCCAGCAGTGTCCTTGGGAACAATATATAACTCATAGGATCCACCATCAGCATCTGAACAGATCAGGACAGCATTCTCAGTGGGGCTGTAGGATAGTGACCTGGGTCCCTGATTCAAGCTGACAGAACCAGGTCTTCTGATGGGAACTACTTGAGTATCCTTTTGAGTTGAGAATTCAAAGAACCGCAGGAATCGATCTTTGACATAGTACAGAGTATCCCCACTTATGGAGAAAGCAGGACGTTCCCTCTCAAGCTTGAAAACAATCATACCACTGTCATGGCCAGCCGCTAGAAGATTCATTTCTGGATGTGCTGCGAGAATCCAGAAACGATCATGCTCACGGCGGAACGTCTGAGTACCCGTGCGCTTTGTCGCATCCCAGATGCGAATGCTTTTGTCCTCAGAGTTGGAGACAATTATGTCCTGCTTTGCATGGAACATCACACAAGAGACATTATTCATATGTCCTCTTAATGTGTCCACTTCCCAAGCTTTTGTATCTGAAGAGAGTAAAATACACCTCAAGTCTTTTAAAAAAAAATACATCCAATATTCATGAATGAAGAAAAACTAATTCAACTTCTTCATTATACATCAAAAAAAGTAAAAAAAAAAATACAACAAAGTCTTGTTTCATTAGAACTGGAGATGCTGGCAAATCCTTAAATGCATTAGACAAGCTATCGTCAGCTGTTTATCTGAAGTCAAATCGCTTTTGTTGATGCAGAATTTCTACACTATGTAAGGTGAACCTTGAACAAGAGGAATGGAGAGCATGTTGGAATCTATAAAGATGCCTCTCATAACACAGATTTATACAGTTGATCATTACACCTTAATTGCATTAGGCAAGCTATATTTGTTGCTACAGCTGATCATTACACAGATTTATATTCTTTAGGGTCCAGTTTCCTGTACCCTGCTATTGTGAGCAACTGAGCATGTTGGAATTTATAATGGAATTTTATATTCTTGTAGGTATTATTGGACAAGAGGAATGGAGACTGGTAGGCATGCTGGTGAAGAGTGACATTTGGTTGAAGAAGCTGCTAGGTTAACGAGTCACCAAGGGCCTGAATGGATTGCACTTATGTTCATCCGGAACTCCACTTGGTGCCAAACACAAGGGGCGAGCCAAATGGTTTAAATTCTAGATGGGCATTTTCTCAAACATGTCATTCATTTCAGGGCTCAAATGGGCGTTCCCGAAATGCTATCCCAAATATATACAATCCAGACTAGCCCTAAATCTCTGTACCTTAAATTTTATGTGATACCAGTATATGAGAAACTATGTAGTGAAAGCTACCAAATATATACAAGTGAAAGCTTGTGTGTCAATAGATTAAAAATTATGAACTTTGGATATTCTTACTATGCATGAAGTGACTCAAAAAAAAGAAAATGATCTGTTTTAAGATTAATGAGGCTTGTGACCTTTTTCTCTGCACTAATCTTTTTGACATGCTCCTTTTATTTACATAAAATCATTCTTGCTTTCTCATGTACAATACAAAGCAGTATGCCAATAGTAGGAAGGGAGTGTAAATATTCTTCTAGAGGTCAATTACGAACCCTCCATCTTCTAGTAACATTTTCAACTAAAATAATACTTCCTTTTCTAGTAGCAGCTCTAGTGATCTCTTCTAATCTTATCTGAGTTTTCCTTATTCTCAAATCTTCCACAACTCTTTAATTTCATCCCTAGTATCCAACTTGATTTCAGATTTATTCAGTAAAAGATATTAAAAACAATTTTTTTTTTAAAAGTCGGTTCAAACCTGCAAACTAATGTTAACATCTCTATATGCATAGCATAGCACATGCATGTATTCGGTGTTGTGGTTGTAGAATTGGAATAATATATTGAACTTTATTTATGAGAAGCCTACATATATATATAGGAGAGGGACTAAAGCAGGAGAGGGACTAAAGCTAACCCCTCTATATGCTAACCCCTCTCTCTATCATTTTACCCGATGTGGGACTAAAGTCCATTACTAATATTACTACTTAACACCCTCTCTCAAGCTGGAGCATATATGTCAATCATGCCCCCTTGTTACACAGAAATTGAACCCGAGGTCGCAGAAGAGACTTCGTGAAGATATCAGCTATCTGATCACCGGTCCTCGCATGATGAAACTTTATTATCCATTTTTATACTCATCACGGACGAAGTGGATGCCAATTTCAATATGCTTCGTTCTTTCATGGAACACAGGATTTGTAGCAATATGGTTAGCAGACTGGTTATCACACCACATATTTGCTGCTTTAGATCCTGCTTCTTCTTCCAGTTCTTGTAGCATATGCTTCAGATATATCACTATGCTCTGCCATGAGCAATAGTTCGATATTCTGCTTCGGAACTTGATCGTGCGATCACACTCTGCTTCTTGCTCTTCCATGATACCAAGTTTCCGCCAATAAATACCGAGTAACCAGATGTAGATCGTCTATCCGTCAGACTTGCACCCCAGTCAGCATCGGTAAAGCACTCAACATTCGTATTTTCTGATTCTCCATGAGAATTTCTTTTCCAAAATTCTGGACTTGATATCATAGAATTTTGAGAACTGCCTACCAATGTGGAACTCGTCGAGAAGACATAAATCTACTCGCGACAGTGACATCAAAAAAAAATATGGATGAGTCATAAATGTCCCATAGTTTACAGTATCGGCCGATACCGATCCGATACGGCCGATACCGATACATTTGGCATGTTCCGATCTGTTACTGACCGATACCCGATACTGACCGATACCGACTTTAGAGATCTCTTTTCGAGTCAATTCGGCAAAAAAATTGAATGAAAAATGCCCAATTAGCAAGGGTGTAAAAACATAGTAAGGTTGTAAAAGCATATAAAAGAAAAAATTTAATCTATTGCATGTAAATCAATCGACAAGGGTGACTACTATTTCATTCAATTTCAAAAATACTAAGAAACAACACTGAAAATACTTAAAATTATGCAAAAATGTATAAAATATATTTTCTAAAATGTTAATAATTTACTAATAATTATTTTTTCCCGATACTAAAAAATTCGATACTCCGATCCGAAACTGCTGATACTACCGATACCGCCGATCCCAATACTTATAGGAATGGTCCGATACCGATTCCGATACCGATATTTTGAACCTTGAAATGTCCAAGTAGTTGAGTTTTCCAACCACTCGACGATATTGATATGGATTAGTCATCAATACCCCCTCGTCGGGGAGAAACTTTTTTCCTGGGTCCATTGGCATCGTTGCTGTAGCGCCCCGTTCTCCCGGTGCGGAGAGCGCGGCTAAGAAACACAAGACGGTATCGTTCGATCGGGATAGATTGAATTAAGAACTCGTCCTCGTTATGGATTTGTTTCTTCGGAATCGATTCCCATATTCAGTGGACCGCGCCCCAAGGATCGGCTTAGCGGCAGAGTCAGGAGGGACCTCTCCGCTGCTATCTTTTATTGCCTCGGTTTTCGATGTCGCTTGTTGCTTTCGTGCTTTGAGTTGGTTTTGGGATTTGCTTGTTTTCCTTGAACGGTTTCGATGGTTTTCATTGTTTTCGTTCATCGACTTGCACTTCTATTCCGAGATTGGAAAGAGAGGAAGAAGTATTAATCGAGCTGTTCGTGTGCAGGTGAACGAGCAGTAGGCGGCTTGCGAGCAGAGTCGTGAAGCGCCTCTTTCCTTCTCCTTCCATCAATCTAAGTGAGTGGCTACCAACCCGATTAGCTAGCCCTGCTTCCAGCTTCACACCCTAAAAGCTTGAACTCTTCTTTGCCCCGATCAAACGATACCAAGTAATAATAAAAGAAACCAAGATAAAAAAGAATAGACTTGGTATATTATGCTTGTCAACTGAACTTGTGAACGGTTATATCTTTGCATGCTTGTTCGTTCGAAATGTTTATCATATGCATAGATACAAGTTTAAACGTATATCCTGATGCATGAATTTAACATAAATGCAATGTACAATGAATCATGCAAAGCTTGTCTTGTAATCACGTAGCCTCAGGGCGAATCACGTAGCCTCCGGGCGAACGATTGTTAACGTAGCCTCCGGGCGAACGATTGTTAATGTGCGATCACGGACAACTTGTGCACAAGGTATAGTTCCTGCGGGCGGCTGCTGGGGCACTGGCACCGTTCCGGCTCCTGACGGAACTCACGTTTAGTCTCACGTACTTGGACAAGGTGGTATGCGGCGCCTCACGTACTATCACGTAGCAAACCATCTTCGTCACAGACTAGTCCATTATGGCTATCAAGCCAGTGATCATCGTGTATATTTAAACATGTTGCATACTAACTTGTGTCTTCGTGGCAGGGAAGGCAAGGTAAGTATTGTGCAGGTAATTCAGACGGAAAGATAAAATCCACCGAACGGTGGCACGTTCATTTCAGTAAATTTCTATATGCTGCTACTTGTAAATGAACTAAGGCAAGATAGAAACCCACAAATATGCATGCTTCATTAAAACAACGTGTTGATTAGTATAGTCAGGCTAGCTCGCCTTCACCAGCATGTTTCGATATGCTGACCCTCGTTGAAACAGGTTCTCCGCACCAAGGCGAACCGAGCGAGGAGCCGAAGTCGTCTTCCCGATCCAGTCCAGCTGTTGGCGCATCTTCACCGCGCCCTAGTAGCATTTTGAAGCCAGAAGCTTGCAACTCTTCATACACAAATGCAACTTCGTGGCAAAGCCGTCCCCCAGCCTGGAGGTCTTTATCATTTTGAGTTTATAAAGGGATGTAATGTACAAGACTGCTATCTCATTTTGAGTCATCTCTTTTGTAAGCCGTTCGGCATATTAGCTAACTCGTTCAAGAGTTTGTAATAGATGTTCATTATCAATAAAGAGAACTTTTCCATGTTTCAAATCTGTGTTTCAATTTATCTGCGTACTCTGAATATGTGCTTGCTATGCAAATCATTAAAGCTTTGTGCGGACGCAACCCCAGGCCCGCACGGCGGTCACGACTCGGGGGACGCCTCGGGGCGTGAAATAGTGGTATCAGAGCACAGATTCAAAGTTCCTTAGACTTCGTGCTGGAAAAGTTCCTTTAACGATCAAATTCCTGTGCGAACTCTTGAACTCGCTAGGCCAAAATGAGATACGTTCATGCAATAAGTCCATAATACATTATGATCCTAATGTAATTTACCTTCTTTTGAAGGAATGGCTCCAGCGCAATCTGCAGCGCAACCACCGAACGAACAAGAAAGTAGTTCGGGTACTTCGGGAAGTTCAGAGAGCCAGCGAGCCGTGCCAAGCATCGATCCCGTCCAACGAATGTTGCAGATGTTGGAGGCAAACCAACAAAGGGACGAGACTCGCTATGAACGGGCCGAGAAGCGAGCGGAAGAGAGTCAGTTCAAGTTTCAAGACAATATAGAAGCACGATTCTCAGTCCAACAGAAGCAAGTGGATGCCCTGCAACAGATCGTTCAGACTTTGGCTGCCAACCATTCCGCCGCAACAACAACGACTCCGGTGGAACAGCCCGTGCTTGAAGTAGAGACGCCGCAAATTCCAAGGACGAGGGACGTGACTGCCTTCGACTTTGGCCACTTCAAGAAAGTCTGCAACACCCCATTCAACGGGACTGAGGACCCAGTCGTAGCTCTAGATTGGTTGGCCGAACTTGAAGATCACTTCGCTCTGCTAGAGGTCCCCGAAGAGAAGCGCGTCGCCTGCGCGCAACTACAGCTCCGCCTCAACGCGCACGATTGGTGGGACGTGCATCGACGATCTCTCCAATTTGATCACGGAGAGGAGGCGATCTCGTGGACGACTTTTCGTGCCGCGTTTGAAGAGGAGTATGTACCCCCTCCAGTCCAACGCCAGATGGAGAACGAGTTCGTGCAGCTGCGGCAAGGCAGCATGACAGTTAAAGAGGACTCCGCCGAGTTCAACCAACTCTCCAAATTCGCTAGGACCTATTTACCTGATGTAGCGAGTCGAGCTAGAAGGTTTGAAGGTGGACTACGCCCTGTCATCCATTCGCACGTAGTCGTTCCTCAGTATCGGACAATGCGTGAAGTCATGAATCACGCCCTATCGCTCGAACCACACTATCCTCACGTTCCTAGCGGCGCTGTGCATACCTACACTCACAAACGCCAAGGCAACGAGAGAGGAAACACCGCTGCAAAGCGCCCTAACCACGGCGGTCCACCGAGAGGCAAACCAGGGCAGCTATGCCACTTCTGCAAAAAGCCAGGGCACCTGGCCACTGAATGTCGTTTGAAACGAGGATTATGTCTCATCTGTGGCGATGCAAACCACAGAATTCATGACTGCCCTAAATACTCTGCTAGACATCCTCGTCGTAACGTTCCCTGATGGTGAGTTCTATCCTAAGTTTTGGGACGAAACTTCCAATTAGTTGGGTAGGATGTAGCGCCCCGTTCTCCCGGTGCGGAGAGCGCGGCTAAGAAACACAAGACGGTATCGTTCGATCGGGATAGATTGAATTAAGAACTCGTCCTCGTTATGGATTTGTTTCTTCGGAATCGATTCCCATATTCAGTGGACCGCGCCCCAAGGATCGGCTTAGCGGCAGAGTCAGGAGGGACCTCTCCGCTGCTATCTTTTATTGCCTCGGTTTTCGATGTCGCTTGTTGCTTTCGTGCTTTGAGTTGGTTTTGGGATTTGCTTGTTTTCCTTGAACGGTTTCGATGGTTTTCATTGTTTTCGTTCATCGACTTGCACTTCTATTCCAAGATTGGAAAGAGAGGAAGAAGTATTAATCGAGCTGTTCGTGTGCAGGTGAACGAGCAGTAGGCGGCTTGCGAGCGGAGTCGTGAAGCGCCTCTTTCCTTCTCCTTCCATCAATCTAAGTGAGTGGCTACCAACCCGATTAGTTAGCCCTGCTTCCAGCTTCACACCCTAAAAGCTTGAACTCTTCTTTGCCCCGATCAAACGATACCAAGTAATAATAAAAGAAACCAAGATAAAAGAGAATAGACTTGGTATATTATGCTTGTCAACTGAACTTGTGAACGGTTATATCTTTGCATGCTTGTTCGTTCGAAATGTTTATCATATGCATAGATACAAGTTTAAACGTATATCCTGATGCATGAATTTAACGTAAATGCAATGTACAATGAATCATGCAAAGCTTGTCTTGTAATCACGTAGCCTCAGGGCGAATCACGTAGCCTCAGGGCGAATCACGTAGCCTCCGGGCGAACGATTGTTAACGTAGCCTCCGGGCGAATGATTGTTAATGTGCGATCACGGACAACTTGTGCACAAGGTATAGTTCCTGCGGGCGGCTGCTGGGGCACTGGCACCGTTCCGGCTCCTGACGGAACTCACGTTTAGTCTTACGTACTTGGACAAGGTGGTATGCGGCGCCTCACGTACTATCACGTAGCAAACCATCTTCGTCACAGACTAGTCCATTATGGCTATCAAGCCAGTGATCATCGTGTATATTTAAACCTGTTGCATACTAACTTGTGTCTTCGTGGCAGGGAAGGCAAGGTAAGTATTGTGCAGGTAATTCAGACGGAAAGATAAAATCCACCGAACGGTGGCACGTTCATTTCAGTAAATTTCTATATGCTGCTACTTGTAAATGAACTAAGGCAAGATAGAAACCCACAAATATGCATGCTTCATTAAAACAACGTGTTGATTGGTATAGTCAGGCTAGCTCGCCTTCACCAGCATGTTTCGATATGCTGACCCTCGTTGAAACAGGTTCTCTGCACCAAGGCGAACCGAGCGAGGAGCCGAAGTCGTCTTCCCGATCTAGTCCAGCTGTTGGCGCATCTTCACCGCGCCCTAGTAGCATTTTGAAGCCAGAAGCTTGCAACTCTTCATACACAAATGCAACTTCGTGGCAAAGCCGTCCTCCAGCCTGGAGGTCTTTATCATTTTGAGTTTATAAAGGGATGTAATGTACAGGACTGCTATCTCATTTTGAGTCATCTCTTTTGTAAGCCGTTCGGCATATTAGCTAACTCATTCAAGAGTTTGTAATAGATGTTCATTATCAATAAAGAGAACTTTTCCATGTTTCAAATCTGTGTTTCAATTTATCTGCGTACTCTGAATATGTGCTTGCTATGCAAATCATTAAAGCTTTGTGCGGGCGCAACCCCAGGCCCGCACGGCGGTCACGACTCGGGGGACGCCTCGGGGCGTGACAGTTGCTACCTTGGCTTGCATCATTCCTGCATCATTTAGTATGTCTAGCACATACTTCCTCTGAGACATGACAATGTGCCACTTTTCCCGTACGACTTCAACACCCAAGAAGTAGTTCTTAGATTCCATATCCTTGGTCTGAAACTGTTCTCTCAAGAACTTCTTCAGTCCTGACTCCTGCAATGCCCTAATTGTCGTCTCTCGTGATCACAATGTCATCAACATAGACAGCAAGTAGTATACTTCCAGCTCAAGGTTGTGAAAAGCGCTAGGGGCTAGTCGGGCGGTACCTACCGCCTAGCGCCTAGTCCGCCTAGGTGGCTGCCTAGGCGGCCGACTAGATGTAGGCGGTTCAAAAGATCTAAAAGAAATTCAAAAAACCTAATGAAAATTGCATAAGTCCATAAAATCTCATAACATGCATAGTCGAGTGCCGGGAAGACTAGGCGAACATCGAGCAGACACCAACCGCCTAGCGCCTAGCGCCACCTAGACGATCTAGACGGACGTCTTTTAGAACAGTGTTCCAACTAATGTTTGTCGATAAAATACTGAATGATCATTCTTCGATTGACACATGCCAAACTGAGTGACAACATGTGTAAATCGACCAAACCATGCACGAGGTGATTGTTTGAGACCATAGAGGGCCTTCCTCATATGACACACTTTACCCTCCCTTGCAACGAACTCGGAAGGTTGTACCACATACACTTCTTCGTCAAGATCCCCATGGAGAAATGCATTCCTAATATCCAGCTGAAGTAATGGCCAGTAATAGCGAACAGCTAAGGCCAAGAGTACGCGTACAAATGTCATCCTGGCAAATAGGAAGAATGTCTCAAAATAATCCTCACCATAGGTCTGAGAATATCCTTTAGCCACCAGACAAGCCTTTAGTCGATCAAGTGTGCCATCCGGTTTCACTTTGATCGTGACACCCATTTGCAACATAATGCATGTTTACCATGTGGAAAATCTACCAAGTCCCAAGTTTGGTTCTTCTGAAGCGTTTTCATCTGCTCTTCCATAGCAGCACGCCAACCGGGATATTTTAGACCCTCCTCGGCAGTACTGGAAATATGAATCCCATCAATAGTAGCTATTAAGGACTGATTGTGGCTCGTGAGCCCTTTGTAGTTTTCAACATACAAGGAATGATCGCGATAGGCACGACAAGGTCGAGCTGGTGGAACAGGCAAAGGGGAATCAGTGGAGCTAGAGGAGGATGATAGCTCTGTGACCGTAGGCGGAGGCATTGTCTGCGACCCTCGTTCGGACGACGGCGGTGATGACTGAACCGGTGTCTGCGGACAGTCGGACCGGTATACTGGCTCGGTAGGGGAGGGCACCCTTACGGGGGGGCTAGTATGTTTGAACAGGAAACAACAAGAAATCCTCTTCTGGGTAAACTTGGGACACTGGACATGTAGTTTGTGGAAGTGGAGAAAACTCGGTTTCAACAAATGTAACATTCCGAGAGAAAAAATACCTCTTCAAGGTAAAAAAAAAACAATGGTACTATTTCTGGTCTTTAGGATACCCAAGGAAAACACATTGGATTGCCTAAAGATCTAATTTAGAAATTGTTGATCGGGTATCCCGAACATAACACAAACAACCAAACAATTTGAGAGGTAAAAGAAACGGCTCTCGTTCAGGATATAGCCGAGAAAAGGGAGTAGCACCATTGAAAACCGACAATGGCATACGATTAATAAGATAGCATGCTGTAAGGACCGCATCCGACCAAAATTTTCTCGGAGTACGTGCTTGAAACATAAGGGCACATGTTGTTTCCAAGAGATGGCAATTCTTGCGTTCAGCCACACCATTTTGTTGTAGTGTACAAGGACACGAAGTTTGGTGGATGATGTCATGTCGAGACATATGTGAATTTAACTCACGAGACATATTCACGACCGTTGTCACTTCGAAGACATTTAATCGGAACACCAAATTGTATTTTGATTTTCGCATAAATATTGTACTAAATTTCAAATAGTTCGGAACGATTTTTTATCAGATAGACAAAAGTGACATGTGAATAATCATCAACAAATGTAACAAAGTACTTGAAACACATTGTCGAGTCAACCGGGTATGTCCCTCATATATCAGAATGTACCAACTCGAAAGGAGCAGATGCAAATTTATTTTGACTCACCGGATAGAAAATCCGGTAATGTTTAGCCAAACTACATAACTTACAATGAAAAGAAACATGAATATCTAAAGATGGGTACAAATTCTGGAGAACTTGGATAGATGGATGACTTAACCGACAGTGTAGCTCGAAAGGATCGAGATTCACGCCGGCACAAGCAACAGGAGAAGGTGCATCAAACAGGTACAAGTCTCCAGCCACATGTTCCATACTGATAGTCTTTCCAGTCTTCAGGTCCTGAAAAATACAACCATCGAAAAAAATGTTACCGAGCGGTGCATGTCGCGTGTAATCTAACTAAGGGAAAGTAAACTGAACGGATTGACCGGTGTATGTAATACGGAATTGAGTAACAGTCCAGACGAAAGATGGGCACTTCCACATCCACGGACTGTTAGTGAACCACAATTTGCAACAATAATATCGAAAACACGTCCCACCGATATATATTTGCTTATCACACCTGTGTCGCCAGTCATGTGAGCTGACGCACCCGAGTCAATTACCCACTGCTTCGAGCTCACCACACATGCCGCGGAGTACCCGGTTGTGGATCCAGATGTGGATGCCTCACCACGACGTTGAGCTTGGAACTCAAGAAAATCTGTATATGACTCTGCAGTCATCTGGACAGATCGAATGTCATCATCAGGAAGGTCTGATGTAACATTTGCGACAGGAGCTTTAGGATACTGCCATTGGAAATTGCCATGCTGACCACAGTTGAAGCATGTGTGCGGTCTCCCTCCATCACGACCACCATGTCGTCCACCACGACCACTACGAAATCCAGCACGTGCAACACTAAGTGCAAATCGATTAGCAGGAGCATCATCTGGAGTGGTCTCAACGACTTTTGCTGCCCGAAGAACACAATAGTGAGCCTCCATGAGAGACGGAACATCAGATCTAGCAATGATCTGAGAGCGAGCAGAGTCCGCATCAGGACGGAGAGATGCAAGATATGCCATGACATGAAGCTAGTCACGTTGAGCTCTTGCTTCATTAATATTCGTGGTCATGGATAAAACACGATCGATCTCATCAGTCATAGCCTTAAAGGCCCGGTAATGGTCCTTATGAGATTTGTCTTCCTGATTCGCTCGGTATACACCAACGACCGAGTCGTAGATACCAGACAAATTGCGTTTTTCATCAAATGTCGTCGCCAGGACCTCCCATAATTTATTCACGAAATTTGTATTATGAACCATCTCTTCCACCGATGGTTCCATTGAATTCATCAACTGTGTAAACAGTCGACTATCATCTCTCTCATTGCTCAAATATGGGATCGGTCTCTGCTGGAAGATTGTCAGTCAAATGTTTGGACAACCGCATTCTCCGAAGTGTCTTCTCGACCTTCTTCTACCATGTCGAGTAGCCCTCTGGTCCGTCCAATCGTCGATCGACAAGTCGAATCGAAAAAATTGTCATGTCAGTGCATGTTGGTCCCGTCATTGCGTTTCCGACACTAGTGTCTGTAGCACTGCTATCCGCCTCAGTGCCTATCATCCTTCAGTATTCCGAATTCGACTGTCGGTTTGATCTCTCCAACTTGATGATCACATCAACTCTGCCAATGCGCTAAAAACGTGGCCAGCAGCTACACGCGCATAGGAAGCAGAGATTGAATGTGGATCATACACGTCAGGACAGAGAGGCAACCCAGGTTACTCTCTGTTAGATCCCGATGTGAAGATCAAGGAAAGATTCAAACAAAATAAACCACTTGTTTGCTCTTTGTTAAATTCCTGAAGCCAATGAGAGTCAGAGCTTCCGGCAAACAAACCATTGTTTACCCTCTGAGGGTCCCTTTTTTTTTAATATTGAGAGCTAGAGCTTCCGGCAAACAAACTATTGTTTACCCTCTGAGAATCTTAAAGTCCTTTTTTTTTGAATGGAAAGACATAGAACAAGACAATCTGCCACTAAACTCTCATGCCATTATTTATCTATAGAAGTGTATGAACATATGCAACATTGAGAAAGATGCAATGAGCAGTTAGATTCAAAGAATTAAATAAATGCAATCAATAAAACAACTATTAACTAAATTCTCATGTCAATATTAAATTCCTAATGCATTTAGTGCAACATGATACATAAAATATTTACAAGAAAAACAATTGTAAAGGATTATTACTCGTACAAGATACAAGAAAACATAACAGCAGCATATGGAAAGATCTTGTGTGTGTAAATTTTATAAAAGAAGGGGGCGGAAAAGAGACATTTTCAGATTACAGAACAACAGAAAAGACAATTTTAGTAGCCATCAACCTGTACAATGTTGTATAGTAATTCCTAATGCATTTAGTGCAACATGATACATAAAATATTTACAAGAAAAACAATTGTAAAGGACTATTACTCGTACAAGATAAAAGAAAACATAACAGCAGCATATGGGAAGATCTTGTGTGTGTAAATTTTATAAATAGAAAAAGAGAGAGAGAGAGAGAGAGAGAGAGAGGGGGGGGGAGACATTTCCAGATTACAGAACAATAGAAAAGACATAAGTTTAGTACCCATCAACCTGTACAATGTTGTATAGTAAGGGCATGTTTAGCCGCCCAAAAATCAAAGGGAAAACATGAAAACTCCTACAACTTGAAAAAATAGTAGTATGATTTGCGACTAAATATTATGAACCGAGGTTGTCAACTGGCATAATGTATCGTGTATCGATTAGCTTGTGTATCGTATGTATCATGTATCGTATGATACAATAACTCTAGGAGTTTAGGTATATACTTCTATATCCATATAGGAACATGATTTAATTTAAATTTCTCACAAATTCTTTATTTGGCATCTTTGCAACTATATCTAGTTCCAAAATCCATATTCTTAAGTATACATTACACGATTCAAGTAAAATAACGATACTACATATATGCCTATATCTATCGCATTGTATCGATGTGTAACGAAATAGTAGTATATTGTATCATCGTGTATCGTAAGATACCAAAAACATAGCTATGAACTATCACACTTTTGTAAATTGCTAACACGAACTTCCAAATTTTTTGCAACTTGGTACCATGAACTTCCAAGCAAGTTAACACCATCAACTATCACTTCTTTTGCAAGCTAATACCATGAACTACCACTACTTTTGCAAGTTAAGAAAGTTAACAAGCGATAGATCATGGTATTAACTTGCAGAACATGCGATGGATCTGGGTAACAACTTGCAAAGTTTGAAAGTTCATGGTACCAATTTGCAAAAAGGTGAAAGTTCATTGAAATTAGTTGGAAATTAGCCAAACTAGTAATAAATGTTATAAAGAAATAAAAAAATAAATCAAAGACCCTCAATTTTGGAAAAAGAAAAGGTTTTATACTAAGGGCACGTTTGGAAACCCAAAACTCTACAAACATGGAAAATCCTTGACTCAAAAAGTTAGTAATAAATATTTCAATAAAAAAAAAACTAAAGACCCTCATTTTGGAAAAGGAAAAAACTACTTTTGACCAATGTTGGTCCAAATGGGATCAGAAGTATAAAAAGTGGGATCTCTAATATTCATTTATTATATCAATCATGTCACCTGTGTTGTTTTGGAGTTCTTTAGTTTTTATTTGATTTTAGGGTTGCCAAACGTGCCCAAAGTTGTTATATCAACTATAACACAAAGACCTCTAATTATCTTGTTAACACATTTTCACTCATACACTTCCACATGCACATTGTTTTCCAATAGTACTGTTGCCATATAACCATTAGTATCAGTTGAACACTATTATTAGCACAATAATTAGACCAAGAAATTTCAGTTTACCATTCATTCGCCATAGTTTCACTTGACGATCATCTGCACCAGATACAATAAGAGGCAGGCTTGGATGAAAACTAGCCCAGTTGACTCCACGGTCATGGCCTTCCAAGACATACTTCACTACTGCATCAACCCCCCCGAACAAATCAGTGTTCATCTGACTAAGACGCAGAATATCATCAGCAGGTGATACAGTCTTCTTTCTCAATGCACCAATGTCCCAAACGCGGACTGTCTGATCAAGCGAAGCCGAAACAACAAGATCCTCCTTTGGATGGAAGGACGCGCACATGACGTAATGGTTGTGCCCAGTTAACACAGAAATGCAGGTCCGAGACTGCCAATTCCACATTCTAATGGTTTGATCATCACTTGCACTGACGATCCAAGGACACTCATCGTGGAATTGGACAGTACGAATGTAATCAAGATGCCCAAGAAGAGTAAATAGGCACCGATGTGTTTTATAATTCCAGACCTTGATCTTGTAGTCGTCTCCTGCAAAAATATGGAACCAAAATATCATTAAAGTTATTTCTTTATGTTTATAACTACAAATAAGTCACTAATTTTCTGTTATGGATAAGTTTTCACAGAAGAATCAATAACATTTCCAAACCAGGTATTTGGATAAGCTAAGTCCCTAAGGCTGTCTTTGGTAGGTGGGAAAGTGAGAGAAAGGGAAGGAACAAAACAGTTTTCACTTCTACTAAGGGTAGTTATAAATAATGACTTGCAATTAGAGTTAGAGATCCTGCAATTAGAGTTAGAGATCTTTAGATTAAGGGATCTTGCTTGGATAGGTTAGTTGGTAACCCATAGCTATGATAAACTAATGACCGATACAGATTAACTAGGAGTACCAAAAGGGTTATAACTAGCATGATTCTGTTCGAATTGAGGTACCATGTGTGAGAAGAATGTACCATGTGTGAGAAGAATAACGGAAGAGGGGCATGGATGGAGTAGCAAGAAGTTTTGACTCAGAAAAAGTTGGGAATTGATGAGCAAAGAAAATTGAAACAAGGATTACCTATGATGACGTAATGAGGATTAGTAGGAATGAGGGACTAAAGCAAGTTGTATAACTACATATTCAACCTTCAGGACCGAGACTCAAGGAAGAATAAGAAAATTATCTCAAAGAAATAGAGGATATAAGTTTGTGATTAATAAGATGAACGTTAGGAAGTGCATATCACATATAAAGATGTGATAAGTCAATAACAGTTAGTAGCATCATATAATAATTTGAGATTTATGATTAAGATTAGACTTAAGGATTATAGGGAACTATCAAACGAAATAACAACGGATAAAAATGAAATAAACTTCTCGGAATTAGAATGTGGGGATAAAACAGAAGATGATGATCAAAATTGACAATTTTCCTAAGAGCATTCTTAGTATATTATGCTCAAAATTGCATCTTGAGGCCCAAAATTTAAAAAAATTAAAAAAAGGTAAATGTAGAATGGGTTGGGTTTGTGAGAATAGTAGAAAATGATAAAATGACCTTTGGTCCCAAAGATTGTGTGGTCAAAGTTTAATGTGGAAAAAAAATAATGGAAATCTAATGGAAATTGAGGCTTCAAATTGGGAGTTACTATTCTACAAAATGATTTCCTACATTCGGAATCTAGAAACAGGCCCAACCTATAGCTCCTGTGGGTGGGTTGGGCCTGAGAATCTAGAAATTGGAACTTGGGATCGATCTTACTATTCAACCAAATGAGCTTCTAAATTCTGAATCTAGAATCTAGATTCTGGGATGGGCCTTACTAATGATGCTCTAACAATCCTAACATCTGCATCTGCACTACAATCCTAACATCTAAACATCACATCTCGATGGCATAAGAACATCCAGAAAATTTTGACAATTCTCCTCGCAACAAACACCGCCAATCGACCAGCTCCTGGATCACAGTTTCAAGTAGTGGTGAACAGAAACCACCACCAAAAAAGAAGGAAACTGCTGGCACCGACACTAATGGGAAGGTCCGAAACCGGTACTCGGAGCCTTTCTTTGCTTTGGATCCGGTAGATCTCGGCAGCAATCTCAACTAGCACGATCTATCAAAAAACAAAGGCCGGCCCTAGCCTAGCCTAGATCTATACTATAGTCTTTTATAAGAAGGAAGGATACCTCCGGATACGAAGAGGGGCTGGGATTTATGGAAGTGGACGCCGCGGACGGGGCCGTCGTGCTCGTCGAAGCGGTCGATGAGGGTGCCCATGCGGTAGTCCCAGAGCTGGATGACCCCGCTGTGGAGGCTGGCAAGGATCCATGGCCGCTTGCTGTGGAAGCTCAGACCCTTCACTCTGTTGCTCTTCGTCTCGAACTTCGTCAACATCCTCTCTCCTTCCAATCTCTAATGAATCGAAAGAATTGGGATCAGAATGAGAAAAGAAAGTTAGGGCTAGGGTTCGAATGCGGATCTGAACCTTCGGAATTCTCAGATCTGGATCAAACAACTGTAAATCGGGGTCGGCGTCGGTGTCAGATCTCCCGTTACTCTTTTTCTTCCGCACTATACTCTCTCTCTCTATCTCTCTCTCTCTCTCTCTCGGTTTAAGCTGCATTCTTTCTTTTCTTTTCTTTTTTTTTTCCCTTGATAAAAGGCAATAAAAAAAAAATACTCACTAACAATAGAAAGATTTCTTAAAATTTTGACAATACTAAAAAAATATATATTGATTCTTTAGAACTGTCAAAATTTTGACAGTCCAGAGTGGAAGGGTGTCTGCGCGAGATAAGACAAGGGAGGAGGAGGAGGAGGCAAGAGCAACGATTCCTCCTCCTCCTCCTCGAACAGCTCCGCCTCATTCTGTAAAACCCATATTCCTAGAAATCGTATATATCATTTTAATTATTATTTATTAATTTAATTGTAGTAATTAATGACTAATTAGGAGAAATAGATTTTTATTAATTTTTATTTTATGTGTTGGTGCACTTAGAGGATTTATGGGACCATTAGAAATTTTTCGGAATTTATTTCATGTAGGAGACCCCTTGAGCAGCTAGCTTAATAGTGTGCATTAATATAATTTAAAATTTTCTATGAGTATATATATATATATATATATATATATATATATATATAAATAGAAAAGGAAAAGTTTAAGAAAAGAAAAGAAAAGAAACTAATAACTATTAATAATAAACTATTACTAATACTAAACCATTACAACTACTCCAACCATTACTATCAGCAGCAACTTAGCAACACAGCCGCCCCCTCCCCTTTAGCAATTCCACGCATAAGCAAACCACAGCCACTCCCTTTTTTGTGAGCCATAAGCAAAACCGAACCACAGCAGACCCCCCCACGTTGCCTGCGGCTAATACCAAACCCCCTCTCTCCCTTTCATATATATATATATATATATATATATATATATATATATATATATTTCTCTAAACCCTAAACCTAATCATCCAAACTCTCCCTCTTCTCATCTAGACCTAGAGAGCGCCGTCACCGCAGCCGGAGAACCCCGCCAGGCCGTCCAAACCAATCCCGACGACCGCGACCCACGCACTGCAGATTCCCACAGCGAGGTACCTGTGTTCCGGAGTTGTTTCCCGTCGACTCGCTCAACCAAACGCCGTCCCGTCTTCACCGGTATGCTCACCCCTTAACCCTCTTATATATCTGTGTGTTAGTAGATCTCGAACAACGCGTAACCATAGGCGAAAACAGCGCCAAAGTTGGCAGAAATAGACCAAATTCTGGGATCGCAGAAAACTGCGGTGACCACCCATGTCTCCGAGTTCGTATCTCCCACCATAGAGATCCGAATTCGATGATTCTTTTTGGTATGCGTAGACCACTTGACCTAGTTTAATTTCTGTTAAATAATCCTAGATTATTAACTGATGTAGACAGAATTAAATTCGTGGAAAACCCCGCGAACCCACTTTTTCCAGATTTCCAAAAATTGTGAAACAGAGCGTGCCCCGCCAAACGGGACCGCACCGCCGTGTACCAAGTGTATCGAACGGTGCGCGTAGCATAACCGGACACGTAAAAGTTCGCAGAAACTGATTCGGACTCGTGTGCGCGCCAAAATCAGCCCGTATCCACGGACACATCCCGTGTCACAATTTTGGCGAAAGTCGCGCGCATTTTGTGCACGCTCGTCAGATTGTGATGAAACTTGCGCCACTGGACTCGTGGTAACGCGCTGGTCCGGTGACCCAATTTTCACGCATTTCTGAGACAGTTGACCAAGTCGCCAATTGGCGGTCCCCACGGTTGACTTTTTGGGCAAAATTGTGTTCGGCCCATCGGAATCCATATTTGGACATACCGTTGGGTTCGTATTGACATCTAGAGTTTGTTTGACCTATAATTTGTCCTACTTAGAGACTGTTACCCCTGGCACGCTTTTCGGTGCAAAGTGGGCCACATGTGGACCCCACTTTTACCCGAAATTATCGTTTTGCCCCTGTGTCCAAATTGGACGAAAGTGAAGTGTTTTTAGCTATTTTGCTTATTCTGGGAACGTTGGTGACATCTATTTCAGCATCCGGAGATATTTGTTCTGGGGCCATAGCTTCTGATCCTGTGTGCTTGACTTCTGGACGTACACCTTGCAGCTTTCTTACCAGGCAAGATACCTTGCCAAATTGCTTACAGTATTTTGCATGCTTAGTATATTTCTGTATATTTATTGCATTTCTGTATATTTATTGCATGTGTAGTTTCTTTCAGTCATACTATATATTAGATATGTTGACACACACATGGCACCTAGTATCATGAGAGGACAATCATTAGGCGTATGGGCTTTTAACCACTCTGGTAACACCGTAGTCACTAGCACGCACTATGGTGGTCGTGTCCGATGGTCGCTACCCCCGTGGCATGTCGATTGATGGAGTCACGAGGGTCGCTACCCCCGCGGTATGTCGTCTGATGATGTTCATGGATATGTGTGTGAGTTGTGAGATTAGATCGAGTAGCCTACCCTTGCCCATACATCGAAAAGTTGTCCTCATTTGCATTCATATAGATTGTCTTATACAGCGTACTTATTTATTTTTAAATAATATGCATGTTTACTGTATTCAAATTGGCTTGCTGTTCTGTATCTTGTTACGTCCCTCTGAGGACCTAGTCCCCTGCCAGGTGTATCTGTTCTTGAATATTTGCAGGAGCGCAGATTTGGATGGTTATATATGTTTCGTGGATATCTTCTCTCCGAGCCCCATGATAGTTAGCTGGTATTCCTATATTGTGTTTATTGTGTTGTACTTTTCTATTCGAGTTGGTAGTGGATTTATTTTCATCCAACTATCATCCTTAGATACTTATGTTGAGATCTAGTTATATAGATACTAGTTATTTATTCATATTTGATTTTCTATGGATGAGACTTAGATGGTATCCTGTGACTTGTGATACATTTTATACCACTTGTGGATTTGATATTCATATTACAGCGTACGTATGGGTTTTTGGTTTCCATATATTGGAGTTGCCATATCCATGCGGCTGGCATGCTTACTTGTCCTAGTCCTATGTATTTTGGGACTGTGACGTGACATGTTTTTGTGGTGGCCCATGCAGGTCGAGAGCATATTGTCTCGGTTACGTTACTGTACCGAGCAAGCCTGCACCTAGGAATATAGTAATGGATCTCATCCACGATTGACTATGATTCGCTCTTCTTCAAATCTATTCTATTTGAAAAAAATTGCATCCTGCTTGATTCATGTGCTTCCCTAATAAGTTCCTTGAGTATAGCCCCCTCCTAGAATATATAAGTCACTGTTGTTAGATGATAAGTAAGGTAACCTTCCTATTAAGAGTACAACTAGAGTGTTGGCACACCACTAAGTTTAGAATATCTAGTGAACCCTAGAATTCCTTATATATAGATTGGTTTACCATTACCCTTGATGCATTATGAAGACTTGAGAGTAGTATAGACGCTACTAGAGTTAGTTAGAAGTTTTACCATAATGTTTGACCCTAGTATTGAGGAACCAATGGAAAACCAAAATTGAATATTAGGACTGAACCTAACCTTCATTGTTAGATAGTAATGGAGAACTATAAACTTAGATCATTGTCTTATTATTAGTAGACAGCACCTATGAAGCCTAGAGGAATGTAATCAACACTTTTTTCTTGATCATACCTCGAACATAGCAACTAGCATACCACTCCCCCTTAGAGAACCATGATACTATTTAGAGCCCTCTATTCTAATTTCATATGTTGTTCCTCTGCAACCTTAACGTTCGCTAATTGCGCGATGACTAAATTTTATTGTTCTACTCTTCATCTTTCAACTCGGGCCATCTGACACTTCTGATTGTAGGCCAGGTGATTTATTCTGTGTTAAGGACATATAGTTGCTGGGATTATAGTTGTTAATGTTAAATTTTAAATTTGTGTGCTTAGTAGTTAGAACTTGATGGTTTAAGCTATTCTTGTAGATTGAGACCTGGTGCTTATCCCTTAGTTTTAAATTGCGTAATATGTACCCTACCTCAATACGAGTTATATTCCCTTTTCCTTGAGGCCAGTAACTGTTACATTCTTACTATTGACACTTGCACTAAGACTAAGACTTAGGACGACCATGACCTATGTAATGTAAGAGGATACCCTAATAAGTACCAAGATCTTTTCCTAACAATAGTTTATACTTTATTTACCAGGACCAGGTTATTCTGAAGAATTTCCTCAAGGCAATTACAGTATTAGTTATTGTTATAAGTTGGATAGTATACCTCACAACCTAGTATCACATAGTCTTTTGCCCTATTATTGAAGTGTAGCTGAATGACATTAATTGTGTGCTAGCATAAGAAGATAATGTTTCAATCAGACTGTAGAGCTTAGAAGCCCATACCCCTATTTGGTCGACTATCGACTTAGACAAGGATTTAGTATGACCACTGTAGAGATTGTAAGAGTCTTATCTTCTTTGAGAACTGGGATTATTTTGTAACTTCTCTCATCATAATCTAGCGTACTTATATTTTCTGTACTACCTTGATTTATGCTGCTACTATAGCCTAGTTTTTGCAAGCTTATTCTTTTATCGAGCTTGCTCATGGCATATGTATTATTGGGTGCACACAATGATACAATTGCCTAATCAGAATCGGTGTATTAAGGTCTAGCTAACCTTAGTGCGCTTGGTTCGCTCTTCGCATGACTACTTTACGTGGATTGAGATATATGGTAGTAGACGGATATACTTGCCCCTAGACATGTCTGACACATCGTATCGGTTACATAACTGTACTGATACGAGCATGTAAATAGAAAATTACCAAAAATAGAATTTCAATCCATAACTGTCCTGACAACTCTCTTTTCGAATTCTTTAATCTCTTTGAACTTGGTACTTGTATTCTATCACCTTCACCTTGAATTTTTATTATTGCTCTCCGTCTTCCCCTATTTCAGAAAGACGAAACCTCATGCTGGTATAAGTTGACACTGATAGTACTAGATATACCCCATAAGACTAATCACATGACCTAGTGACTCTCTTTTATAATTGATTAAGGGCATATCATAGATGATATGTTTGGTGTTAAAACTTTGAGGATTGAATAACATGATTAAATAATTTAAGGAATAGTTTTCCAAGATGTACAGCCTTAGGTGATGGATGGGTAAATTTTAAGTTCGGTAGATTGTGAATCCCTCACAAAAAAAAAAAAAAAAATTAGACCTACTTGGCGGAGATAGTGAGACTAAGGCTAGATTGAGTCCAGTTAGAGATAGAACACGATATTTTTATTTAATTTTGCAATAATTATATCACTTAGCACACCTTATCGTGCTTCGATAATTGGAGCACTACACTAGCCACTGCCTTCCTACAAATTCCACACCCTTATCCTAGACGTGAATATCATCCGTTCTGATCTTTGTGCAACTTTTCCAATGGTTGGACGCTTTTATGCAAAAGAGTATTTAGGTGTCCACACCATTGGACATGACACATGAAGAAACCTATTTTTCGCTCATGTGGATTTTCCCATGATTTTTTTTGGGATGTGCAACACGCAACATCGCCCACCCCTTTAAACCTAGCCTTATATTTTAAACAATGCAAATCTTATACCATCCTTGACATTCTATCGTGGCTTAATTTTAATTTCAAAGACGAAATTTTTATAAGTTGGATAGAATGTAAAACCCATATTCCTAGAAATTGTATATACCCTTTTAATTATTATTTATTAATTTAATTGTAGTAATTAATGGCTAATTAGGAGAAATATATTTTTATTAATTTTTATTTTAGGTGTTGGTGCACTTAGAGGATTTATGGGACCATTAGAAATTTTTTAAAATTTATTTCATGTAGGAGACCCCTTGAGCAGTTGCTAGCTTAATAGTGTGCATTAATATAATTTGAAATTTTCTATGAGTATATATATATATATATATATATATATATATATATATATATATATATATATATATATATATATAAATAGAAAAGGAAAAGATTAAGAAAAGAAAAAAAAACTAATAACTATTAATAATAAACTATTACTAATACTAAACCATTACAACTACTCCAACCATTACTATCAGCAGCAACTTAGCAACACAGCCGCCCCCTCCCCTTTAGCAATTCCACGCATAAGAAAACCACAACCACTCCCTTTTTTGTGAGCCATAAGCAAAACCGAACCACAGCAGACCCCCCCACGTTGCCCGCGACTAATACCAAACCCCCTCTCTACCTTTCATATATATAAACATATATATATATATATATATATATATATATATATATATATATATATATATATATATATATTTATTTATTTATTTCTCTAAACCCTAAACCTAATAATCCAGACTCTCCCTCTTCCCATCTAGACCTAGAGAGCGCCGTCACCGCAGCCGGAGAACCCCACCAGGCCGTCCAAACCAATCCCGACGACCGCGACCCCGCGCACTGCAGATTCCCACAGCGAGGTACCTGTGTTCCGGAGTTGTTTTCCGTCGACTCGCTCAACCAAACGCCGCTCCGTCTTCACCGGTATGCTCACCCCTTAACCCTCTTCCATATCTGTGTGTTAGTAGACCTCAAACAATGCATAACCATAGGCAAAAATAGACCGAATTCTGGGATCGCAGAAAACTGCGGTGACCACCCATGTCTCCGAGTTCGTATCTCCCACCACAGAGATCCGAATTTGATGATTCTTTTTGGTATGCGTAGACCACTTGACCTAGTTTAATTTCTGTTAAATAACCCTAGATTATTAACTGCTGTAGACAGAATTAAATTCGTAGAAAATCCCGCGAACCCACTTTTTCCAGATTTCCAAAAGTTGTGAAACAGAGTGCGTCCCGCCAAACGGGACCTCCCTGCCGTGTACCAAGTGTACCGAACGGTGCGCATAGCGTAATCGGACACGTAAAAGTTTACGAAAACTGATTCGGACGCGTGTGCGCGCCGAAATCAGTCCGTATCCGCAGACACATCCCGTATCATAACTTTTGCGAAAGTCGCGTGCATTTTGTGCACGCTCGTCAGATTGCGACAAAACTTGCGCCACTGGACTCGTGGTAACGCGCTGGTCCGGTGACCCAATTTTCACGTATTTCTGAGACAGTTGACCAAGTCGCCAATTGGCGGGCCCTATGGTTGACTTTTTGGGCGAAATTGTGTTCGGCCCATCGGAATCTATATTTGGACATACGTTGGGTTCGTATTGACATTTAGAGTTTGTTTGACCTATAATTTGTCCTATTTAGAGATTGTTACCCCTAGTATGCTTTTCGGTGCAAAGTGGGCCACATGTGGACCCCACTTTTATCTGAAATGACCGTTTTGCCCTTGTATCCAAATTGGACGAAAGGGAACTGCTTTTTAGCTATTTTGCTTATTCTGGGAACGTTGGTGACATCTATTTCAGCATCCGGAGACATTTGTTCTGGGGCCATAGCTTCTGATCTTGTGTGCTTGACTTCTTGACAGTACACCTTGCAACTTTCTTACCAGGCAAGATACCTTGCCAAATTGCTTACAGTATTTTGCATGCTTAGTATATTTCTGTATATTTATTGCATTTTTGTATATTTATTGCATGTGTAGTTTCTTTCGATCATACTATATATTAGATATGTTGACACACACATGGCACCTAGTATCATGAGAGGACAATCATTAGGCGTATGGGCTTTTAACCACTCTGATAACACCGTAGTCACTAGCACGCACTATGGTGGTCGTGTCCGATGGTCGCTACCCCCGCGGTATGTCGATTGATGGAGTCACGAGGGTCGCTACCCCCGCGGTATGTCGGCTGATGATGTTCATGGACATGTGTGTGAGTTGTGAGATTAGATCGAGTAGCCTACCCTTGCCCATACGTCGAAAAGTTGTCCTTATTTGCATTCATATATATTGTCTTGTACAACGTACTTATTTATTTTCAAATAATATGCATGTTTACTATATTCAAATTGGCTTGCTGTTCTGTATCTTGTTACATCCCTCTGAGGACCTGGTCCCCTGCCAGGTGTATCTGTTCTTGAATATTTGCAGGAGCGCAGATTTGGATGGTTATATATGTTTCGTGGATGTCTTCTCTCCGAGCACCATGATTGTTAGCTGGTATTCCTATATTGTGTTTATTGTGTTATACTTTTTCATTCGAGTTGGTAGTGGATTTGTTTCCATCCAACTATCATCCTTAGATACTTATGTTGAGATCTAGTTATATAGATACTGGTTATTTATTCATATTTGATTTTCTGTGGATGAGACTTAGATGGTACCCTGTGACTTGTGATATAACCACTTGTGGATTTGATATTTATATTACAGCGTACGTATGGGTTTTTGGTTTCCATATATTGGAGTTGCCATATCCATGCGGCTGGCATGCTTACGTGTCCTAGTCCTATGTATTTTGGGACTGGGGCGTGACACATTCTCCCTACTCCTCCTCGTCTTCCTCCGCCTCCTCCTCGAGCACCTTCGCCTCCTTCTCCCTCCTCCTCCTCATCATCTTTTCCCTCCTCCTCCTCGAGCAGTAGAAGCAGCAGAGGCAAGAGCAGTTGCTGCGGTCGTGTTATGCTCGCGTGCTTCCGGTGGCTGGGGCACGAGCGCGGAGGTCTGAAGGGGATGGGGGTAGGGGAGGAGCGGGAGGAGGGAGGAGGAGAGGGTGGGCAGCCCTAGTAAAATTTGGATTAGCCTGAGTAAAAATTTTTTGTAACCGGGCTAGCACCAATACTGGGTTAGCCCCGAATCTTTTTTGTAGTGCCTTTATCAAGGGCTTTTTTTCTCATTTATGTTCTATTATTTGATGAAATGGGCCGCATTGACAATTTAGCATTAATAAAGGTCTCGACACAAAAATGGGTTGGTCTCTCCAACCCGTTTACTTGACGGTCCACCCGTTTCACCTAGGCAAATGTTAAGAGCAGTGTTTTAAAAATTGGACCGAAGATCGAATCGATCGATCCGGCAAAGACACTGGGTCGGATCAAACCGATTCAATTAGTGGTTCACTAGTGGGTTAACCTAAGTGGCCCAAGTTTAATCCCTTATGGACACTGATTTTCACAGAAATATTTATTTACAATCGAATTTTGAAAAAATAACGGGTCAATACTGAACTGGACCGAAAAAGTTACCGGTTCACGGGTGAACCGGTTGAACCGGCCGGTCCGGTTCAATTTTTAAAATACTGGTTAAGAGCACGACAAAAGTTAATATAGGCAACATATCTTTTGCAATCCATTTTCAGGACTGTCAAATTTTTTTTTCAATCATTGTTATTTGAGGACTGCTAAAATTTTGACAGTCCTGATTTTATATGGATCGCCAAAATTTTGGTAGTTCTCGATACACACAAGACTGTCAAAATTTTGACAGTCCTGGATATGCACAAGAATGCCAAATTTTTGGCAGTCTTAGGATTGTCAAAAATATGTGGCCTCTAGTAATTCTTGTACTGCCCTTAAACATTTGTCTTTAACCTACCTTGACTCGTTCAATGGCGGGGTGGGTGGGAGATTCTATCCTTCTACCTAGAGCTATGTTGCGTACAAACATTATAAAAATTTGGCCCATTTTAAATAATAGTTCATCATTTTTCACACGAATTCCATGGAAAAAAGATCAAGCAAATAAAAGAGCACTGTATGGCAAAACTTAGAAGAGAAATCGTAAGTATAAATTTAGGGAATTTCTATGGGCACTTCACATTTTACTCAGGACAACCCAAATTATTTTCTTTATATTTACAAGTTTGTCATCCAATTTCTTTGCTTAGGATAGCCCAACCCTTGACTATATAAGCCAATGAACTCTCATATTTTGCTTAAAGCTCATCTCTTCTTCCAAAACCCTAACTTCTTCCAATTCTCAAAACCCTAGACCTTAAAGTAAAGATTGTACAAAACCCTAGTCCCACTATAATAAAAGTTGCAATTCTTTGATGAATATTCGACTGTTATTTGATATGTCATCAATTAAAAATGATGATTTGGTTTTCCAAGCATTTGGTCCACATATAAATATTGAATTATATGTGTTCAATGTAGGAGAAATGTAGCTCGAAGAAATCAGGTCATCTAGTATATTAAATCTGCATTCCGCTTCGCCCGAAGAACACCCCAATTCTTCCGAAGCACCCTTGGTAAAGAATTTGACATATAAATTTCAAAAAAATTTGTCGTAGGACTGTGAACAAAATGACAGTCCTATAAATAAACATGACTGTCAAAAATATTGACAGTCCTAATTTAACTGTCAATAACTATTACAGTCCTGACAAATATTTGGACTGTCATATGTTTCGGCAGTCCTAATTATTTTTTGGATTGTCATATTTTCCTGCAGTCCTACTGAGAATATTATGGATTTTATTATTTCTTGCATTCATGTTTTTCTTCAATTTTGTGTAAATTTATTTACTTTATTTTCTACTGTAGGGATTATCATCTTCCGACATTGTGGCACATCCTCCAATTGCCGTTGATGTAGGCAATTTATTCTCGATGGATATTTGCTTTGAATCGCAAAAAAAAATGTTATATTGGTGCAAAGAAGTTAGACGCCAAAACAATATAGTCATTGTTATATCAAGATCGCTCTGAAATCGGCCGGGACACAAAAATATAGAGCTTGGGTGTGAAAAATGTGGTTTGTTCGGGTATCATGGAAAAAAGAAACAGTTCCCGAAATAAAAGTTCTGAACAAAAGCGTTGGGACGAAGAAATACGGTTGTCTATTCAAGATCTTGATTGTAAACATAGAAGATGTAAAGTGGATAGTCCAAGTCAAGAATGGAATGCACAATCATCTTATTGCTGAAACACTTACGAATCATTCATATATCGGACGATTGAACAATGATGAGAGGAAGATAGTTGAAAATTAGTCTAGTTCTTGAGTTTCACCTAAACAAATTTATTCTGTCATACGAGACAAAGATGAGAAGAACGAGTCAACAATGAAGTCAATCTATAATGCATTATCAAGATCGAACTCCAATAGTAAGAAAACAAGAATGGCGATGCAGTAAGTGTTGAAGTTGCTTGCCGAGAATCACTATGTGGAGTACCATAGAAGACATCCACAGAGTAATAAAGTCCTTTCAATATTTTGGGCTCATCCCGATTGCACACATTTGGTTAGGTCCTTCGCTGACGTATTGGTTCTTGACTGTACATATAAGACAAATAAATTCAATATGCCTCTTTTTTACGTTGTTGGCTTTACCTCTACGTGAAAAATATTTTCAGTTGCTTTTGGCTTCATGAAGAGTGAGACAGTTGAGGATTACATATGGTCGTTGAAAAAACTAAAATTACTTTACACTGGACACAGAGAGCCGTCTGTTTTTGTTACTGACAAAGAATATGCCATAAATAGTGCTATAGTTGGCATTTTTTCTCACGCGCATAGACTATTATGCACTTGGCATGTCAATCAGAATATAAAATCATAATGTAAGTTGAAGTTCAAAAAGGTGGATGGTAAAATTGACATGGACCATTTCGAGGAATTCTACAGTGATTAAAATCTTGTATGGCGAGCAAGTACGAAAGATAGTTACGACACAACATGGTACTTGTTCAAAGAAAACTAGGAGACGAGTAACCCGGCATGCATTTCTTATATCAAAGATACTTGGCTTCAACCTTATAAAGAATATTTCGTCTTAGCATGGACTAATATGGTGAAGCATTATGGCACAGTGACTACCAACTGGGTTGAAGGATCACATGCAAAATTAAAACAACATCGAAGCTCATCGGTCGGTAATTATGACTCCGTTTGGCAAGCTATAAATTTAATGCTAGATCGGACGGTTAACGAGATTAAGATAGCATTTGAGATGAGCCTGAATATTGCAAAGCATGAGCATAGAAATGAATACCACTTGGATGCTTTAATCCATGTGATATCTCACCATGTATTGGGCTTACTATTTGAGGATATATGTAGGTCAAAGTTCACGAGATTTGATCCCAATGTTTGCGACTGTTTACATCGACATACGTTGGGCCTCCTTTGTGCACATGAGATTGAATATCGTCGTCAATCTATACATATTCTGATAGATATTGTTGATCAACGTTGGAGGCAGTTGTCAATAATGCCCATGGTGAAGAGTGACAATGATTTTTTCTTTGCCACAAATGAAACTCATTCACGCAAGATGGTGTGCCTCATTAGAAGTAGAGTGGAAGTCCATTAAGCTTAAAATCCAAGAAATTGCTAACCCGGTAACTACTCAAATGCACGAGCCATCCATTGTTTCCATTCCTAAGGGAAGAACTCAAACAAGAATTAGTAGTTCACAAAATAAAAGGATGGAGTCAACTAAGAGAGATCCATCATTGTTTGAGCATATTGAATGAAGTTTAGAGCAAGCTCAGTCTACTACAGTTGTCAATATTATGGCTGGTACGAAACGGAAGAGTAAGCTAACTGTTCGAAGAAAAAAAATAGAAAACAGACATGCCAAGCGAAGATATCATGGATGGTGTAGATAAATCTAATTATAGATTGGGTGTGTATATTGAAGACGTCCTACCTGAGATATACATTTATATTTGGTCCATTGTTGATGTCCCTATGGATGGCCATTGTGGATTTTATGTGCTTGCAAGACATCTTGGTTATTCCGACAAAGAAGGATGGAGACAGGTTAGGGTAGAGTTGTACGAGGAGTTAGAGTCTCGTCTTTCATTCTACACCAGCATGCTAAGCGAACATGTTTGAGACTTATTGACAAGCATTCCTTGCACCGATACCGTTACCGGAGAAGACCACTACATGTTCATCCCGATCGCTGCATATTTATTTGCTAATAGGTATAAGATACCAATTGTACTTATTTCAGAGAATATTAACAATACTTTCTTTTCGATGTGCGCTCCGCCGGTCGAGCACGGACTATCCAATCTATGTAATATAGGACATGTTAGAAATTACTTTGTCATCCCGAGGTTGATCGGTCATTCTCCTATTCCTCCACCGTCAACGATTTGGTTTAAACATGCACTGGATGAATCGATCGCCTGGACGACACCTTTCACGGATAAAATAAATCTATATAAGAAGTTATTGAATATGGAGGAGCCCAGAGACATGCTCATTGACTATTATGATATTATAATTGACTGATATGAATGGGATATTTATATTTTGCACTTTTGTATAATTTTGTATCACTTTGGATCAAATATATTGTATAATTTTGTATCACGTATATATTGTATTAATGGTACAAATAAAATATCCCACCGTAGCTTTTGTATGTGCTTGAGTATTAGTGTGTGTTTGTGAATCAGTTTGTGCATGAGTATCAATGTATTTGTGTTTGAGTTTCACAATATTTTGACAACCACCTTTATGACTTCTAGGACTGTCCACAAAGCTGACAGTCCTAAAGGAATGGCTATCAAGATGAAACTGACAGTGCATTCCCTCTAGAACTTTGTTGACAATCCTAAATGATGGCAAGACTGTCAACTTTGTTGACAGTTCTAAAGTGATGGCTTACTATGTACTACTGACAACGAGTTCCAATTAGGACAGTTAACAAAGTTGACAGTCCTACCATTGACAGTCCTGAATAATACATTTCAAATAGACTGTATCCTAGTATGATTTTGCTATATCCTAAGAAACTCAATATATATGAATTTAATAGTTGATTACAAACAATGACATGACTAGATTACAACAGTTGATTATAACGATATGACCAAATTACATCATAGATCAATACAGTTTCATAAATCTCACAAAACATCTTGGAAAAACATATATAGATGCCACAGAAGTTTCATAAACACAGATTCACAAATCTCACACAACATCATAAAATCACATATTATAATATGCCACAGAAGTTTCATAACCCAAAAGATTCATAACCAAGAGGTTTAACAGCCAAAAAAATGTTCATACCAACAAAGTTTCATAACCAAGAGTTACAACACGAAAAAACTGTTGATACCGACATAGCTTCACAACCTTGAGTTATGACACCTACATCAAACAGACAATACTACTTATCATTTCGCCTCTTCGTACGCTGCTCACTATTTTTCATGAAAGGAAAATCTATAGAGTTATCGATGTTTTGCAACTACTCATTGATTTCAATATAGTTTTTCCCCTTGCGCTAGAGGAGACTTTTTTCCAGCCCCTTTGCAATTTTAGCCTGCTCATGACATGGCAAAAATTAAGTTAGATTACAAACATTTAGAAATCTTTCAATTCTATAAATTATTTTCTTACCATCTTCATCAGTGCAACATACAAGACATTTTTAGAGGGAAGAGGTGCTAGTACTCCCTCAATATCGGCTCTTGGTTTTCCAGGGTTCAATAACGTAGGATGTTCAACATTTGCATAATATGCCATGTAGTCGTCGCTAAAGTCTGACATCTCAACCACCGCTTGTCTTTTAGATTCTCCAATAATATGACGTTGCCACTCGGTGAAGAAGTCCGAGACTCAGTTGAAAGTGGCCGGGATATAGTTTAAGGGTTTGTCACTCCCGAAGCACTTATCAATTTCAATGTGCGCTTCGGTACCGTTTGTATACAACCAAACTGACGAAGCACTCTATCAGGTATATAAGCCTTCTCGATATCATGACAACTTATCAGACCATGAAATAAAGCTATTGGTTGCAATGGACGACTACTATATCATAAATTCGATATGGATGCCAAATAATCTGTTACACAGTAAATTGTGCATAACATAATTTAGTAAATTAGTAGCACCCAAGAGAATCTAACAAAAATAATTCTCTTTTTACCTCTTCTACCACCAAATCTTCAAGTGCATTGTGTATGGCGGCCAATGTTTGAGAACGTTTGGCATCTTCCATAGTTGGCTTCCATCTGCACATTCTAGGAAGGTGATCGTCATAGTATCTATTCTCCTCTGCCCGCTTCAGCATCAAAAAGTTCTCGTATATCCATGCATATACGTATATTAGAATAGTTAACTATTTAACAACAAAAATTCATATTATGTATAGAACTTGACAAAGATATTTCTTTATATGGAGTATAGTCTGATATCCTGCTATTATCTTGGTACCGACGCGAGATGCTGCACCAAGCTCACGGTAAAGGTATACTAGTATACCGCTTCCCCAAGAAATTTCTTCCACGGTGGAAATGTCCACAAAATTTATTAGATATCTGGCATGAATTGAAGTTCTAGACTTGTTCGGAATGCCGACAGCTCCTAAGATGAAATGCATGTATCCACGGGCTACCATATCGACATTTTTGCATACGACCTTCTTGTCTTTGAATGTCTCCTCTAAATATTTCAAAGGAAGACCATATGACTTCTTAAAATCTTGAAGGATTATAAAACTATGAGCCTCAACTCTAAGAGAATTTGATACAAAATCTATGACATGATTGTACCACTCTATGTCCTTCTCATCAAATATATCATTCATCATGACCTAAAGTAAAATTTGTCAGAATTTAGAGAACTTTTTCAATGTAAAGTGTATTACAAAGGAATCAATCCTTCATATTTCTTTTCCATAGAAATAAATACATTAAGGCCCAATATGTAATGAATGTCATCCAGTGTAATCGTCATCTCCCCCGTTGGGAGATAGAAAATGTTGGTTTCTGGATTTCATCGCTCTACGAATGCTGATATAAGTGCGTTGTCCATCGTCTTATGCGCGTACTTGTCCAAATTTTGCAAATCGGTAGGGATGATTTTGCCCTTGATGACTTCCCCTAATTTTTTAAACCCCCAGCTGTCACGACCCGCATCCGGATAATCGGGCACGAGTACGTGGTTACGTCCAGCCTACGTCGCAGAATCGACGGTAGAACGCTGTTTGGGTCATTTCTAACTATCTACCATCTCAATAATATAATATGGTACCTGTCAATTATCTCAACTCCAAACAGAGGAGCAATATGATATCTCATAAGTATGACTAATCTTAATCACAAACAAACTAAGGACGAATAATGCACGAATGGAATAGCGAAGGAAAGAATAAAGATACAATACACAAACTGAAATAATATATAAGATGTGAATCCACCAAATAATTGTCTAATACAATCCAATACAAACATAATCTAGACCTCCTCAGGCTCTGCAACTAAGTCCTCCTGGTCAATAGGAGTATCCTCTAAAGGTACGCCGTCCTGCGGCCCGTAGAATGTGGGACACTGCTCTATAAGCCAGTCATCTGGAAAAATATATCCAGTCAGGATTGGAGCGAAGTACATACCTCTGAAAGCAATTTCAATAGCATAATCGAGCATATAAACAGATATAAAAATGAAATACAAGATCAGTAGACATATGAATGATGAACAATAGATATACAGGTAATGTACGAGAATATAGATCAACAATATGAATATCAACAATATGATAAAATAACTACAATCTAAACTAACTAATGTGCCTCAAAATACAAGTTTATTATGTGATCGGGTTAGGTGGACATGATCAGGTAAGACGATTACAAGTGAGGTATGTAACCAAAATGTACACGATGTAACAATGGGGCTTTGATCACATAATCAACTCCTACTCTCCCACCCTCAACTAATACGGATGGATCCAATCACGACACGCTACGAACACGAAATATAACCACTGAACATGAGCAGTGGGTGTACACGAATATCATAACCATCGAACACGAACGATGGGTGTCACGACTCACACCCGGATAATCGGGCACGAATACGTGGTTACACCCAGCCTACGGCACAGAATCGGCGGTAGAACGCTGTTTGGGTCATTTCTAACTATCTAACATCTTAACAATATAATATGGTACTTATCTATCATCTTAATTCCAAACGGAGGAACAATATGGTATCTCATAAGTATATCTAATCTCAATCACAAAACAACTAAGAAAGAATAATGCACGAATGGAATAGCGAAGGAAAGAATAAGATACAATCCACAATCTAAAATAATAATACAAATTGTCAATCCACCAACAGAATAGTCTAATACAATCCAATACAAATATAACTAGACCTCCTCGGGCTCTGCAACTAAGTCCTTCTGGCCAATAGGAGTATCCTCTAAAGGTATGCCGTCCTGCGGTCCGTAGAATATGGGACACTGCTCTATAAGCCAGTCATCTGGAAAAATATATCCAGTCAGGATTGGAGCGAACTACATACCTCTGAAAGCAGTTTTAATAGCATAATCGAGCATATAAACAGATAATCGAAATAAAATACAAGATCACAAAATATATGAATGATGAACAATAGATATACAGGTAATGTACGAGAATATAGAACAATAATATGAATATCAACAATATGATGAATAACTGAAATCTAAACTAACTAATGTGCCTTAGAATACAAGTTCATTATGTGATCGGGTTGGGTGAAGATGATCAGGTAGGACAGATTATAAGTGAGGTATGTAACCAGAATGTACACGATATAACAATAGCTTTGATCACATAATCAACTCCTACTCTCCCACCCCCAACTAATACTGATGGATCCAATCACGACACGCTACGAACGCGAAATATAACCACTGAACACGAGCAGTGGGTGTACACGAATATCATAACCACCGAACACGAGCGGTGAGTGTACACGAATAAGCATACTGAATACGAGCAGTGTGTGAACACGAAATATAATCAATATCCAATATATACGATGAGATACAATGTACACGAGTACCCGCTGAACACGGTAGGGGATAACATCTCATGATGGGATCCATATAGTACCAGTCCATGAAATCAATGTGTCAGGATTAATGTATACAATTCTAGAACATGCATATATAAAATATTATGAATTAAAAACAAACAGAGAAATGTACTCGCCTGATGTCCTGAGCAAGGTGTGTCTCTCGATGCCCAAGCCGGTGTCTCACAACCTATATATGGTATGTTGCATCAATACAAGGTTCAATAATGAAAATAAGTGAAGTTGATGCAATTCTAGGTTGATACGCCATTTCTAAGTCAAACCAATAAAATCTAGGTTGCAAGATCTAATGCTAAGTCACTAAGTCGATACACCATGAAACTATGCTATACTAACTAAGTTAAGGAACAATAAGGCACTCAAAGAGTCGTATCCCAAGATACGCAAGTTTCTAATAGGAAAATAAGGTTTTATATATATATTCAAGTCAAATATTATCATACCAGATCAAAACAATTGAAATAGGATACCTTGGCCTTGCACCAATGCGTATCACACCTAACACGATATCCAAACTCAATACCTTGGGTATCGGCCCAATACCTTGGTGATACCTTGGTATCTCAAGGTAACCCAAAACTAATATAAAACTAATATCTACATATATAAACCAACTACTATAGTATATCTAACTACTACGTAAAAACCATACTACATAACTAACTACTATTCCAAATCAACTAATATAAACAAATATACATGTAAGTAGCCAACTAGCTAACTCAACATATCATGTTTATACTAATATATATATATATATATATATATATATATATATATATATATATATATATATGTTAGTATCTAATTAACTATATAGGTATCTATGTAAATGATAAGTTGGAGATGGTTAGTTACTGTTATATTCTAACTAAGTTAATTCATATACTAACTAACCATCTCCAACTTATCATTTACATAGATACCTATATAGTTAATTAGATACTAACATATATATATATATAACTATTAACTAACTCTTATACCAAACCCAAACCCAAGCCCAGGCCATCCACTGAAGTTGCAAAGTTACTGTGCTCGGGAAACTGTTATTGTGCTTGGCACACTACAGTGAACAATCGGTCTGACAATATGCAGTAAGAACTGCACAGTGAAGAACTCAATCTGCTGTTGGCTGCTGCTCTCTTCATTGTGCTCAAAGCACAGTGAACCAATTCTGCTACTACCTCACTGCTCTCCTTATATGTTGATCTGCACAATGACTACTTGCTGCTGCCCGATCCCGCTATGGCTGCACTATTGTACCGTCCCCTCTCCATTGCCCGAGTCTCCTCATACACTACACACCACAACCACTATCTACATATATATCCAAAGACATAACACAATGCATAACACTCACAGACATCTTACCACATATATACGAGTATAGATACATAGCACTCTAGGTTAAACTATATATATACATATATATATACACACTCTATATAACTGTTACATATATGCATCCTCACCTATACACCTCTATGTAGATAAATACTCCTTGCACAACTATATATACATAGATACCAAACTATCTATATGTATAAACAAACACCTATATATAACCATATATATAAAACCAACACATTTACTTATACATATAAATCACTAGCTATATATATACATATATATACACTTAGACCCACACATAACAACTCAAACACAAAATGCACCATTATATACACTATATATTACATAGATAACATACATGTATATAAATACACATGCACATATAGGAAAAAGAACCAAACAACAAACACGTAGAGTGCACCGCACCCGTATCACACTTGTTCTATGATACGCTTGCGATACGGCTCCAACACACAACCAAACGTATTCCGGAGGACACGAGCAAGTCTAAAACACCAATTATGAACAATACGTATAGTAATTAGAGTATCTACGTGTCCGTGTCATAATATGATATGCATAAGGCCCCGTGTCGGAGGAAAACCCCCAAAATTAACCTATTTCGTCAAATTGACGAGATACAGCCTACACATATCTAATTGTGGATACCACACTAGTCACAAACAAGCAATCAAGTGTCATTTAGATCTATTAGACCCAATAACAAGTACTACATGTGTCAATCTCGGAATTCCTCCCAAATTGGCACCAAATTGGTCATAACTTCCACCGTAGGTCTCCGATGAACCTAAACTAATTTCTATGGGTAGCCTATGTATATGGGTTGGTTTCTCATGGTTAAATCTCAGATCTAAAGTCTATTAGAAGGGAAAAAACTGAAATGTACCTATTGGGAGATAGATTCCCAATAAAAAGTCCCCAATTGCCAAGTAGCTCCCCTCCTTGTAGATCTTGGCCTCCTCCTTATTCCTTGCTTCCTTCTTGTAGATCCTTGGTGTAGAAGCCTCAATGAAGAATTTGAGAAGAGATTGGTGAAGAATTGGTGGAGAATTAATGAGGGAATGGAGGGAATTTGGAAGAGGGAAAATTGTAGATCTAGATTTTGGGATAAAATAAAATGAGAGCACTCTCTCTCCTCTCTCAATAGGTCGGCCATGTAAACTCCTCCCCAAGCAATGTACAATGTCACAAATACCACTTGGGGCCTCTCATGAAAAAATTAATTAGGGAGGGAAGGTTCTAGTCTAATGGTTTCTCTAATTAATCAAATCTCCTAATCCATGGGCCTAATTCAATGGGCTAAATCTAACTCAACGAAAAGTTGGGTTCATGCATTCTAATAAATGGGTTTAGTCCACTACACTAGTCTAAAACAAAATTACAACTATCAAACAATAATAATACAATAATCAAATAATCTTGCATGCACAAATATTAATTACAATTAAGCCTAAAATAAAATTATCCTTGTCAATTACCAAACTACCCTCGAGTGAAAAAGTGATGGTGACAATCCTACCCACCTTAGAAAAATTTTGCCCTCGAAATTAAGGAAAAAACTATCTACCAAAAGCAAACATTAAATACAAGAAAGAATTATACCTCACGGCTCGAACAGATATGGATATCGCTCGTATATCTCGGTCTCTCGCTCCCAGGTACACTCTCTTGGCGAGTGATGCCTCCACGCGATGCGCACCAAAGGAATTGTCTGGTTCCTCAATACCTTCTCTCTCTGATCCATAATCTCTACTGGCTGCTTTGGATAGCTAAGAGTAGGGCCCACCTCTATCTCCGAGTGATCCAACACATGACTGGGATCTGCCACGTACCATCTCAACTGTGACATGTGAAACATGTTGTGCACTCCCTCCAGTGCAGGTGGTAAGTCTAGTCTGTAAGAGACTACACCGACCCTCTCAAGAATACTGAAAGGTCCGATGAATCGCGGACTAAGCTTGCCGCCTCCATCAAAATGAATCATGCCACGTCCCAGAGAAATACTCAAGAAAACCAGACCACCAACCTAGCATAAAACACAACCTTAGCACTATAACAAACAACAATCAAACACAAGCAAGACAAAACTAAAGCTATACCTCAAACTCCAAAGGTCTCCGATGGCTATCGGCCCAATGCCGCTGTCTGTCCTGCGCCACTCGAAGTCTGTCCGTGATAAGCTTTACCTTCTCTGCTGCATCCACTACCATCTCTGGTCCCAATAAAGCTCTGTCACCAATATCATCCCAGAACAACGGAGTACGGTACCTCCGTCCATACAATGCCTCGAATGATGATATCTTGATGCTGGCTTGGTAGCTGTTATTGTATGAAAACTCTACCAAGTGAAGGTGATCCTCCCAAGAACCTCCAAGATCCAAAACACAGGTGCGTAGCATGTCCTCGAGAGTCTGAATAGTCCTCTTTGATAGTCCGTCCGTCTGAGGGTGATAAGCGGTACTGAACTTGAGCTGAGTGCCCAAGCTAGCTTACAAACTCCTCCAGAAATGGGACGTGAAGTGACTATCTCGATCCGAGACTATGCTCACTGGAATACCGTACAATCTGACAATCTGGTGCACATACATCTCCTTAACTCTCTCCGTAGATGTACCCACTTTAAATGGCAGAAAGTGGGTTGATTTGGTCAACCTGTCCACGATAACCCAAATCGCATCCTTGCCTCCTGGAGAACGCGGAAGTCCCGATACAAAATTCATGGTCACATATTCCCATTTCCACTTTAAAATGGGTAAAGGCTGAAGCAATCCTCCTGGCCTCTGTCTCTCCGCCTTGACCTGCTGGCAAACTAAGCATCTGGACACGAAGCTAGCTAACTCCCGCTTCATTCCATACCACCATACATGCTCCCTCATGTCTCTATATATCTTATTGGCACTTGGATGCATAGATTACTGAGAACGATGCGCCTCCTACAGAATCTTCTCGCACAATGCTCCTTTCGGTACACATAACCTGGTACCGTGTCGCAATGATCCATCTGCGACGATAAAGTCCTCTACCAATCCCATCTGAACCTGTGCTCTGATACTCCTCAGAGACTCATCCTTATATTGTTTGGCTCTGAATCGGTCCATCAGCTCTGACTGCACCTGAAGTCCCCATATATGTGTTGTGACTCCAGGAATCAATACCTCAATGTCCAAACTGTCAAGATCGGCCAATAAATGCATGTCCCTAGTCAAGCACATAGCCACGGGATACATGCTCAAAGCATCCGCGACTACGTTGGCCTTCCCTGGATGGTACTTGAAGGATATGTCGAAGTCTTTCATCAGCTCCAACCATCATCGCTACCTCATGTTGAGCTCTTTCTGTGTAAACACATACTTCAAGCTCTTATGGTCTGTGAAGATCTCCACACTCTCTCCATATAAATAGTATTTCCATAATTTGAGAGCAAAGATAACCGCTGCCAACTCCAAATCATGGGTAGGGTAGTTCTTCTCATGCGGGCATAATTGTCTGGAAGCATAGGCAATCACCTTCCCGTGCTGCTGTAACACACAACCCAAACCCTTCCCTGATGCATCACTGTAAATAGAAAATCCTCCTGCTCCTGATGGTAGTGTCAAGATGGGAGCTATAGTCAATCTCCTCTTCAGCTCCTCTAATGCTGACTGACAATCCTCAGTCTAGAAGAATTCTACGTCCTTTCTGGTCAGCCTAGTCATCGCCTGTACAAGTCTGGAAAAGTCCTGAACAAACCTCCGATAGTAGCTTGCTAATCCAAGGAAGCTCCTGATCTCTGCTACTGAACTCGGGGTAGACCACGATTCAACTGCTGAGATCTTCTTCGGGTCCACCGAGATTCCATCTCCTGTAATGACATACGCCAGGAATTCAACCTTATCAAGGAAGAATTCGCACTTCTATAACTTGACATACAGCTTCTCATTCCTGAGGGTCTCCAAAATAATCCTCAAGTGCTGCTCATGCTCCTCTGGGGTCTTCGAATATATCAGAATATCATCTATGAAGACTACAATAAACTGGTCCATGTACTGATGAAACACCTTGTTCACCAGGTTTATATACACTATCGGGGCATTGGTCAACCCAAACGGCATCACCATGAACTCGAACTGCCCATAATGAGTCCTGAAAGCTGTCTTCGGGATTTCTTTCCTCTTTACTTTCACCTGGTGGTACCCTGACCTCAAGTCTATCTTGGAGAATACCTTCTCTCCACTTAACTGGTCAAACAAGTCATCAATCCGCGGCAACGGATATTTGTTCTTGATAGTGAGGTTATTAAGTGCCATGTAGTCGATACACATACGTACCGACCCATCCTTCTTTGGTACAAACAGTACCGGAGCACCCCATGGTGATGAACTGGAAAGGATAAAGCCCTTGTCTTGCAACTCATCAACCTACTTCTTCAACTCCACCAGTTAGCTGTTGTTTACTCTATAGACATGCTGAGAGATTGGCTCTGCGCCTGGCACTAAATCTATAGAGAATTCTATATCTCTGTCTGGTGGCAACTCCTCTGAAAAGACATCCAAGAACTCTACAATCAACGGATGTGGCGGCTCCTGCTCCTCGACCAAAGCTCCATAGAAATCGTCTTCACTCTGCTCTGCTCCTCGGACGAACTCGAACTCCGGCTCTCTTGGCGACTGAAATAAAACTCTACCTCTATGATAATCGATACTAGCGTGATGTCTAATCAACCAATCCATCCCGAGTACTATATCGTAACTCGAAAGTGGCATTATAAGTAAACATACTCTCAACTCATGGCCTCCTAAATAAACTCTCTGATTCTTGCAAACATCACTGACCAGGATGATGCCACCCCTGGTCGTGATCTTGTAAGTCCTCGCCAACGGTTCAGACTCAAGACGATGACTCAAAGCAAAATATACAGATACAAAGCTATAAGAAGTACCAGAATCGAACAAAACATGAGCTGGAAAGAAGTTGAGATAAACTGAACCTGAGATGACATCGCCAATCGGCTCCTCCTCCTCGATAGTCAGGGCAAAAGCTCACACCTGTCGATGCGCTCCCCTCTGCTACTGATGCTGGGCAAACTGCTGCTGCTGTGGTGGAAGAGGTCCTCTCTGCTGGCCCGTTGGTGGTCTAGCGGGTGCCCTTTGTGCCTGTCCTCCACCTTGAGCTGGACGAGCTGGGACTTTGGGATAAGCTCGCAACTGATGATATCCCGATCCACAGAATAAGCATTGGCCTAGCCTCATCCTGCATGCTTCCCATCCGTGTCCTTGCTTCTTACAGAAAGTACAAGGAACTGCTGCCCTCTGGATCTAATGCATCTGCTAACCAGCGCTCTAGTTGGCCCGTGATACTGCTGCCTCTGGTGCTGGTACGGCCTCTTGTGCCGTTGTTGGAAATGAGGCCTCTTTGCTGGCCCCGTGTATTTGCTGGATCCTCCGGTGTCCCTCAACCTCTTAGAGCCAAGCTCTAAGTCATCCTCTGCTCTCTGCACCTCTGCCTGAGTATCTCCTCGAAGGTGGCAGTAGGATCTCCGTTGGTGTGGGGGTTGACTTCCCTGTTCAGGCCCTTCCTGAACTTCCTTGCTCTGCCTCTAGGGTTCTGACCCTCCACGAAGTGACCTAGACGGTAATACTCCATCGCATACTCGTCCACTGACATACCTTCCTGGACGAGGTATTGAAACTGACTCTCTAAAGATGTAAGGGCCACGTCTGGGAAGAACTTCTCCTTGAAAAGCTCTTTGAAGGCTTCCTAAGAGAATCCTGGTACTGAAATCCTCGGGTCTGTCCGAAACCATGTCAGTATAATATCGAACATCATACAACCCGCTGCCTCTATCTGTAGCATCTCTGGAATCTGTGCCAGTCGCAGGTTCCGCTCGATGTCCTCGATCCAATCATCCGCATAGATAATCCCCTCTGTGCCCCTGAAGTCCTTCGGGCCCATCCTCTTGAAGTTGATGATGGTACCCGACCTCAGCTGATGCATGATAAACTGAGCTGGTGCCATCTGTGGCTGGGCTGTAGTAGCTTTCTCAACTGCGGTAATGGCCACCCGGTGAGCATTCTCAATGCCCTGTCTCATCACCTCTGTTTGCTGGTGCTTTGCCTCAGCCTGGGCCCTCTGGGCCTCCATCATTTGCTGGAAAAGTGCAAACAACTGTGTAGCATCAGTTGGTACTGGCGGTAGTGGTGGAAGTTCCTCAGAAATGACTGGAGTTACCCTCCGAACTGGGGGAGGAGCACCCCCAAAAATGGCTGCTGAGACTCCCACCTGAACCGGTGAGGCGACCTTCTCAACTGGAGAAGAAACAGTAGTAGCTGCTACCCTCTCCGCAGCAGGCTGGGAAGTAGCTGATGAACCTGCCGCTGCTCTCGTGCGATATAATCTGATATTCGGAGGTATCCTGAAGGCAGATTGAAATACGAAATCAATATCAAATATAATGTGATATCAACAAAGAAGGACATAATTTTATTCAAAATTAAAGACAATTTTTTTCTAAAGCAGGCTCGTAGCAGTACTCTAGTTGAGCACAACTACGATATCTATCTAGACTTGTATGGGACACCACTAAAAATATGTCATGACCCGCACCCGAATAATCGGGCACGAGTACGTGGTTACGCCCAGCCTACGCCGCAGAATCGGCGGTAGAATGCTGTCTGGGTCATTTCTAACTATCTAACATCTCAACAATATAATATGGTACATGTCAATCATCTTAACTCCAAACGGAGGAGCAATATGGTATCTCACAAGTATAGCTAATCTCAATCACAAAACAACTAAGGAAGAATAATGCACGAATGGAATAACGAAGAAAAGAATAAGATACAATCCATAATCTAAAATAATAATACAAATTGTGAATCCACCAACAGAATAGTCTAATACAATCCAATACAAATATAACTAGATCCCCTCGGGCTCTGCAACTAAGTCCTCCTGGTCAATAGGAGTATCCTCTAAAGGTATGCAGTCCTGCAGCCCGTAGAATATGGGACACTACTCTATAAGCCAGTCATCTGGAAAAATATATCCAGTCAGGATTGGAGTGAACTACATACCTCTGAAAGCAGTTTCAATAGCATAATCGAGCATATAAACAGATAATAGAAATGAAATACAAGATCATAAAACATATGAATGATGAACAATAGATATACAGGTAATGTACGAGAATATAGATCAACAATATGAATATCAACAATATGATGAATAACTGAAATCTAAACTAACTAATGTGCCTCAGAATACAAGTTCATTATGTGATCGGGTTGGGTGAACATGATCAGGTAAGACGGATTACAAGTGAGGTATGTAACCAGAATGTACACGATATAACAATGGTTTTGATCACATAATCAACTCCTACTCTCTCTATAACACCCCGTTCCACTCAAGCGGACTGTCGTCTCAAACGACAATAGTGCAACTGTCCTGACCCGCTTTGCCTCGATCAAGAAGCAAAAGATATCCAGACTTGTCCCTACAGGAATCTGGCTTCGGCTTTCAGAGGCTCGCTTGACGTATCGCTCTACCGAGGCGAATCATCGCTAAGGTGGGTGGCTACGGTGAACTTGTCTTTGCTTAGCCAGCACACATAAAATTTGGAAATGTTATGCTAGTCGCTAGGTGAATCACTCCTGCATGCTAATAAATCTAACGCACCTAGCTAAGGGAATAATCCCAATTTGTATTGCTTGGACTAGAATATGGAAATTGAAGTACTGCTTATATTCAGACCCTCGCATGCTAAGTCCCTAACGGTTTCATCTCTCGGCTTACCTTCGGGTCCGAGCAAACGTGTTTACTTGTGTTCCTTAGAAACGCATGCTTATCTGCTTGTACGTTGCCATATTTTCATCCAAACCCCGGGAGACTACTACGTAGTCGTTCCGTGCCTGAATGAACCTGCAAGTATCCGGGACCGTTAGGTCACCAAGGCAATTCCCGAACCAGGGAATTTGCACCCTGACTGAATAAATCACTGAATCACAGCTCGTGGAGCAAACTATTGAATCAACTGGCCTGGCAAGCACTACTGAATCACTGAATACTGCCTCAACAAGTTCTGTATATATACTGCCTCGAACTCGGTCCATACCGGACTTGTTCAATATATACACATACTGCATCGAACTTGTTCCTGTACCAGACCGAGACCCTGACCTGCATGTTGCGGACAACTTGAAAACAAGGTCTTTCGGTTCCACGGGCGGTCACCGGGGCACTGGGACCATTCCGATCCGGATGGAACTGCATGATAGTCTACTGCATCTGGACAGGATGGTCTGCAACCACCACTGCATCTTTGTTGCTTTCCATCCTTGTTCAAGACTATAACGAACTGCACAATAGTCTACTACATCTGGACAGGATGGTCTGCAACCACCACTGCATCTTTGTTGCTTTCCATCCTTGTTCAAGACTATAACTGGTCCTTTATGGCTATGCCAGCGACTCATGTTCATATAGATAAGTCATCCTCGCTTAGCGGCTATCCGCGTGCGAGTCACTGCATCGCATCAAGAAACAACTGAACACCTGAATGATCATGTTAAAATGACCCTCATGTTTGCATATGCTATGCCTCCTGAATGTTATACTTGCCCGTGCTTGAATTAATAATGTTTGCCTCAATGTTTGCCTTGGACAGGGAAGGAGATGGTAAGTTGGTAAGTCTCGCCGTGTTTCCTCTCATGTTGCACGGCGCACTGCCACACGGTTAGGCTATTCAATATTTGCATGAAACTGATCCTAAGGCAACTAGAAAGACAACTTAATAGTTGGTGCACGGAACTTATATTACGTGTTTGGATTTGTCGAGCGGGCGAGTAGCTTCCCCACCAGTGCATTCAATGTACTGATAATCCACCAGTTTGTATGCAGGGTGCGGGAGAACCTCGTTCGGTGCGGATGCCTCCTACGTGCGTGCTTAGGCGTGGAGATCACTCCGAAGCAACGGTGCGTCCGGAACAGAAGCACATATACAAGACATAATGTTGGAACATAGCCCGAACTCGTCTGAACATCGCCTGTACAATCATTCCACAGTTGTAGCCACTTGGCACGCTTTTACTGTTTCAGAGAGAGAGGCTTGAGCGACTTGTAATCTCGGTTATACGCTGCCTGTAACACTTGTTATTATCAATAAAAAAGCTATGTTTACTTCAACTTGTGTTTCAATGCTTCTGCTATATTGTCGACTCAGTGAACCTATTACCAAATCGCTATGCGTTCATGACTCCGCTGTACTCGGACAATCTGTGCGACTCTGTGGCTTAGAACTCTTACCGCCAGCCAATGGATCATGGCCTTGCACGGGCGTGGCTCACGCTTGTGCGGCATCACACCCGGATGGGTCAAGCGATCGTTCCGCGGGAGCGCTGGCGAGGGTGATTCCCGCCTAGCGGGAACGGCCGATTTGCCTGCGGGAGATCGGGGCGTGACACTCCCACCCCCAACTAATACTGATAGATCCAATCACGACATGCTACGAACACGAAATATAACCACTGAACACGAAATATAATCAATACCCAATATACACGATGATATACAATGTACACGAGTACCCGCTGAACACGGTAGGGGATAACATCTTCTGACGGGATCCATATAGTACCTGTCTGTAAAATCACTGTGTCGGGATCAATGTATATAATTCTAGAACATGCATATATAAAATATTATGAATTAAAAACAAACAGAGAAATGTACTCGCCTGACATCCTGAGCAAGGTGTGTCTCTCGATGCCCAAGCCAGTGTCTCATAACCTATATATGGTATGTTGCATCAATACAAGGTTCAAGAATGAAAATAAGTGAAGTTGATGCAATTCTAGGTCGATACGCCATTTCTAAGTCAAACTAATGAAATCTAGGTTGCAAGAGTCTAATGCTAAGTCACTAAGTCGATACACCATGAAACTATGCTATACTAACTAAGTTAAGGAACAATAAGGCACTCAAAGAGTCGTATCCCAAGATACGCAAGTTTCTAATAGGAAAATAAGGTTTTATATATATATATTCAAGACAAATATTATCATACCAGATCAAAAAAATTGAAATAGGATACCTTGGCCTTGCACTAATGCGTATCACACCTAACACGATACCCAAACTCAATACCTTGGGTATTGGCCCAATACCTTGGTGATACCTTTGTATCTCAAGGTAACCCAAAACTAACATAAAACTAATATCTACATATATAAACCAACTACTATAGTATATCTACCTACTACGTAAAAACCATACTACATAACTAACTACTATTCCAAATCAACTAATATAAACAAATATACATGTAAGTAGCTAACTAGCTAACTCAACATATATATATATATATATATATATATATATATATATATATATATATATATATATATATATATATATTCTAACTGTTACATTCTAACTAAGTTAATTCATATACTAACTGTATATATATATATATATGTATGTGTTAGTATCTAATTAACTATATAGGTATCTATGTAGATATATATATATGTATGTGTTAGTATCTAATTAACTATATAGGTATCTATGTAGATGATAAGTTGGAGATGGTTAGTTAGTATATGAATTAACTTAGTTAGAATGTAACAGTTAGAATATATATATATATATATATATATATATATATATATATATATATATATATATATATATATAGATATATATACACTAACTAACTACATAACTATTAACTAACTCTTATACCAAACCCAAACCCAAGCCCTATATATACACTAACTAACTACATAACTATTAACTAACTATTATACCAAACCCAAACCCAAGCCCAGGCCATCCACTGAAATTGCACAGTTACTGTGCTCGGGAAACTATTACTGTGCTTGGCACAGTACAGTGAACAATCAGACTGATACTGTGCAGTGAGAACTGCACAGTGAAGAACTCAATTTGTTGTTGCCTGCTGCTCTCTTTACTGTGCTCAAAGCATAGTGAACCGATTCTGCTACTACCTCACTACTCTCCTCATATGTTGATCTGCACAGTGACTACTTGCTGCTGCCCGATCCCGCTATGGATGCACTGTTGCACCGTCCCCTCTCCATTGCCCGAGTGTCCTCATACACCACACACCACAACCACCATCTACATATATATATCCAAAGACATAACATAATGCACAACACTCACAGACATCTCACCACATATATACGAGTATAGATACATAGCACTCTATGTTAAACTATAAATATACATATATATATACACTCTATATAACTATTACATATATGCATCCTCACCTATACACCTCTATGTAGATAAATACTCCTTGCACAACTATATATACATAGATACCAAACTATCTGTATGTATAAACAAACACCAATATATAAAACCAACACATGTACTTATACATATACATATAAATCACTAGCTATATATATACATATATATATACACATAGACCCACACATAACAACTCAAACACAAAATTCACCATTATATACACTATATATTACATAGATAGCATACATGTATATAAATACACATGCACGTATAGGAAAAAGAACCAAAAAATAAACACGTGGAGTGCACCGCACCCGTATCACATTTGTTCTATGATACACTTGCAATACGGCTCCAACACATAACCAAACGTATCCCGGAGGACACGAGCAGGTCTAAAACACCAATTATGAACAATACGTATAGTAATTATAGTATCTACGTGTCTGTGTCACAATGTGATATGCACAAGGTCCCGTGTCAGAGAAAACCCCCCCAAATCAACCCGTTTGTCAAATTGACGAGATACAGCCTACACATATCCAATTATGGATACGACACTAGTCACAAACAAGCAATTAAGTGTCATTTAGATCTATTAGACCCAATGACAAGCACTACTTGTGACAATCTCAAAATTTCCTAAATATTGGCACCAAATTGGTCATAACTTTCACTGTAGGTCTCCGATGAACCTAAAACTAATTTCTATGGGTAGCCTATGCATATGGGTTAGTTTATCATGGTTAAATATCAGATCTAGAGTCTATTAGAAGGGAAAAACTAAAATGTACCTATTAGGAGATGGATTTCCAATGAAAAGTCTCCAATTGCCAATTAGCTCCTCTCTTTGTAGATCTTGGCCTCCTCCTCCTTGCTCCTTGCTTCCGTCATATAGATCCTTGGTGTAGAAGCCTCAATAAAGAATTTTGGAAGCGATTGGTAAAGATTTAATGAGAGAATGGAGGGAATTTGGAAGAGAAAAAATTATAGTCTAGATTTTGGGATAAAATGAAATGAGAGCACTCTCTCTCCTCTCTCAATAGGCCGGCCATGTAAACTCCTCCCCAAGCAATGTACAATATCATAAATACCCCTTGGGGTCTCTTATGAAGAAATTAATTATGGAGGGAAGGTTCTTGTCTAATGGTTTCTCTAATTAATCAAACCTCCTAATCCATGGGTCTAATTCAATAGGTTAAATCTAACTCAACTAAAAGTTGGGTTCATGCATTCTAATAAATGGGTTTGGTCCACTATACTAGTCTAAAATAAAACTACAACTATCAAACAATAATAATACAATAATCAAATAATCATGCATGTACAAATATTAATTACAATTAAGCCTAAAAAAAATTACCCTTGTCAATTACCAAACTACTCTCTAGTGAAAAAGTGAGGGTGACAGTGGGTGTACACGAATAAGCACACTGAACACGAGCAGTGTGTGAACACGAAATATAATTAATACCCAATATACACGATGAGATACAATATACACGAGTACCCGCTGAACACGGTAGGGGATAACATCTCCTGACGGGATCCATATAGTACAAGTCCGTGAAATCACTGTGTCGGGATCAAGTATACAATTCTAGAACATGCATATATACAATATTATGAATTAAAAAATATCAGAGAAATGTACTCGCCAGAAGTCCTGAGCAAGGTGTATCTCTCGATGCCCAAGCTGGTGTCACACAACCTATATATGGTATATTGCATCAATACAAGGTTCAAGAATAAAGAATAAGAGAAGTTGATGCAATTCTAGGTCGATACGCCATTTCTAAGTCAAACAAATGAAATCTAGGTTGCAAGAGTCTAATGCTAAGTCACTAAGTCGATACACTATAAAACTATGCTATACTAGCTAAGCTAAGAAACAATAAGGCACTCAAAGAGCCGTATCCTAAGATACGCAAGTTTTCAAATATGAAAATAGTGTTATATATATATATATATATATATATATATATATATATATATATATATATATATATATATATATATATATATATATATATATATATATAAGCCACATATTATAATACTAGATCAAAATAAGGAAAATATGATACCTTGGCCTTGCACCAATGCGTATCGCACCTATCTCGTTACCCAAAGTCAATACCTTGGGTATCGACCCAATACCTTGGCAATACCTTGGTATCCCGAGGTAACCCAAGCCTCTAACATAATAGCTAACACATATATATAACCAAGCTAATACTATATATATATATATATATATATGTATATATATATATATGTATGTATATATATATATATATATATATATATATATGTATATATATACTAACTACTACTCAATTACCTTAACATACTAATCATACTGATACTTGGAACTAACTACCCAAAACTAATAGGCTAAATAGCTCAAAACTGAAATGAACCCTGGGGACTGAAACCTACTGAACCTCTACTGACTAATACAAAGGACACTGATACCTCAAAACTGCTACCCATTGAATACAACTAATCACTGAACTGTGCTCGGGGAAACTGCACAGTAAAAATCTAAAATTGATATTGTGCTCGGGCACAGCACAACGACTGAACCGACACTGTGCAGTGAGAACTGCACAGTTAAATCACTGAACCCCATACTATGTAGTAGGATACTGCACAGTGGCTGACCAAAACCTGAACTGCAACTTACTATGCAGTACACAGCAGCCCGAGCTGCTGCTACTGCCCTCTTTGAATGCTGGTCTACACAGTAGCCTTGATACTGCTCTCTTTCACACTGTGTGCTGTGGCTGCTGCTCTCTTCATTTCTCCAATTGCTGTATGCCTGGGTGCTCACTTCTACCTCTCATCATCCATACACAACTCACAACCACTCATACACTCAACACAATACAAAGCAAACACATATATTCGTATACAAACATATATATATATATATATATATATATATATATATATATATATATATATATATATATATATATATATATATATATATATACTCTAATATATACACATGTTGACACACACACATACCCAAACTCAAATACACTAACTGTCACTACCCCATTTCCAGGGCAGGATATATTTTTTATTTTAATTTAGTAAATTATGTATTGATCATAAATATTTGTATTAATATTTAATTAGATGCATATATTTATTTTTATTGGTTTTTTAGGGTTTTGGCTAGTCTGGACTCATGTCAGACCCTAGTGGACCCTAGTCAGACCCAACCAACACCCTTGTCAGACTTATTTATTGGTTTAGAGTAGTTATTTATATTTTAATTAGTTAGTTGGAGTGATTAGAATTTAGTTAGAGTGTATTTGGAACCCCAAACCCAAACCCTAATTAGCATGACACGTTTTTGGTGGCGGCCCACGCAGGTCTCGAGCTTCGCAATTTGTGCGATATCGTGGTAGTACAATGATTTAGTTGTACTGATGCGAGCCTGCTCTAGGATATAGGATCTAGGATGAGAGTGTACTCAATCACGACTAGGAACAATTCCAATCTATTCTAATTATTCTGAAATTGCTTCCTTTTGAAATATTACTGTCCTTCTTTGATGATATCGTATCTTGCGCCGTATTGACTTCTTTTGATCTATGTTCATGATGCCTCCGAAGACACGATCCCATCGTACCATTCCAGCAGCTGCCACCGAGAGGTCTGCTACCTCTTGTCCTGCTCGACTTCAGGCAGCTGCTATCGCTCCACTCACCACTCCTGCGGTTGAGGGAGCATCTGCTTCTCTCGAGGATCCTCCTCCACCTATCGATCCGAGGACTACCCCAGTCTTTCCGGTGGTGCCTCCTCCACCACCTCCTGGACCAGTAGACGCCGCGCAGTTGTTTACGTTCTTCAGGGAGATGATGGATGCGCAGCACCGCCAGGTGGATGTGATGAGGTTGGACATTGAGAATGCCCACCAGGTGGCCATGATGTCAGTAGACAGAGTGGCTCAGATTCAGCCACAGACAGAGCAGGCATAACATCCTAGGCCGGGCAGCATCATTGACTTCCAGAGGATGCGACCGAAGGAGTTCCAGGGTACAGAGGGGATCCTATACGCGGATGACTGGATAGAGCATATCGAGGAGATCTTCAGGCTGGCACAGATTCCAGATCGCATGCAGATAGAGGCAGCGGGCAGTCAGATGTTCGACCTTGCTTTGACGTGGTATCACACTGATACGAGGATCGCGGTACCAGGACTTACTTGGGAGGTTTTCAAGAGGCTTTTTAAGGAGAAGTTTTTCCCAGATGTGGCTCTCAGTGCCTTGGAGAGCCAGTTTGAGGCACTCGTCCAGGGGAGCATGCTGGTGGACGAGTATGCAGCGGAGTTCTGCCGTCTGGGCAGATTTATGGAGGGCTTGAGTGAGGCAGCAAAGGCGAGAAAGTTTCGTAAGGGCTTGGTCATGGCGGTCAAGTCTTTGACTAGGAGTGAGCGTGAGGCAACTTTCGAGCAGATCGTAGGGACGCTCAGAGGGCAGAGGATGACTTAGAGCTCAAGTCCAAGAGAGGCAGGGATGATTCAGGTAGTATGAGTGGTAGTGCAGGATCGGCTAAGCGTCCCTATGTGCAGAAGACAGCGTAGCAGCCGGGGCAGCAGGGTCAGGATCAGAGAGTGCCCACTTGTGCCTACTGTAGGAAGGCATGACACACTTGGGATGTTTGTAGGAGGAGGCTGAAGGTGTGTCTGTTCTGTGGATCCGCTGCTCACCAGATGCGAGATTGCCTCATTGCACCTCTATTTAGTGGAGCACAGGATCGGAGAGTTGGAGCTAGGCCACCTGTGGCACAACATCATGCCCCGCACCAGCAGAGGGAGATACCCCAGTAGGGCAGGGCTTTTGCATTGACGGTCGAGGAGGCCGATGCTACGGGTGTCGGGTTAGCATGTTTGTCTCTTTTGTTCTTCTTTTTGTCCTTTTTTATTTCTTGTGGTGTGCTTCATTAGTACCTGTTAGACTTTTCTTTGTACTATGGTAGATAGTGTAGTGACTCTGATTGAGACTATAATAACACGACTAGTAGGACCATGATCTTGCATGTTGTTTAGGTAGAATTTCTTAACTGTGATTGTTGGGGGTTTGACCTAGAAGAAGTGGGATCGACTTTAAATTTTGAGGACAAATTTTTTTAAGGAGGATAGGCTTGTTACTACCCCATTTCTAGGGCAGGATATTTTTTTTATTTTAATTTAGTAAATTGTGTATTGATCATAAATATTTGTATTAATATTTAATTAGATGCATGTATTTATTTTTATTGGTTGTTTTAGAATTTTGGCTAGTTTGGACCCATGTCAGACCCTAGTAGACCCTTGTTAGACCCAACCAACACCCTTGCCAAACTTATTTATTGGTTTAGAGTAGTTATTTATATTTTAATTAGTTAGTTGGAATGATTAGGATTTAGTTAGAGTGCATTTGGAACCCCAAACCCAAACCTTAATTAGCATGACTTAAGTTGAGGGGTATTTTAGACTTTGTACCCAACTCAAACCCTAACCCTAACCCTATTTTCTACATGGCCGACCACCCCCCCTTCCTTCCCATTTCCTCCTTCTTCATTTTTTTCTCTCCATTCTCTTTCTTTACCTCTTCCATTTATTTTTCTCCAAATCCAAGTAAGTTTCTTCACCTTCCCTCTCTTCCTTCACTTACTTTCCTCTTTAATGCAAACCCTAACCTTTCATTTTTCTCTCACCTAGGTGTGTAGAGCCTAGATTTGGTGTAGGAGCTTAGTTTGGAGGCTTGGAGGCTTGGTGTGGTAATTTCTAGGGATTTTGGAGACTTTGGCCTTGGGATTCCAACTCCCAAGAGGTAAACCCTTACTTCACTCTTAGTGATTACTCTAATATAGTATAATTAGTAGTTTAGAACCTTCCTAGACCTTAGGGCTATCCATGGGAGGAAGTTGGAGCTTGTTTGGATGTGTTTGGAGACTTTGGCATAGGGTTTTGTGTCAATTTCGGGTGAAATTCGAGATTGGCCCATTTTGGGTGTTGCCCTAGGTTAGACGGACCTAGGTAAACGTGCTTGAGTGTCTTGAGGGTAGGTATGTGTCCCCGTTCGGACACGTGAGGTCGTATCGCAGAGTTTTGGGCATTTCGGGCGATTTGGGGATTTTTCCTTCGACATGTGTTCCACACATGTGGAATTTTGCCATGGACCTAGAATTGGATAGTTCGTATTTTTGTGAGGTTTTAGACATCGATTAGAACTCGTGGGTAAATTTTGGGTCGATTCCGAGTAGGTTTAGTGTGTGTTTCACGAGGTATCGCGAGCCGCACTCCAAGTGTTCGTCGAAATGACCAAATGGCCATTTCGACTTGGTTTCTAGGTTTTGGGCTTGTGCGCGGTTGGTTTAGCCTTGGAGAGTGTGTATTAGAGTTTTCGAGTGTATATATATATATGTATTTATATGTATACGGGTGAGTGTGTAGTGTGTGTGTTTGTGGGTAGTGTGTGTGTTGTGGATAGTGTATGTGTTTGTGTGTAGTGTGTGTGTAGTTGGTGTATAGTGTGTATTTTGTGTTTGAGTGTATAGGTGTGGAAGTATACGTGTTTGTGTGTAGTGTGAGTGAGTGTGAGAGAGTGTGTGTTTGAGTGTGGTTGTGTGTGGGTGAGTGTGTGTTTGAGTGTGTAGGTGTGTGTGTGTGTGTGTTTGTGTGAGTGTGTAGGTGTGTGTGTGTTTGTGTGAGAGTGTGTTTGAGTGTGTAGGTGTGTGTGTGAGTGTATATATATATATATATATATATATATATATATATATATATATATATATATATATATATATAGATATATATATAAGTGTGTATGTATATGTATAGATATATATAAGTGTATATATATATATATATATATGTGTGTGTGTGTGTGTGTGTGTGTATGTGTGTATGTATGTGTGAGTGAGCTTATATATATGTATATGGATGTGTGTTTGAGTGAGTGAGTGTAAGGTGAGTGAGTGAGAGAGTAGGGCAACAGTAGCTAATAGGAGCAGCAGCAACAGCTAGTGGCAGTGGCAGCAGCAGCAAGTAGCTGCAGCAGCAGCAGCAACTAGTGGCAGCAACAGCAACATGTGGCAACAGCAGCAGTTTGCAGTAGCAGCAGCAGGTTGTAGCAGCAATAGCTCCCCCCCTTTATATATATATATATATATATATATATATATATATATATATATATATATAGGTTAGATGGTGAGATAAGAGAGAAGGGTAAGGTAAGGTATCTCAATACCTTGAGATATCAAGGTATTGAAGGTAGTGAGCTATCGGAGATGAGATATTGAGGTAATACCTCGCCCTATATATATATATATATATATATATATATATATATATATATATTGATGTTTACATATAGTAGTTGTTATTGAGTATGTTGTTACTCTGCCCTTTTATTCAGTGTGCTTTGAGTGTGCCCCTGTAATATTCTACTATCAATAAAATTCCTTTTAAGCGTTTAGCTTCCCATCCTTCTCATTCTCCTGGTTTTCCTATTTGGTATCAGAGAGAATGAGAATGATGGGAAGCTAAACGCTTAAAAGGAATTTTATTGATAGTAGAATATTACAGGGGCACACTCAAAGCACACTGAATAAAAGGGCAGAGTAACAACACACTCAATAACAACATACATCATAAAGAGGTCTTGGCCTCTATTTATATTACATGAAGGTCGGCATTGGCAAACTTGGTTCCAGACAGGTGCAGGTAGGGAGACCGGCAGCTGCAGGTAAGAGATTCCTCCTTATCAGCAACGCGAGTGCCCGTCGCTATCTCCTTTTTACTTTATTTACCTTTACTTCTCCTCCGTCCACGTAGCAGCAATTATGCTGAAAAGCAAAGTGGATGGGACCCACCATTGTCGGGAAATAATTAAAGAGATTCTTTTTTTTTTAAAAAGTAAATGAACAGTAGTTGCCACCTGTATTCTTGGCAACAGTGTCTCCTTAGTGCATGCTGGCATCACTGCTTTCGTCATCAGATGGAGTAGTGACTCTTCTGTGCATCTTTTTGAAGAAGGTTTCTGAGACTTCTTCTTCATGTTTCGATTTTGTGGAACTAACAGACATAGTATCTGTTTCAAATATTGAATCAAATTGAGTCTGCATGTATTTGAGGCATTTCTTCTTCAATTCTTCCTCAGTAATTCGAGGATTCTGTCTCCTCAAAGACTCCTTCAGCTTCTTTAAAGGACTATCATCCATGATTTCTTTTTTAAGCTTAGCTTCAACAAGGATCTCATTTTTCTTGATAGATTTTTGTACATATTGTACCTTTTCTTTCTCATCCAACCTGTTCCACCATTTAATCAGAAATTTTCTGGCTAGAACAGGGAAATTAAGAGCATTAAATTTACACTTAATTATCCATTTAAAAATATATAGAATTTTGAAATGGATAAAAAAGTACATAGTGCTCTCCCCCTCTAAAAGTTGATCTGCATTCTGGCAGAGAGGATAGGATTGAGCCCAGGTTGCAAATAATTCTTGCAATGATGGTGGAAGAATTTTTAGTGTGGCTCCAAATTGTAACCACCATCGAATGAACCAAGCTGGTATGTCCTGTTTAAGGATTTCAGGACAAATTCGAATAAACCAAGAGTGTTTCTGCTTGCTATTGTCAAAATAAAACACTATGGTAAATGCCTCAATATAATCCCAATAGGAGTAAGACATATTATTATTTTTCTCTTTATGAACTAATAATTTAGTTTGATTTGGGTGTAGTCCCCATGATTGAGGAGTAATTATGTGACGTATAATTATCTTACTATAATTTACATCACTTCTGAAGTCATTGGCCTTCTGATAGAAATGCTCTATTTCAACAGATTTTGTTGTGAGCAAAATTTCTTCATAAACATTTCTATCTTTTCCCTGTACTGGAAACATATTATTTTCCAGATATTTTTCTTTAACTCTCCAGGGATCATCCATCATTGGGATGTCAGATTTCTCCAGTTGAAGTATCTCTTCTGTGTAATTGTTCTGAGTCAAAATTGTTTCAATTTCAACTGCTTGCTTGTAGGAAGAAACATTGGTTTCTTCGAAGTCTTGAACTTCCTTATTTGAAGATTTTTCTTTACCAAGAACAATTTTCTTGGTTTTCTGGTACTTCGACTCATTAGAGCTCGAAGCCATGGGCCTAGGAACCCATGGTTGTTTTCCCTTACTTCTTTGACTCATTTTCCTGTAAAAATTCACGAGTCAAAAAGTCAGGAAGTGAATTGTCAGTTCCTTTGATATATTCAATATCAAAATCAAATATTGCTAATTCAGCTTGCCATCGGGCGAATATCTGCTTTGATGCTAAATTTTTAACATCTTTTTCTAAAACAGTTTTAGCAGAACTACAATCAATTCTTAATAAGAATTTCTTATTAAGTAAATCATCTTAGAATTTATGAATACATTGAATAATAGAAAGAATTTCTTTCTTAATAGTTGAATATTTTTGTTGAGTATCATTCCATTTTCCTGAATGATATCTCACTAACTCTTCTTTATTGGTATGTGAGTTTAATTGTTTTAGTATTCCCCCATAACCAATGTCACTTGCATCAGTTTCAACTATTTTATACCATTCAGCATTAGCTAAATATAAACAAGGTAAATTTTTAACTTTCTATTTTATTAATTTTACTGCTTCAGTATGACTATTAGTCCAAGGAGCAGGATTCTTCTTTAATCTTTGATACAAGATTTTTGTATCAGCAGCGATATTTTTATAAAACTCAGAGACATAATTTAATGCTCCAAGGAATCGCTGTAACTGCTTATTGTCAGTTATTTCATCAGGAAATTTGGAAGCAAATTCAATACTTCTATCAATTGAAATGATAGTGTTGTTTACAATATTATGTCCCAAAAATCTTATTTCCTGCTGGAACAATTTCATTTTTGGGGCTGAAATTACCAAGCCATTTTTTATGACTAAGTATTTAAACACATTAAGGTGTTTGAAATGTTCTTCTATTGTATTAGAGAAGATTAATATATCATCAATATATGATAGTATAAAACTGGAATGTTGAATGAATATTTCATTCATTATATTTTGAAATTCTGAAGGTGCATTCTTCAGACCGAATGGCATAACATTCCATTCATAATGGCCAAAGGGAACAGTAAAAGCAGTCTTATACCGATCCTTTTCATTTATTTTTATTCGCCAATAACCTGATTTCAGGTCAAATTTTTAGAAAATTCTTGCTTTACATATCCTATTAAGTAAATCCCTTTTATTAGGGATTGGATATCTAATCCATTTCAAAACCTTATTTAAAGGTTTATAGTTAATAACAAGTCTAGGGACTCCTCTTTCCCTTTCAGCATTATTATTAACATAAAATGCTGTGCAACTCCATGGGGAGTAAGACTTGCGAATCAATTTCTTATTCAATAAGTTTTGAATTTCTTTCTTGCATAATTCAAGATATTCTTGATTCATCTGACAGGGTCTTGCCTTAGTCGGAATATCCTTTTCATTAAAGGATTCTTCATATGGAAGAGAAACAATATGTTGTTTCCTATCCCAGAAAGCATTTGGGATATTACTACAAGTGTGTAGCTTGAAATCTTCCTCAACTTGTTGAATTCTTTTCTGAATTTCCAATTGTTGCAACTGCTGGGTTATAGTAACCTGAGCAAGTTCTTCCTTTAAGAAATTAATTTGACTTTCTTTCAAATTAACTTCATTAAGGATTTTAACAATTGGGTTTATTATAAATTCAAAAGTTATTCTTTTGCCTTTATAACAGGTAGTAATTCCTTCCTTAGTAATCTCATTGATAGGCATGAGTTTTTCTAGGAAAGGAGTTCCTAGAATAACATGCTGAGATATTTCCTTTACAACTATTAGGTGTACAGGAATGCAAACATCATTCTTACAAATATTCACATCAGTGATCTTGTAAGGGGTAGTTAGTGCTTTATTATTGGCAGCACTTAGGGTCTGGGTAGTTCGTTCATAATATTTTATTGGAACTACTCCCTCCTTGACACAATTAAGGTCTGCACCACTATCAACAAGTGCAATCAAATTAGTTAAGTAATACTCATTATTAATGAGCATATTTATTTTAATATACCATTTATGGGTAATAAATAAATCCATTTTTTGTAGAAAATTATTTTTCTATCTTCTGAATTTATCTGTCCAGATTGAACAGACTGATTCTCCCCCTCTTGTTCTTGTGAACAAGAAGATCCATTAGAAGATTCACCAATTAATTTAGTATATTTTCTAGATAAGTTATCTAGTTCAAGTTTATCCAGTCTTTTCTGGATATGCTGGTCTTGAGATTTTAAATTTTTAATCTCAATTTTCAAAGTTTTTATTTCAGACTGAAGTTCCTGTATAGTTACAGGTTTAACTTATCTGCTTCGATACCGAGATATTACCTCGGCCATATTGTAAGCTTCAGGAGGAGTAGTCTGAATAGGAATATTATCTTTATTTAATTCTTCTCCAATTGCTTCTATAATTTTATTTTTTATTTCAGTACTGATATTATCAGTTAATAAGGCTTCTATAATGTCCTTTTTCTCATTGAGAGTCAAAGTATTTATAGACAACACATTCATTTCTACTATAGATTTATAGTAGTTAATATCTTTTTCTGTAACGCATTCGTTACATTGGCAATTTTCATCACATTCATTTTCTGATGGACTATTAGTCTCATCATTTGATTCATCATTGGATGAACTATCTTCATAATCAGAATTGATCATTAATTTATAAAGAGTTTTTCTTAACCCTTCATCTTCGATTTCTTCTAACTTCTTTTTAGTGTAGCATTTATTTGCATAGTGGCCTAATTTTCCACATTTATAGCATTTAATAATTTTCTTCTTAGAAGATTGCTTCTTCTTGCTGTCTTTATTGTTAGTAGTATTTTGCTTCTTTAATGGATATTTCTTTCTCTTATAAGGTATCTTGTAGTCCTTATAATCCTTCATTTTCTTCTTCCCTTTAGTAGGAATAGGTTTAAAAATATCCATTGCAAACTGGTCACAAAATTCTCCCAGTTGTCTTTTCTCAGAGATTCTCTGAGATTTCAATTGATGTCTTAGCTTTAAGTCATTACATAAAGCTAGACCTTCTTCAATACACTTATTGATCAAATTTCCATAAGTGTAATTAGAGTAAGGTATAACACCATTATTTTGGTTTCTCAGTCCTTGCCTTATTCTTTCTGCAAAGAGATTAGGCAGTCCATCGATAAATTTTGACTTCCAGTGAGCATTATTAGCATCACCAAGTAACATTACTCTACTTAAGAAAGTATCCTTATACCATCTAAAGTGAGTAAGTGTTGGACATCTTAGATTTTGAAGAAGAGTTCTCACTCTTTCTCCATGATCAGATATACCTCCTGTAAAGTGTTCCAGGATGGTAATAATTAAAGTATAAACCGCATCAGGTTTAGTTATCTGAGTACTATTCTTAGAGCTAGTTTCGGTTTTTACCGCACTCAGAATTTCTTGTCTTTGTGAGTCGGTTAAACAGTTGTTCCACCAACCCCTTAAAGTGCCAGTAAAACCACAAGTTATAAACTGTGCAATTTCTTTATCATTATTTCCTGTAGCTTTAGCTACATTGGAATACATCATCATTCGATGTAATTGGTCAAAAATTTGTTTTTCTGTAAGACCATCTATGTTCTATTCATAGATTTCTCCCCCACAATAATGATTTTGAATGATAGTATCATTTTCTTCAAATAACACATCTGTGAGAGTGGGTCTTTGGTAATAATATTTCATTAGATTCGGTTTTCCATATTTAACCGCTTGAATTTTAGAATCATTCTTAGATTCAACAAAGGACTTCTGAAGATTATCAATTTCTTGTGGACGAATTTCATCCTCAATAAGATCTTCAGTTTGTTGATCTTCTTCTGACATTTCAGAAGCATTAGAAGATTGACCATTAAGTACATGAATACTTTTATTAAGATCATTAATGGCTTCTTTATTTTTATCAGTATTGTGATTGATAATAGCAAATTTTTGCTTAGCTTGAGCTATTAGCTCTTGTAATTCTTTTTCCTCAGAATTAATAGTCTGGAGATTACTCTTTTTAAATTGAGCTATTAGCTCCTTAATATCTTCTTTTGTAACTTCTGGGGTTTTAGACATTTTAAAACCCTTAACCTCAGGAGGAGGTTTCAAAGAGATATTAGAGGTCTCTCTAAAAGAGTTCTTCCCATAATTATCAACTTGTTTTATTTTATCAAGTTTATGCAACAATTTTTCTAAGGCATAAGTTTTCAAATTTAAGGTTACAGATTCATATAAATGATTGTCTGTCATTGACAGAGTCAAATTTGGATAAACATTAAAGTAAACTGGACCATGGCAGAGACTAGTCTGCATTACTCCCATTAGAGATTGGCTCCAGTCTAAACATCTTGCATCTCTGAGAGATGTCATTATTGATGCATTTAACCCTGGTAAAGTCAAGGGTTTAAACGCAACTTGTATTAGTCTAATATGGACATAATTATAGGCATCACGAACATGCCCAATATCCTCATCGCTTATTAGCTGAAAGGAATGTTCTGTGTTATTCACAGATACAGTTCTTTCCATTGTTTTTATGGAAATAGATGATTTAAAGTCAAAAGTACCAATTTGGTAAATTTTTTTTGGCTTTACTTTTGGAATTGTCCATTTATTTAATTCCTCTAATTCAGAGGGATACTCAACATTTTGAGCATTCTTAACAGATTTTCCCTTATTAAGGGCTTTATTATTAAAGCCAATTGCTAACTCTTTACTCATTAGAGTTGTGAGGTTCTACTTCCTTCACTCACATGTTCTTATGACTTGTTATTATGCTAAGTTATCACTCTGTTAATGGAACTATTATAATAATTCTATTGTTCTAGTTAACTACTTCAAGTTTCAGACTTATCTAACGATAGTAACGACCCAGCACGGCTGTCAACGATTTACGCCATCAACTGCCCTCTCGGCATAACAAGGCTACGCGACTTTGATGTCGTTCCACTAGGTAGAAGACACATCGCTTTGACAAACCCTAACTCTATTGCAGTTAACCACAGCAACAGCTTTAACAATAATAATAACCATAACAGAGTAATATCTTAAACATAATCACTAAATCATAAGTCTACATGCTTGCAAGGAAGTAGAAATACCTCAGCCTTGAGCCAACATGGCTCTGATACCAAATAGGAAAACTAGGAGAATGAGAAGGATGGGAAGCTAAACGCTTAAAAGGAATTTTATTGATAGTAGAATATTACAATATTATGTCCCAAAAATCTTATTTCCTGCTGGAATAATTTCATTTTTGGGGCTGAAATTACCAAGCCATTTTTTATGACTAAGTGTTTAAACACATTAAGGTGTTTGAAATGTTCTTCTATTGTATTAGAGAAGATTAATATATCATCAATATATGATAGTATAAAACTGGAATATTGAATGAATATTTCATTCATTAAATTTTGAAATTCTGAAGGTGCATTCTTCAGACCGAATGGCATAACATTCCATTCATAATGGCCAAAGGGAACAGTAAAAGCAGTCTTATACCGATCCTTTTCATTTATTTGTATTTGTCAATAACCTGATTTCAGGTCAAATTTTGAGAAATTTCTTGCTTTACATATCCTATTAAGTAAATCCCTTTTATTAGGGATTGGATATCTAATCCATTTGAATCAAATGATGAGACTAATAGTCCATCAGAAAATGAATGTGATGAAAATTGCCAATGTAACGAATGCGTTACAGAAAAAGATATTAACTACTATAAATCTATAGTAGAAATGAATGGGTTGTCTATAAATACTTTCTCTGAATAAGAGGAATTAAATAAATGGACAATTCCAAAAGTAAAGCCAAAAGAAATTTACCAAATTGGTACTTTTGACTTTAAATCATCTATTTCCATAAAAATAATGGAAAGAACTGTATCTGTGAATAACACAGAACATTCCTTTCAGCTAATAAGCGATGAGGATATTGGGCATGTTCGTGATGCCTATAATTATGTCCATATTGGACTAATACAAGTTGCGTTTAAACCCTTGACTTTACCAGGGTTAAATGCATCAATAATGACATCTCTCAGAGATGCAAGATGTTTAGACTGGAGCCAATCTCTAATGGGAGTAATGCAGACTAGTCTCTGCCATGGTCCAGTTTACTTTAATATTTATCCAAATTTGACTCTGTCAATGACAGACAATCATTTATATGAATCTGTAACCTTAAATTTGAAAACTTATGGTTACAATTTCTTACCAGGATCTGAGACTATAGCAATAATTTATAGAATTCATTATAAAGTAATGAATACTATTGCCCCGAATGCAAGGCATATTACTACACCTGGTAAGACTACCATGATAGAAACAAATTTGTTAACATCAAAGGTAGCAACTAACAGAATTATTAGATGGGATGAAATTAATTTCCCTAAAGAATGGATTTTAAGTCAAGCTGTGTTACCACAACCAATAGTAAACACAGATATTGACCAAATAATCCAAACTAATGATGGTGAAGTAGAAGTAAGATTCACTCCAAATGATATATCTCGTCTATCAATATCAGGGAGGAAAACTCTACCTTCTACAATAGAATCAACTTCTTCTAATAAAGAAGAAGTCAATAAAATTAAAATAACAGATGATGCAATAGCACATCCCTTGTATAAAGAGAAGAGCAAAATAAGCTCTCCGACAATGTCGGAAATGGAATTTACATCTATTTAATGGAATTTAAAGTTTCTCAAGAAATTCGGGACATTCTCAATAGAATGTACTATGAGAACAATGAATTTGTGGCATGGTTTGAAAAAACCTATTCCACTAAACAAAGATATAAATTTAAAGATGAATATTACAATCATCTAGAAAAGAAAAGAAAGATAATACCTTTCGTTGATTGGTTTGTCCAGAAATATATGGACACGGAATCAACACAAATAAATGTGTTGGAAGAACATTATAAAATCTGGAATACAGATATAGGTTCAAGTAGTGGTACAACCAGGTCATTGTATCCACCGAATGAATCAATTAAACTTAGTGTCAAAAATATGACAGACAAAATTGATGCTGTTTCCTTTGTTAAAATAATAGATAGCAAAGAAGCAGTTATCACAGAATTACAAAAAGCTTTGAGGCAGAATAATTACACTAATGTGTTTATTCGAGTCATGGGTCAACAATTGACCAGGATTGAAACTGCCTTAGAAAAATTGTTGTATAAACTTGATAAAATAAAACAAGTTGATAATTATGGGAAGAACTCTTTTAGAGAGACCTCTAATATCTCTTTGAAACCTCCTCCTGAGGTTAAGGGTTTTAAAATGTCTAAAACCCCAGAAGTTACAAAAGAAGATATTAATGAGCTAATAGCTCAATTTAAAAAGAGTAATCTCCAGACTATTAATTCTGAGGAAAAAGAATTACAAGAGCTAATAGCTCAAGCTAAGCAAAAATTTGCTATTATCAATCACAATACTGATAAAAATAAAGAAGCCATTAATGATCTTAATAAAAGTATTCATGTACTTAATGGTCAATCTTCTAATGCTTCTGAAATGTCAGAAGAAGATCAACAAACTGAAGATCTTATTGAGGATGAAATTCGTCCACAAGAAATTTATAATCTTCAGAAGTCCTTTGTTGAATCTAAGAATGATTCTAAAATTCAAGCGGTTAAATATGGAAAACCGAATCTAATAAAATATTATTACCAAAGACCCACTCCCACAGATGTGTTATTTGAAGAAAATGATACTATCATTCAAAATCATTATTGTGGGGGAGAAATCTATGAATGGAACATAGATGGTCTTACAGAAAAACAAATTCATGACCAATTACATCGAATGATGATGTATTCCAATGTAGCTAAAGCTACAGGAAATAATGATAAAGAAATTGCACAGTTTATAACTTGTGGTTTTACTGGCACTTTAAGGGGTTGGTGGAACAACTGTTTAACCGACTCACAAAGACAAGAAATTCTGAGTACGGTAAAAACCGAAACTAGCTCTGAGAATAGTACTCAGATAACTAAACCTGATGCGGTTTATACTTTAATTATTACCATCTTGGAACACTTTACAGGAGGTATATCTGATCATGGAGAAAGAGTGAGAACTCTTCTTCAAAATCTAAGATGTCCAACACTTACTCACTTTAGATGGTATAAGGATACTTTCTTAAGTAGAGTAATGTTACTTGGTGATGCTAATAATGCTCACTGGAAGTCAAAATTTATCGATGGACTGCCTAATCTCTTTGCAGAAAGAATAAGGCAAGGACTGAGAAACCAAAATAATGGTGTTATACCTTACTCTAATTACACTTATGGAAATTTGATCAATAAGTGTATTGAAGAAGGTCTAGCTTTATGTAATGACTTAAAGCTAAGACATCAATTGAAATCTCAGAGAATCTCTGAGAAAAGACAACTGGGAGAATTCTGTGACCAGTTTGCAATGGATATTTTTAAACCTATTCCTACTAAAGGAAAGAAGAAAATGAAGGATTATAAGGACTACAAGAGACCTTATAAGAGAAAGAAATATCCATTAAAGAAGCAAAATACTACTGACAATAAAGACAGCAAGAAGAAGCAATCTTCTAAGAAGAAAATTATTAAATGCTATAAATGTGGAAAATTAGGCCACTATGCAAATAAATGCTACACTAAAAAGAAGTTAGAAGAAATCGAAGATGAAGGGTTAAGAAAAACTCTTTATAAATTAATGATCAATTCTGATTATGAAGATAGTTCATCCAATGATGAATCAAATGATGAGACTAATAGTCCATCAGAAAATGAATGTGATAAAAATTGCCAATGTAACGAATGCGTTACAGAAAAATATATTAACTACTATAAATCTATAGTAGAAATGAATGGGTTGTCTATAAATACTTTGACTCTCAATGAGAAAAAGGACATTATAGAAGCCTTATTAACTGATAATATCAGTACTGAAATAAAAAATAAAATTATAGAAGCAATTGGAGAAGAATTAAATAAAGATAATATTCCTATTCAGACTACTCCTCCTGAAGCTTACAATATGGCCGAGGTAATATCTCGGTATCGAAGTAGACAAGTTAAACCTGTAACTATACAGGAACTTCAGTCTGAAATAAAAACTTTAAAAATTGAGATTAAAAATTTAAAATCTCAAGACCAGCATATCCAGAAAAGACTGGATAAACTTGAACTAGATAACTTATCTAGAAAACATACTAAATTAATTGGTGAATCTTCTAATGGATCTTCTTGTTCACAAGAACAAGAGGGGGAGAATCAGTCTGTTCAATCTGGACAGATAAATTCAGAAGATAGAAAAAATAATTTTCTACAAAAAATAGATTTATTTATTACCCATAAATGGTATATTAAAATAAATATGCTCATTAATAATGAGTATTACTTAACTAATTTGATTTCACTTGTTGATAGTGGTGCAGACCTTAATTGTGTCAAGGAGGGAGTAGTTCCAATAAAATATTGTGAACGAACTACCCAGACCCTAAGTGCTGCCAATAATAAAGCACTAACTACCCCTTACAAGATCACTGATGTAAATATTTGTAAGGATGATGTTTGCATTCCTGTATACCTAATAGTTGTAAAGGAAATATCTCAGCATGTTATTCTAGGAACTCCTTTCCTAGAAAAACTCATGCCTATCAATGAGATTACTAAGGAAGGAATTACTACCTGTTATAAAGGCAAAAGAATAACTTTTGAATTTATAACAAACCCAATTGTTAAAATCCTTAATGAAGTTAATTTGAAAGAAAGTCAAATTAATTTCTTAAAGAAAGAACTTGCTCAGGTTACTATAACCCAGCAGTTGCAACAATTGAAAATTCAGAAAAGAATTCAACAAGTTGAGGAAGATTTCAAGCTACACACTTGTAGTAATATCCCAAATGCTTTCTGGGATAGGAAACAACATATTGTTTCTCTTCCATATGAAGAATCCTTTAATGAAAATGATATTCCGACTAAGGCAAGACCCTGTCAGATGAATCAAGAATATCTTGAATTATGCAAGAAAGAAATTCAAGACTTATTGAATAAGAAATTGATTCGCAAGTCTTACTCCCCATGGAGTTGCACATCATTTTATGTTAATAATAATGCTGAAAGGGAAAGAGGAGTCCCTAGACTTGTTATTAACTATAAACCTTTAAATAAGGTTTTGAAATGGATTAGATATCCAATCCCTAATAAAAGGGATTTACTTAATAGGATATGTAAAGCAAGAATTTTCTAAAAATTTGACCTGAAATCAGGTTATTGGCAAATACAAATAAATAAAAAGGATCGGTATAAGACTGCTTTTACTGTTCCCTTTGGCCATTATGAATGTAATGTTATGACATTCGGTCTGAAGAATGCACCTTCAGAATTTTAAAATATAATGAATGAAATATTCATTCAACATTCCAGTTTTATACTATAATATATTGATGATATATTAATCTTCTCTAATACAATAGAAGAACATTTCAAACACCTTAATGTGTTTAAACACTTAGTCATAAAAAATGGCTTGATAATTTCAGCCCCAAAAATGAAATTGTTCCAGCAGAAAATAAGATTTTTGGGACATAATATTGTAAACAACACTATCATTCCAATTGATAGAAGTATTAAATTTGCTTCCAAATTTTCTGATGAAATAACTGACAATAAGCAGTTACAGCGATTCCTTGGAGCATTAAATTATGTCTCTGAGTTTTATAAAAATATCGCTGCTGATACAAAAATCTTGTATCAAAGATTAAAGAAGAATCCTGCTCCTTGGACTAATAGTCATACTGAAGCAGTAAAATTAATAAAACAGAAAGTTAAAAATTTACCTTATTTACATTTAGCTAATGCTGAATGGTATAAAATAGTTGAAACTGATGCAAGTGACATTGGTTATGGGAGAATACTAAAACAATTGAACTCACATACCAATAAAGAAGAGTTAGTGAGATATCATTCAGGAAAATTGAATGATACTCAACTAAAATATTCAACTATTAAGAAAGAAATTCTTTCTATTATTCAATGTATTCATAAATTCCAAGATAATTTACTTAATAAGAAATTCTTATTAAGAATTGATTGTAGTTCTGCTAAAACTGTTTTAGAAAAAGATGTTAAAAATTTAGCATCAAAGCAGATATTCGCCCGATGGCAAGCTGAATTAGCAATATTTGATTTTGATATTGAATATATCAAAGGAACTGACAATTCACTTCCTGGCTTTTTGACTCGTAAATTTTTACAGGAAAATGAGTCAAAGAAGTAAGGGGAAACAACCATGGGTTCCTAGGCCCATGGCTTCGAGCTCCAATGAGTCGAAGTACCAGAAAACCAAGAAAATTGTTCTTGGTAAAGGAAAATCTTCAAATAAGGAAGTTCAAGACTTCGAAGAAACCAATGTTTCTTCCTACAAGCAAGCAGTTGAAATTGAAACAATTTTGACTCAGAACAATTACACAGAAGAGATACTTCAACTGGAGAAATCTGACATCCCAATGATGGATGATCCCTAGAGAGTTAAAGAAAAATATTTGGAAAATAATATGTTTCCAGTACAGGGAAAAGATAGAAATGTTTATGAAGGAATTTTGCTCACAACAAAATCTGTTGAAATAGAGCATTTCTATCAGAAGGCCAATGACTTCAGAAGTGATGCAAATTATAGTAAGATAATTATACGTCATATAATTACTCCTCAATCATGGGGACTACATCCAAATTGAACTAAATTATTAGTTCATAAAGAGAAAAATATTAATATGCCTTACTCCTATTGGGATTATATTGAGGCATTTACCAAAGTGTTTTATTTTGACAATAGCAAGCAGAAACACTCTTGGTTTATTCGAATTTGTCCTGAAATCCTTAAACAAGACATACCAGCTTGGTTCATTCGATGGTGGTTACAATTTGGAGCCACACTAGAAATTCTTCCACCATCATTGCAAGAATTATTTGCAACCTGGGCTCAATCCTATCCTCTCTGCCAGAATGCAGATCAACTTTTAGAGGGGGAGAGCACTATGTACTTTTTTATCCATTTCGAAATTCTATATATTTTTAAATGGATAATTAAGTGTGAATTTAATGCTCTTAATTTCCCTGTTCTAGCCAGAAATTTTTTGATTAAATGGTGGAACAGGTTGGATGAGAAAGAAAAGGTACAATATGTACAAAAATCTATCAAGGAAAATGAGATCCTTGTTGAAGCTAAGCTTAAAAAGGAAATCATGGATGATAGTCCTTTAAAGAAGCTGAAGGAGTCTTTGAGGAGACAGAATCCTCGAATTACTGAGGAAGAATTGAAGAAGAAATGCCTCAAATACATACAGACTCAATTTGATTCAATATTTGAAATAGATACTATGTCTGTTAGTTCCACAAAATCGGAACATGAAGAAGAAGACTCAGAAACCTTCTTCAAAAAGATGCACAGGAGAGTCACTACTCCATCTGATGACGAAAGCAGTGATGCCAGCATGCACTAAGGAGACACTGTTGCCGAGAATACAGGTGGCAACTACTGTTCATTTACTTTAAAAAAAAAAAGAGAATCTCTTTAATTATTTCCCGACAATGGTGGGTCCCATCCACTTTGCTTTTCAGCATAATTGCTGCTACGTGGACGGAGGAGAAGTAAAGGTAAATAAAGTAAAAAGGAGATAGCGACGGGCACTCGCGTTGCTGATAAGGAGGAATCTCTTACCTGCAGCTGCCGGTCTCCCTACCTGCACCTGTCTGGAACCAAGTTTGCCAATGCCGACCTTCATGTAATATAAATAGAGGCCAAGACCTCTTTATGATGTATGTTGTTATTGAGTGTGTTGTTACTCTGCCCTTTTATTCAGTGTGCTTTGAGTGTGCCCCTGTAATATTCTACTATCAATAAAATTCCTTTTAAGCGTTTAGCTTCCCATCCTTCTCATTCTCCTGGTTTTCTTATTTGGTATATATATATTGATGTTTATATATATATATATATATATATATATATATATATATATATATATATATATATATATATATATATATATATATATATATATATATATATATATATATATATATATACGTGTTAGGATATGCATTAGTGGGTTTAGATGGGGTATATAGCGTAGGTTGAGATATCGGATACCGAGGGTATCCCGGTATCTCAAAGAGTCGAGTTTGTGGGTTTACTAGATTAATGAGCTAGTTTTGACCTAGAATTTTAGGGGCACCCTAGTTTGACCTAGAGTTGACCCGGTTGACCGCCAAAGTTAATCTTTGACCTAGTTTCGGCCTAGAGATGACTTTTTGGACAATGGGTTGACTTTTTGACCAAAATTTTACTGGTTTGACCTATTTGACCTAGAACAACCCTAGAAGCTTGTTTTAGTTATTTTATATCTGTATAACTCTTTAGAACCCCGTTTAATCTTACTTTTTGTAATAGGTCCTTGCAATGTCAGTTTGGACCTCGATCATCGCCAGTTGCTCATGACGTCAGGCGAGTATATTCTCTAATAGTTTTCAGTATCTGATAATTATTATGATTCAGCTTCTAGTATAGTATTATCTAATTTTCTGGCACGACACTAACTATTATTTTTGGATTCATTTGCTTGCGACACGTATATTTCATGTTTCTGGCCTCTATTTCTGGAATCACCTACTGGCATCACATCAGGACTCACTACAGGCATCACTCATGTTTCTGGCTGGACTCATATTTATATTACGTGTCGGGTCTTGGATTCACTTGTACTAGTCGAGGCGGGAAAATACTCGAGTAGACATGTAAACATTCCTAAATCTGGAATCACTCCCTCTGGTCTAATCTGGAATGATAGCAGCCGCCCACCCAGTGTGCGGTGAGCCGTACTTACCCCTAGCAGTTTACATGTCGTAATAGGTATTTCAGAGATACTAGTTCATCCTTTCTAGTTTGGACTCACTTACACTTCTTGACTGGTCTCACTTATACTTTATGGACTGGACTCATTATATTTACTCTTGCTGGACTCACTTCACGTCATTGTGCACACACTTGCTCTTAGTTTAGATTTCTTGTATCCTGCAGTCATTACTATCTTGCTTCTGATTTTCATGCATCTTTACCTTTATGCACCAGTTGATATATATATATTTCCTTGTTCATACTTTATTTTCTTTACCTTGTGCTACTTGCTACAACTGCTTTATAGTTTTTATCATTTAGTTGGAACTGTTGTTAGAGGTGTACTTGATCCAATCCTGACTGGATATATTTTTCAGAGGATCCGGATGATTGGTGTCCGACGCTTTATGGACCTCAGCCTGTCGATAGTGCAGACAGGGACCCCCTAGTTCAGGAGTGATTTTCGGGTTGGTAGCCGGGATCACTAGGACCTCAGTTGTATTTATTAGCTTTTGGTACCAGATTTGTCCCCGGCTTTTGGTTTAAGACTTTGTATTGTATTTGATTCAGGATATTGTTGTTATTATTATTATTATTGATATCTTTAGTAGTAGTTGTTGTTTAGACTTTGTAGTTGTTAGACTTCCTTGTTATCTTATCGTGCTTAGATCGTGATTGAGTATTCGTATTACCTTTATCATATTGTTCCTCCGTTGGGAGTTGAGATATTGGCAGGTACTTATATTGTTGTGTGAGATTGTTAGCTAGATAGTAGACATAGACATCGTTCTACCGCCGATGCTGCGGCGTAGGCTGGACGTACCCACGACTCATGCCCGATTTTTTGGGTGTGGGTCGTGACACTAACATATATATATATATATATATCACTTAATTATCATCTATATATTTAATTACACATGTATGTATAGCAAGGAAGACAAAACATCAAACACGTGGAGTGCACCACACCTGTATCACACTTGCTCTATGATATGCGTGCGATACGGCTCTAACACACAACCAAACACATCTCGGAGGACACGAGCAAGTCTAAAACACTAATTATGAACAATACGTATAGTAATTAGAGTATCTACGTGTCCGTGTCACAATGTGATATGCACTAGGCCCCATGTTGGAGGAAAATCTCCAAAATCAACTTGTTTACACGTATCCAATTGTGGACACAACACTAGTCACAAACAAGCAATCACATATCATTTAGATCTATTAGACCCAATGACAACCACTACATGTGCCATTCTCAGAATTTCCCCAAAATTGATACCAAATTAAACATAACTTGCTCCGTAGGTCTCCGATGAACCAAAAACTAATTTTTATAGGTTTCCTATGCATGTGGGTTGATTTTTCATGGTTAAATCTCAGATCTAGAGTTTATTAGAAGGGCAAAAACTGAAATGTACCTATTGGGAGATGGATTCCCAATAAAAAGTACCCAAGTGCCAAGTAGCTCCTCTCCTTGTAGATCTTGGCCTCCTCCTCCTTGCTTCCTTCTTGTAGATCATTGATGTAGAAGCCTCAATGAAGAATTTGGAAAAGGATTGGTGAAGAATTAGAGGAGAATTGATGAGGGAATGGAGGGAATTGGAAGAGAAAAATTATAGATCTAAGAATTTGGGAATAAAATAAAATGAGAGAGCACTCTCTCTCTCCTTCTCTATGGCCGGCCATGTAACCCCCCCTTCCAAGCAATATAAAATGTCCCAAATACCCCTTGTGGACTTTCATGAAGAAATTAATTAGGGGGGAAGGTTCTAGTCTAATAGTTTCTCTAATTAATCCAACCTCCTAATCCATGGGCCTAATTCATGGGCACAAACTAAACTCATCCAAAATATTGGTTCATGCATTCTAATAAATGGGTTAGGTCCACTGCACAAGTCTAAACAAATCTATAACTAGCAATAAATAATAATACAATAATTAAATAATCATGTATGCATAAATAATAAATATAATTATTCCTAAAATTAAAATTACCCATGGTCAAATACCAAACTACCCTTGAATGAAAAAGTGAGGGTGACAATCCTACCTACCTTAGAGAAATTTTGTCCTCAAAATTAAGGAAAAAACTATCTACCAAAAACAAACAATACAATGCAAGAAAGAATTAAACTTCATGGCTCAAACAAATATGGATATCGCTCACGCATCTCGGTCTTTCGCTCCCAGGTACTCTCTCCTGGCAAGTGATGCCTCCACGCGACACGCACCAAAGGAATCGTCTGGTTCCTCAACACCTTCTCTATTCGATCCAGAATCTCTACTGCTGCTCTGGATAGCTAAGAGTAGGGCCCACCTCTATCTTCGAGTGATCCAACACATGACAGGGATCTGCCACGTACTGTCTCAACTACAATACGTGAAACACATTTTGCACTCCCTCCAGTGCAGGTGGTAAGTCTAGTCTATATGCAACTACACCGACCCTCTCAAGAATACTGAAATGTCTGATGAATCGCGGACTAAGCTTGCCGCCTCCACCGAAATGAATCGTGCCACGTGTCAGAGAAATCCTCAAAAAAATTAGACCGCCAACCTAGCACGAAACACAACCTTAGCACTCTAACAAAACAACAATCAATCATAAGCAAAATAACTAAAGCTATACCTCAAACTCCAAAGGTCTCCAGTGGCTATCGGCCTAATGTCACTGCCTGTCCTGCGCCACTCGAAGTCTATCCCGGATAAGCTTTACCTTCTCAGCTGCATCCACTACCATCTCTGGTTCCAATAAAGCTCTATCACCAACATCATCCCAGGACAACGGAGTACGACCCTCCGTCCATATAACGCCTCGAATGGTGACATCTCAATGCTGGCTTGGTAGCTGTTGTTGTATGAAAACTCTACCAAGTGAAAATAATCCTCCCAAGAACCTCCAAGATCCAAAACACAGGTGCGTAGCAAGTCCTCGAGAGTCTGAATAGTCCTCTCCGACTGTCCGTCCGTCTGAGGGTGATAAGCGGTACTGAACTTGAGCTGAGTGCCCAAGCTAGCTTGCAAACTCCTTCAGAAGTGGGACATGAAGCGACTATCCCGATCTGAGACTATGCTCATTGCAACACCATATAATCTGACAATCTGGCGCACATACATCTCTATGAGCTTCTCCGTAGATATACCCACTTTAAATGGCAGAAAGTTGGCTGATTTGGTTAACCGGTCCACGATGACCCAAATCGCATCCTTCCCTCCTGGGGAACCCGGAAGTCCTGATACAAAATTTATGGTCACATGCTCCCATTTATACTCCGGAATGGATAAAGGCTGAAGTAATCCTCCTGGCCTCTGTCTCTCCACCTTGACCTGCTGGCAAACTAAGCATCTGGACATGAAGCTAGCTACCTCCCGCTTCATGCCAGACCACCATACATGCTCTCTCATGTCTCTATACTTCTTATTGGCACCTGGATGCATAGAGTATTTATAATGATGCACCTCCTGCAGAATCTCCTCGCACAATTCTCCTCTCGGTACACATAACCCGGTACCGTGTCGCAATGATCCATCATCTGCGACGATAAAGTCCTCTGCCAACCCTAACTGAACCTGTCCTCTGATGCTCCTCAGAGACTCATCCTCATACTGTCCGGCTCCGACCCGGTCCATCAGCTCCGACTGAACCTGAAGTCCCCACATCTGTGCTGCGACTCCAGGAACTAGTACCTCAATGCCCAAACTGTCCAGATCTGCCAATAAATATATGTCTCTAGTCAAGCACATAGCCACGGGATACCTATTTAAAATATCCACGACTACATTGCCCTTTCTTGGATGGTATTGCAAAGATATGTTGAAGTCTTTCATCAGCTCCAACCATCGTCGTTGTCTCATGTTGAGCTCTTTCTGTGTAAACACATACTTCAAGCTCTTATGGTCCGTGAAGATCTCTACTCTCTCTCTATATAAATAGTGTTTCCATAATTTGAGAGCAAAGATAACCGTTGCCAACTCCAAATCATGGGTAGGGTAGTTCTTCTCATGCGGGCGTAATTGCCTGGAAGCATAGGCAATCACCTTCTCGTGCTGCTGTAACACACAACCCAAACCCTTCCCTGATGCATCACTGTAAATAGAAAATCCTCTTGCTCCTGATGGTAGTATCAAGATGGGAGCTGTAGTCAATCTCCTCTTCAGCTCCTCAAATGCTGAATGACAATCTTCAGTCCAGACGAATTCTGCGTCCTTCCTGGTCAGCCTAGTCATCGGCTCTGCAAGTCTGGAAAAGTCCTAAACAAACCTCCGATAGTAGCCTGCTAATCCAATAAAGCTCCTAATCTCTGCTACTGAACTCGGGGTAGACCACGATTCAACTGCTGAGATCTTCTTCGGGTCCACCAAGATTCTATCTCCTGTAATGACATGCCCAAGGAATTCAACCTTGTCAAGGAAGAATTCACACTCCAATAACTTGCCATACAGCTTCTCCTTCCTGAGGGTCTCTAGAACAATCCTCAAGTGCTGCTCATGCTCCTCTGGGGTCTTCGAATATATTAGAATATCATCAATGAAGACTACAATAAACTGGTCCACGTACTGATGAAACACCTTGTTCATCAGGTTCATGAACGATGTCGGGGCATTGGTCAACCCAAACGACATCACCAAGAACTCGAACTGCCCATAACGAGTCCTAAAATCTGTCTTCGGGATGTCTTCCCTCTTCACTTTCACCTAGTGGTACCCTGAACTCAAGTCTATCTTGGAGAATACCTTCGCTCCGCTCAACTAGTCAAACAAGTCATCAATCCGCGGTAATGGATATTTGTTCTTAATAGTGAGGTTATTAAGTGCCCTGTAGTCGATACACATACGTACCGACCCATCCTTCTTTGGTACAAAAAGTACTAGAATACTCCATGGTGATAAACTGGAATGGATAAAGCCCTTGTCTTGCAACTCATCCACCTGCTTCTTCAACTCCGCTAGTTCACTATTTTTTACTCTATAAACGTGCTGAGAGATCGGCTCTGCGCCTGGCACCAAATTTATAGAGAATTCTATATCTCTGTCCGACGGCAACCCCGACAACTCCTCTAGAAAGACATCCAAGAACTCTGCAATCAACAAATATGGTGTCTCCTGCTCTTCTACCAAAGCTCCATAAAAATTGCCCTCGTTCTGCTCTTCTCCTCAGATGAACTTGAACTCCGGCTCTCCTGGCGACTGAAATAAAACTCTGCCTCCATAAAAATCGATACTAGCGTGATGTCTACTCAACCAATCCATCCCGAGTACGATATCATAACTCGGAAGTGGCATTACAAGTAAACATACGCTCAGCTCACGGCCTCCCAAATAAACTCTCTGGTTCTTGGAAACATCACTGACCAGGATAATGCCACCCCCGGTCGTAATCTTGCAAGTTCTCGCCAACGTTTTAGACTCAAAATGATACCTCAAACCAAAAGATACAGATATAAAGCTATGAGAAGCACCAAAATCGACCAAAACATGATCTGGAAAGGAGTCAAGATAAACTGAACCTGAGATGACATGGCCAATCGGCTTCTCCTCCTCGATAGTCAAGGAAAAAGCTTGCCTCTGTCGCTGTGCACCTATCTGCTGCTGATGCTGGGCAAACTGCTGCTGCTGCGGTGGAAGAGGTCCTCTCTGCAGGCCCGTTGGTGGTTTAGCGGGTGCCCTCTATGCCTGTCCTCCACCCTGAACTGGACGAGCTGGGACTTTAGGACAAGCTCGCAACTTATGATCTCCCGATCCACAGAATAAGCATTGGCCTAGCCTCATCCTGCATGCGTCCCATCCGTGTCCTTGCTTCTTACAGAAAGTAGAAGGAACTGCTGCCCTCTGGATCTGATGCATCTGCTGTGCCGGCGCTCTAGCTGGCCCGTAATACTGTTGCCTCTGGTTCTGGTAAGGCCTTTGGTGCTGCTGCTGGAAGTGAGGCCTCTTCGCTGGACCCATGTTGTTATTGGATCCTCCGGTGTCCCTCGACCTCTTAGAGCCAAGCTCTAAGTCATCCTCCGCTCTCTGCGCCTGCCTGAGTATATCCTCGAAGGTGGAAATAGGATCTCCGTTGGTGTGGGGTTTGACCTCCCGGTTCAGGCCCTTCCTGAACTTCCTGGCTCTGCCTCTAGGGTTCTGACCCTCCACGAAGCGACCTAGTCGGCAATACTCTGCCGCATACTCGTCCACTGACATACCTCCCTGGACGAGGTATTGGAACTGGCTCTCCAAGGATGTAAGAGCCACGTCTGGGAAGAACTTTTCCTTGAAAAGCTCCTTGAAGGCTTCCCAAGTGAGTCCTGGTACTGCAATCCTGGGGTCTGTCTGGAACCATGTCAATGCAATGTCGAACATCATATACCCCACTGCCTCTAGCTGTAGTATCTGTGGAATCTGCACCAGCCGCAGGTTGCGCTCGATGTCCTCGCACCAATGCGTATCGCACCTATCTCGATACCCAAAGTCAATACCTTGGGTATAAACCCAATACCTTGGTATCCCGAGGTAACCCAAGCCTCTAACATAATAGCTAACATATATATATATAACCAAGCTAATACTAACTATATATATATATATATATATATATATATATATATATATATATATATATATATATATATATATAGGGTAAAAGGTATATGAGCCATAGGCTCATATTCCTATATGAGCCATGCACATGTGGACCAATAAGAATGAATTCCTACATCCCATGTGCACCCATGTGCACTAGTACACTCAATTTCTATTGGTCCACATGTGCATTGGCTCATGTAGGAATATGAGCATATGGCTCATATCCCTTATATATATATATATATATATATATATATATATATATATATATAAAACTAACTATTATAATATATCTAACTATTAACAAAATATGCATCCATAGCTAACTATTTACTAACATATATATATATATATATATATATATATATATATATATATATATATATATATATATATATATATATATATATATATATATATATATATATATATCTACACACACACACACACACACACACACACACACACACACACACATATATATATATATATATATATATATATATATATATATATATATATATATATATATACACTAATACTACTCAATTACCTTAACATACTAATCCTACTGATACTTGGAACTAACTACCCAAAACTAATGGGCTAAATAGCGCAAAACTGAAATGAACCCCGGGGACTGAAACATACTGAACCTCAACTGACTGATACAAAGGACACTGATACCTCAAAACTTCTACCTATTGAATACAACTAATCACTGAACTGTGCTCGGGGAAACTGCACAGTAAAAATCTAAAATTGATATTGTGCTCGGGCACAACACAGTGACTGAACCGACACTGTGCAGTGAGAACTGCACAGTTAAATCAATGAACCCGATATTGTGCAGTAGGATACTACACAGTGGCTGACCAAAACCTGAACTGCAACTTACTGTGCAGTGCATAGCAGCCCGAGCTGCTGCTACTGCCCTCTTCGAATGCTGGTCTGCACAGCAGCCCTGATACTGCTCTCTGTCATATTGTGTGATGTGGCTGCTGCTCTCTTCACTTCTCCAATTTCTGTGTGCCCGGGTGCTCACTGGTACCTCTCATCATCCACACACAACTCACAACCACTCATACACTCAACACAATACAAAGCAAACACAACACAATGCACACAACCCTCTATGTATATATATCATTCTCCATATACATAAATACACATATATATAAGTACATATATATACATACATATAGATATTAACACAAGTATACTTATATATATATATATATATATATATATATATATATATATATATATATATATATATATACTCTAATATATACACATATTGACATACACATATACCCAAACTCAAATACACTAACATATACATATATATATCACTTAATTATCATCTATATATAATTTTACATATGTACGTATAGTAAGGAAGATAAAACATCAAACACGTGGAGTGCACCGCACCCGTATCACACTTGCTTTATGATACGCGTGCGATACGGCTCCAACGCACAACCAAACACATCCAGGAGGACAGAGCAAGTCTAAAATACTAATTATGAATAATATGTATAGTAATTAGAGTATCTACGTGTCCGTGTCACAATATGATATGCACAAGGTCCCGTGTCGAAGGAAAACCCCCAAAATCAACCCGTTTCGTCAAATTGACGAGATACGGCCGACACGTATCCAATTGTGGACACGACACTAGTCACAAACAAGCAATCACATGTCATTTAGATCTATTAGACCCAATGACAACTACTACATGTGTCAATCTCGGATTCCCCTAAAATTGATACCAAATTGGACATAACTTCTACCGTAGGTCTCCGATGAACCAAAAACTAATTTCTATCGGTAGCCTATGCATGTGTGTTAGTTTCTTATGGTTAAATCTCAGATCTAGAGTCTATTAGAAGGGGACAAACTGAAATATCCCTATTGGGAGATGGATTTCCAATGAAAAGTCTCCAAGTGCTAAGTAGCTCCTCTCCTTGTAGATCTTGGCCTCCTCCTCCTTGCTTCCTTCTTGTAGATCCTTGATGTAGAAGCCTCAATGAAGAATTTGGAAAGGGATTGGTGAAGAATTGGTGGAGAATTAATGAGGGAATGGAGGAAATTGGAAGAGGGAAATTATAGATCTAAGAATTTGGGAATGAAATAAAATAAGAGAGCACTCTCTCTCTCTCTCCTCCTCTATGGCCGGCCATGTAACCCCCCTTCCAAGTAATATAAAATGTCCCAAATACCCCTTGGGGCCTTTCATGAAAATATTAAAATTAATTTGGGGGGAATGTTCTAGTCTAATGGTTTCTCTAATTAATCCAACCTCCTAATCCATGGGCCTAATTCATAGGCTCAAACTAAACTCATCCAAAATATTGGTTCATGCATTCTAATAAATGGGTTAGGTCTACTATACAAGTCTAAATAAATCTACAACTAGCAATAAATGTCACGCCCCAGTCCCAAAATACCGAGGGACCGGATGCGTGATAATGGCCAGCAGTACGCACCGATGGACAACCCAATTTAATGGATCCATCAGGGCATACTTAAGCTGTAATATAACAATAAGCAGGTCCAATATAAATAGTCACAGTCTATACTAATCTCATCCACAACAGATAATCACAAATCAAATGCCAGAATAAAGCAAGTATACTAAACTGACAAATCTCAATAAAAGTGTCTCGGAGAACAATCCGAGAACAAGTCTGATACATAAATGCAATAGACTGGAAAATAAAGGAACTGGAAATAGAAATAAATGAGTATCTCTAGACAATACCCATGAGAAGTCCTCTGGCACAATCTCGTCCTCAGATGTCGGTACAGCTCCTGTATCTGCTCCTGTTCCTGCTTCTACTCCTGATAATGCTCCTGTACTGTATAACTCTAGGGGGATCTCCTCTGCTAGTCCTGGGGACAAAGTCCGGATCCAGGTCCTCAGGGGACAGCAAGGTACAGAAAATACAAGCCAAAATAAATGCAGTACAGCAAAATGCAATAAATAGGGTAAGCTATATAACCATCTATGTGAAAATGCAAGTGAGAGCATCACTAGTCTCAGGCTGAAGCCACTACAAGCTCTGTGTCTGGGAGCCGGTAGCGGTAATAAACACGTAATGTGCCTAGCTCTACGACGAGAGTCTGAGGCCTCACAATAGTAGTAGATAGATATACGAAACAGCCTGTAGCCTGTGTGTCTCTCCCCACCCCATGTAATCACACGTCTCATGTCCACGATGCACCATGTCCATGTCACGCACAATCATCTCTTAATGCAACAAGTCATCTAATATCTAAGAATACGATGTCCATGTCCTGTATCCTATACAGAATCACCACGAATATCTCGGGAAGATCCTGTCTCATGAGTAGTGTCAAGTGTCCTGGGTCAAGGTGTACTTGGTAAGACAAGTACGAGAGTATATAGTGTCACGAATGTCCATCTCTAGGTGACCGTACCCAACACCGCGTACGGTGTCGGCACCCGACTGATAATCGGACGCTAAGTACGTCACACGGTCCTAGGTTAAGCATGCACAGCAATATAATGAAGCAAGGAAAATATGTAACAATACTGCAAAGTTTGGCAAGGTACACTTGCCTGGGGTCCTGGCTCCACTGTAGCTCTGGTCTCAGTGTGATCTGCAGGTACTACTCCGGTTGCTGAAATAAACATCACCATTAGATTCAGAAAATATCAAATAGCTAAAAATGCCTGTCCTTGAGTCCAATTTGGACACAAGGGCAAAAACGACATTTTCGGGCCAAAGCGGGGTCCACATGTGGGCCACTTTGCACCGAAAAGCGTGTCAGGGTCAAAGGTCTCCAAATCGGTCAAACTTAGTGTCAACAGGTCAGGAACGATGATACGAACCCAACGGAACTTCCAGAATTGGATTCCGATGAGCCGGTCACAAAATCGCCCGTCGGGTGGAACTTGTGGGGCCCACGACACACGATTTTGTCAACGTTCTCAGAATCGAACCAAACTTGGCTCACCGGACCAGCATATTGCTACGAGTCTGATGGCGCTAGTTTCGTCTCGATCCGACGTGTGTACACAAAGTTACAGCGTGTTCCAGAATCGACGGATACGGGGCGGTGTCGGCGGATACGCGTTGATTCCGGGGTGCACGCACCTCCGAATCGACTTCTGCGAAATCCCACACGTCCGTATCAACGTCACGCACGATTCGGTAAAGACCGCGTGCGACCAAGTCGTCCCGTTTGGCGGGGCGTACTCAGTTCCGGGGTGAAACGGGGTATTGGTTTTCCTGTTTTTGGATCGCGGTGTGCGATCACCACAGGACGCGATGCCCGAGCGGTTTGCACGGGCACCGAGGGGGTCATACAGGCTTCGTAACGCAATTGACGGATTTGAAATCAGAGTTACGATGAGGAAGATGCGAGTACCTGAACAGGGCTTCGGGAAACTGCGAATTCTCGAGTCCAACTCGTGTCCTGTGTCCTGGATACTGTTCCAAACCGCGTCCAAAACTAGGGTTTGGGTTTATGTCGCAAGGCGCCGGGCTCGCCGGAGTAGGACGGAGACGTCGACGGGATCGGGGGTGACGGGCAGGGCACGGCGAGGGGATCGTCGTTAGGAGGAGATCGAGATGAAAGAAGGCGGCGGGTCGGCAGGGCTTTGGGGAGGATCACCGGGGACGAAGGGTTGTGGTTGCTCTGGAGGAGGACAGGAGGGGATCGCCGGCGGGGAGACGGCGGCCGGTCTAGGGCTGTGGAGGCAAAGGGGAATCCGAGGTCGGGGCCGCGTGAGGGCTTCGTCGAGGGCTGCGGATTCGAGGCTGGGTCGGTGCAGCGGCGGCGTGGAGGATGAGGAGCGAGGCGAGGCAGCGCTGTCGGCGGAGACGGGCCGAGGGGGAAGTCGAGGTGAGCAGCGGGTGGCCGGAGTCGGAGTGGACGCGGGCGGTGCGCCGCCGGAGAGGGGTCGGCAGGGGCGGAGGAAGAGGCTGCTTAGGGTTAGGGTTAGGTTAAAATAGGGATTAGGGATTAGAAAATTAGGGATTTGGGGAAAAATTGGGGAATTAGGGTTTCCTTTTTCTTTTCTTTTTCTTGTGGAGAAAACTAGAAAATAAGTGGGTATTTATACATGCAGAAATTAGAATAGGGTTAGACCTAGGATTCGGGCTGGGTCAACGGGTCAACGCTCCTTGGGCTGGGTTTCGGCTTTCATGGGGATGTCGGCGTTGGCACGGATTAAATTCGGTTTAATTCTAAATTGGTTCCTAGGGCTTTAAACGGGTTTTCGGAGTCCAATAAATTCACGGAAAATTACCCTGTGTCCGGTTTCCCATTTTACACCATAAAATATTATTTTCATAATATTTTAATATGAATTAATCGAAATTAAAAATCATTGAATTACCAACGCCTAGGTTTTAATTCCCGAAAAATACCAGAAAATTGGGGAAAAATCCGAAGTAAAAATTCTGAAAATCAGGGGGCTTACAATCTACCCAACTTATAAAAATTTCGTCCTCGAAATTAAAATAGGGTAGGGTTCTCTTTATCCAATCTCACTTGATTACAGTCTAAGGGATTCCTCTCAAGTGAACATTGCGGTCTCTACCCAACTTAGAATTTACCCATCTATCATCTAAGACTATATATCTAATAAAGCTATGCCCCAACTTATTTAGTCATGCTATTGAATCCTCAAGTCTTAACACCAAACATATCACCTATGATATTCCCTTAATCATATATAAAAGGGTCATCAACAATGCAACCGGCCTGTGGGGTATATCTAGTACTGTCTATAATTCCATCTTATACCAAGCATGAGGTTTTGTCTTTTCGAAGTAAGGGAAGACGAAGATCAATGTTAAAGAGTTCAAGGGTGAGTTAGTAGAACAGAAGTATCAGGATCAAGGCGTTTAATGAAGTCCAATGGGAATTGTCGAGTTGTTGTGGATTGAAATCCTATTGGTAAATTCCTATTCGTATGCTCGTATTAGTATAGTTATGTAACTGATACGATATGCTCAGACATATCTAGAGGGCAAGTATACTAGTCAACTATATATCCCAATCCACGTAAAGTAGTCGTGCGAAGAGGCGAACCAAAATGCACTAAGGTTGATCAGACCGTAATACACTAATTCTGAATAGACAACTGTATTAGTGTACGCGTCCAATAATACAGATGTCATGATCAAGCTCGATAAAAGGATAAGCTTGCAAAACTAGGCTATATTAGCAGCATAAGTCAAGGTAGTACAACAATTAGAAGTACGCTAGATGATGATGAAAGAAGGTACAACTTAATTCAAGTTCACAAAACAATCACAAGATAAGCACAATCACAAAAGACTCTATGATCTCTACTGTTATCAATTATAAGCAAGTTCAAAATTACATATGTTAAGTCTGAGGTCACGAACAAATAGGCACGAGATAAAACAAATATAGAAACAGAAAACTACGAAAAATTATGCGCATTAGCTACTCCATGAGTCTGCGCGTCCTCTAAAGTCATTACTGGAGCTTGTTCACGTCCTTGTAGTTGATTCCTCTGTTGTTGTTGAGCCTGCTGGAAGAGTGTTGCTTGTGGTGCGAGGGGTGGCCTCGGCTGATTCCCTCCTGGGGCTGGTGGTCTAGTTCCTTCAACTTCCGTTGGCGGTGCTTCCAATGCTAGAGAGGCTGGCGTTGGTGCTGGTATCGCTTGTTGGTTATTCATTGGTGCTCTGTCTCGACGTTCGGGGCATTCCTTCTTTAAATGCTGACTGGATCCGCAAGCTAGGCATAATTTCTTCTTTCGTCTGCACTCGTCCTCTATATGGCCTCGCCTACGGCAATATTGACAGATAGGTAGTACTTGCGGAGATGCTTCTGGAGGCTGGTGAATGTGAGACTTCTTTGTAGCTTCTTCCTGTGGTGCTCCGGTTGGTGCTGATGTGGCTGGTCGATGAATCCTCACTGCTTTCTCTCGATGCTGAAGACAATCCTTGGCTAAGTGTTGGTTGGACGCGCATATCAAGCATAATCCTAACTTGCGTCTGCATTCTCTTTCAGTATGGCCTATCTTGCGACAATGTTGACAAGTAGGAAGAAATGAGGCTCTTGGTGCTGCACTCGATGGTGGATTCATCTGTGGTCGCTTTGCGACTCTTTCCTGTTGTGCTTGGTCTGGTGCTGATGCATACGGCCGCTTCTGGCTGGACTCTATTCTGGTGATGCTCTCCATGGCCCGTGCTGCAGTAACCATGTCCGTTGCAACGGAGCTGATTAACTTCCGTAGCTCTGAGCTAAGTCTGCAAACGAACTCCTCTGTTTGGCTTTGCTGAGCCTTCTGATAAGCTTGCATCATCGGGTAGTATATTTGAAACAGCTGTTGCACGTCCATAGCTTGCCCTAGTGGGACGGTAGGCATCGGTGGAGCAAACTGCATCGATGGTGGAACGTCATCTTCCGGGATTCTCGAGGCATGCTGACTTGCTTGTTGTGAGGATGGACCTTCACTAACTGGTGTTACTTCATCTTCGTTGGTTACCACAGCATCTCGTGGTGACCTTATAGGAGTCTCATTGTTTGATCGTGAATCCATAACTCTGCAACCAAAATAAACAATAAGAGGCGCACAGAAATCAAGGCAGGATGCGAGTCAAGAATTTAAATTCGAATCTGATATAGATAGCAGGAACGTTTCAAGCAAGTGGATGAGATCCTAGAAACTTATCCTATTCTTATTGCAGGCTTGCTCGGTCCCTAAGTTGAAACCGAACAATTTAGTCGTTGACCTGCATGGGCCACCACAAAAACCATGTCACGCCCCAGTCCCAAAATACCGAGGGACCGGATGCGTGATAATGGCCAGCAGTACGCACCGATGGACAACCCAATTTAATGGATCCATCAGGGCATACTTAAGCTGTAATATAACAATAAGCAGGTCCAATATAAATAGTCACAGTCTATACTAATCTCATCCACAACAGATAATCACAGATCAAATGCCAGAATAAAGCAAGTATACTAAACTGACAAATCTCAATAAAAGTGTCTCGGAGAACAATCCGAGAACAAGTCTGATACATAAATGCAATAGACTGGAAAATAAAGGAACTGGAAATAGAAATAAATGAGTATCTCTAGGCAATACCCAGGAGAAGTCCTCTGGCACAATCTCATCCTCAGATGTCGGTACAGCTCCTGTATCTGCTCCTGTTCCTGCTTCTGCTCCTGATAATGCTCCTGTACTGTATAACTCTAGGGGGATCTCCTCTGCTAGTCCTGGGGACAAAGTCCGGATCCAGGTCCTCAGGGGACAGCAAGGTACAGAAAATATAAGCCAAAATAAATGCAGTGCAGCAAAATGCAATAAATAGGGTAAGCTATATAACCATCTATGTGAAAATGCAAGTGAGAGCATCACTAGTCTCAGGCTGAAGCCACTACAAGCTCTGTGTCTGGGAGCCGGTAGCGGTAATAAACACGTAATGTGCCTAGCTCTACGACGAGAGTCTGAGGCCTCACAATAGTAGTAGATAGATATACGAAACAGCCTGTAGCCTGTGTGTCTCTCCCCACCCCATATAATCACACGTCTCATGTCCACGATGCACCATGTCCATGTCACGCACAATCATCTCTTAATGCAACAAGTCATCTAATATCTAAGAATACGATGTCCATGTCCTGTATCCTATACAGAATCACCACGAATATCTCGGGAAGATCCTGTCTCATGAGTAGTGTCAAGTGTCCTGGGTCAAGGTGTACTTGGTAAGACAAGTACGAGAGTATATAGTGTCACGAATGTCCATCTCTAGGTGACCGTACCCAACACCGCGTACGGTGTCGGCACCCGACTGATAATCGGACGCTAAGTACGTCACACGGTCCTAGGTTAAGCATGCACAGCAATATAATGAAGCAAGGAAAATATGTAACAATACTGCAAAGTTTGGCAAGGTACACTTGCCTGGGGTCCTGGCTCCACTGTAGCTCTGGTCTCAGTGTGATCTGCAGATACTACTCCGGTTGCTGAAATAAACATCACCATTAGATTCAGAAAATATCAAATAGCTAAAAACGCCTGTCCTTGAGTCCAATTTGGACACAAGGGCAAAAACGATATTTCCGGGCCAAAGCGGGGTCCACATGTGGGCCACTTTGCACCGAAAAGTGTGTCAGGGTCAAAGGTCTCCAAATCGGTCAAACTTAGTGTCAACGGGTCAGGAACGATGATACGAACCCAACGGAACTTTCAGAATTGGATTCCGATGAGCCGGTCACAAAATCGCCCGTCGGGTGGAACCTGTGGGGCCCACGACACACGATTTTGTCAACGTTCTCAGAATCGAACCAAACTTGGCTCACAGGACCAGCGTATTGCTACGAGTCCGATGGCGCTAGTTTCGTCTCGATCCGACGTGTGTACACAAAGTTACAGCGTGTTCCAGAATCGACGGATACGGGGCGGTGTCGGCGGATACGCGTTGATTCCGGGGTGCACGCACCTCCGAATCGACTTCTGCGAAATCCCACACGTCCGTATCAACGTCACGCACGATTCGGTAAAGACCGCGTGCGACCAAGTCATCCCGTTTGGCGGGGCGTACTCAGTTCCGGGGTGAAACGGGGTATTGGTTTTCCTGTTTTTGGATCGCGGTGTGCGATCACCACAGGACGCGATGCCCCGAGCGGTTTGCACGGGCACCGAGGGGGTCATACAGGCTTCGTAACGCAATTGACGGATTTGAAATCAGAGTTACGATGAGGAAGATGCGAGTACCTGAACAGGGCTTCGGGAAACTGCGAATTCTCGAGTCCAACTCGTGTCCTGTGTCCTGGATACTGTTCCAAACCGTGTCCAAAACTAGGGTTTGGGTTTATGTCGCAAGGCGCCTGGCTCGCCGGAGTAGGACGGAGACGTCGACGGGATCGGGGGTGACGGGCAGGGCACGGCTAGGGGATCGTCGTTAGGAGGAGATCGAGATGAAAGAAGGTGGCGGGTCGGCAGGGCTTTGGGGAGGATCACCGGGGACGAAGGGTTGTGGTTGCTCTGGAGGAGGACAGGAGGGGATCGCCGGCGGGGAGACGGCGGCCGGTCTAGGGCTGTGGAGGAGAAGGGGAATCCGAGGTCGGGGCCGCGTGAGGGGTTCGTCGAGGGCTGCGGATTCGAGGCTGGGTCGGTGCAGCGGCGGCATGGAGGATGAGGAGCGAGGCGAGGCAGCGCTGTCGGCGGAGACGGGCCGAGGGGGAAGTCGAGGTGAGCAGCGGGTGGCCGGAGTCGGAGTGGACGCGGGCGGTGCGCCGCCGGAGAGGGGTCGGCAGGGGCGGAGGAAGAGGCTGCTTAGGGTTAGGGTTAGGTTAAAATAGGGATTAGGGATTAGAAAATTAGGGATTTGGGGGAAAATTGGGGAATTAGGGTTTCCTTTTTCTTTTCTTTTTCTTGTGGAGAAAACTAGAAAATAAGTGGGTATTTATACATGCAGAAATTAGAATAGGGTTAGACCTAGGATTCGGGCTGGGTCAACGGGTCAACGCTCCTTGGGTTAGGCTTCGGCTTTCATGGGGATGTCGGCGTTGGCACGGATTAAATTCGGTTTAATTCTAAATTGGTTCCTAGGGCTTTAAACGGGTTTTCGGAGTCCAATAAATTCACGGAAAATTACCCTGTATCCGGTTTCCCATTTTACACCATAAAATATTATTTTCATAATATTTTAATATGAATTAATCGAAATTAAAAATCATTGAATTACCAACGCCTAGGTTTTAATTCCCGAAAATACCAGAAAATTGGGGAAAAATTCGAAGTAAAAATTCTGAAAATCAGGGGGCTTACAATAAATAATAATACAATAATTAAATAATTATGCATGCACAAATATTAAATACAATTAATCCTAAAATTAAAATTACCCATGGTCAAATACCAAGTATCACCAGCTATTTTACTTCTTCCCATAATTGACGACCGTTAACATATGAGAGCTCGCCTAAAAAGTTAACAATTGGATGCAATTAGAATTATAAAATATATTAATCTAAAACAAAACTTATATTTTCATAACGTAATGTATATATCGGCTCATTCCATATTTTGGTATGCAATATGGTTGTCGAACGACGACAATATAGAGCAACCCTTTAGACGAGTCAAAATTGGACTTGTCAACTGTTGAGAAGGTCCTGAACCATCATCTGGCTGGTTTCGGACAATTGGTACGCCTTCATCGGAGGAAGAATAAGAAGGAGGACTAGTAGGAGCCGGTGCCTCGAACGAGTTATACTCTTTTTTTATTCGAGGTTTCGTAGGTTGTCTCTGTGGCTCGGGTTCGACGATAGCGACTGGTCTCTCAACAACATGGTCCACATTGTGTCACTTGTGCGCCGACGCATGTTGGCCCATTCGGTCTCAGTCAACTTGATTTTGATAGCTAACTAAACCTTGTTTCGATATGTCGCAATATTATACAACTGAATATAATTGAAGACTACGATGATGTTGCTTCTGCAATGATGATTATTGGTTGTACTGCGTCAAGTTATTTATTTTATCATATGTAATTTTATATTTTATCAAGTCTAGGACTTATGTGAGTCGGGTCGTACTTGAAAATTGGAAGTATTAAAGTCCACTCACAAAAGCCTACCCAAAACTCTCCTCAAATCAAACCCAAACTAGCCTATACAAAACTTAGACCATTCTAGAATGAGGCCTACCAAACTCGGACCGAACTCGGTTGGATAACGAACTCGGTATGCCAAAAACAAAAAAATGGCTAGCTATGAAATCCCTGATTTTATGGTTCCAACCTTCGAATTTTTAAATGGTTGGGTACCAAATTTTGGCTGAACTCTGTCCCAGAATACCCTATAAATAAACTTGGATTTCTCCATTTTTGTTCACCCATATCTTCTCATTCTTTCTATCCCATAGTGAGCAAAACCTCAGAGCCTTAACCTTCTCCATCTCCAAGATCAACTCCCTAGCTTCTAGTGCCAAAGTGCGATCTCGGTTAGAAGTCTATCAGAGTTGTAAGAGCTTGGCTCAGCAAGTTTTCTCTTTAGATTTGAAGTCAGCAAGCCTTCGTATCAAAGCTTGAGGTTGTAAAAAGTCAGCAAACCTTCGGATCAAAGCTTTTGATTCACTATTGGTGATTTATAGTGGATAAAACTTTGAGTAAGAGTTCTCTGGACTGGACTAGTCATCTCAGAGGGAAACCAGTATACATCGTTGTGTTTTCTTTTGCTTTCTCTCAACTCTACTGATTTACATATTTGCTTTACTTATTACTACTAGTTGGTAACTGCCTTTACTCCACATAATTTTAATTAGATAGATTATTCCGCCGCACTCTATTCACCCCCCTCTAGAGTTGCCTTACTATCCTTCAATTGGTATCAAAGCAAGTTCTCTTATTACTGGATTAACCTCCTTAGATATTTATGACAACTGTTAGATCTATCCTCACCAACAATGGTGAAGACCACTCCATAAATATGCCATCTCTATTTGATGGAACCAACTACACATATTAGAAGATACGTATGAGCTTTTATCTCAAGTCTCTTGACTTTGATCTATGGTCTGTTGTAATAGATGAATACAAGAATCCATATAGAATAGTTGTAGATGGCAACCTTGTTGACAAGTCCCATGATAAATACACACATAGAGAAAAAAAAATGCTAGTCTTGATGCTAAAGCTATTAACTCTCTATTTTATATTGTAGACATAACTGAATTTAACAAAGTTTTCACTTGTGGCACTTCACATAAAGTTTAAAAACTTCTTGAGGTCACATGAAGGAACCTAACAAGTTAAGGAATCAAAGATAAGTCGATTGACACATAAATACGAAGCATTTAAGATGAAGCAAAATGAGATGATCACTCAGATTTTCACAAGATTTTTTGACATCGTCAACCCTATATCCTCTCTTGTCAAGGATTACATCAATCATGAGAAGATTCGCAAGGTACTCAGAGGACTCACTAAGAATTGGAATCCTAAGGCCACTGCAATAATTGAAGGAAATAATCTCACCACGATGACCCTCGAGATGATTATGGGCATGCTGATGACTCACAAGCTAGATCTCAAGGATTTCGATGGTCCCACACCAAAGGAGAAGACGATTGCATTCAAGATACATCACAAGAAGGTCTCCAACTGTGACTCCGAAGACGATGAATCTCAAGATGAAGAAGTTGCCTTGATCACTAGGAACTTTAAAAAATTTATAAAGTTCGAGAGATCAAAGAAGAAGGAGTACAGTAAAAACAGTAATAAAGAACCTGTATGCTACAATTGTAAAAAGATAGGTCACATAAAGAGGGACTACCAAACAATAAAAAAAAGGAAATCATTACGATCGTTCATCCAAAAGGACATCATTAAAGAAGTATGCGAATACAAGCATCTGGCATGAGAGCGAAGCAAGCGAATCTGAAGAAGATGAAAACCTTGGGACACGGCGAACCTATGCTTCATGGCACTGACTGATCAGGTAACCGAAAACCCACTCTATGATGATTTTATATTTGATGAATTATCGGATGCTTTCAGTGACTTACTTGAGGATTATAAAAAGCTTAGAGATAAGTACAAGCATGTTAAAAAAGACATCCAATCCTATCAGACTAAAATAAAAAGACTTACCTCTTTATTAAATAAAGTAAATGATACTTCTACTTAAAATGATTCAGATAAGATATCCAAACTTAAGCTTAGTGTACGTGAGGCACTTGATTGAATTAAAAAGAGCACTCAAGAAAATGCTAAACTTAAGGAGGAATTCGAATCAGAAAAGAAAAAAATATTCTATTGATGCTTGTAGAATATATGCATTAACTACTAAATATGATAAAGATTATACTACCTCTAAAAGATTAGAGATTAGATTGGAAAAACAGGTTGAATAATCCACTACCCAGTCTAACATGACACACGTAGCTAAACAACAAAGCACTCACAGCAAGATATCTGCAAGAAAACCAAATACTTCACACAATCATGTACGTAGAACACAATATAATACTTCACACAATCATGCATTCTACTATAGATATCCACGTAAAACATAAAGTACTGCTTCACACACCCATATATATTATACTGCACCAAGCATCAACAATACTAATATATGTCATTACTGTGCTAAGAAAGGACATATATCTAGATTTTGTATAACCAGAAAGTTAATAGATATGAATGTATATGCATGGGTACTAAAGACTAACGCATTTGGACCCTCAAGAAAATCGGTACCAAGGGTTACATCTACAACTTGTTTTGTAGGTGGACCAACCTTCTTATGCTAGAAGCAAGTAGATTTTCGATAGTGGTTGCTCACGAGATATGACTGGTGATGCTAACCTTTTCGCAATACTATCGATGAAGAAAGAAGGATATGTCTCATTCGATAACAACCTCAAAGGATATATCATTGGTAATGGTAATGGAAGACGATATATATGTATTCTATCTTTCAAAGGACACTAACAATATAGGCAAATGTCTATACGCTAACCAAGATAAAAGCTGGCTATGGCATATGTGTCTAGAACATGCCAATATGGATACTATTGCACGACTATCCACAAAGAACTTGGTTAGAGGCTTACCAGAGATTACTTTCAAGAAGGATATGGTATATGCTGACTGTGAAAAGAATAAAGCTACTAAATCTTCTTTTAAGTCAATAAACATTGTAAGTGCCTCTAGACCACTACAACTATTGCATATGGATTTATTTGGACCCAATAGAGTTGCCAGTCTTGGCAGTAAGCTTTATGCATATGTAATTGTTGATAATTTTTCAAGATATACATGAGTTTAGATTCTTGCAAATAAAAATGAGGCATTTTCTGAATTTGTTACTTTTTTGTAAAAAGGTTCAAAACCAAAAAGGTTTCATGATTACTCGTATCTGAAGTGATCATGGAGGCGAATTCGAAAATGGTGATTTCAAAAATTTTTATGATTTAAATGGCTTTTCTTATGAATTTTTTTGTCCTAGAACTCCTCAACAAAATGGTGTTGTGGAGCGAAAGAAAGAACTCTTGGCAATATGGCTAGAGTCATGTTAAATCAGTATAATCTTGCAAAATATTTTTGGACTGAAATGTAAATACAGCATGCCATATTTTGAATATGGTTCTTATTCGACCTATATCGAAGAAAACTACCTATAAACTTTGGTTTGATAGCATTCCTACTATTAGTCACTTCAATGTTTTTAGTTGTAAATGTCTTATTCTCAATACTAAGGATAACCTAGGAAAGTTTGACTCCAAGGCCAATGAAGGTATCTTTCTAGGTTACGCTGCCAAAAGCAAAGGGTATCAAGTATTCAACAAGCAATTAATGACTGTTGAGTAATCAATCAATGTTATATTTGATGAACTCAACAATCAAGCACCAAATGACAGTGACGATGATGATATTAGGCCCGCATCCAATAAGGCTCCTGAAGATACAACCGACACAAGTTATTTGAAAAGTTTGCCCAAGAGATTAAGATTCTCTACAGATCATCCATAAGACATGGTAATATGTAATGTATAAAAAGGCATAATTACAAGTTCTTCAAGTAGATATATCATTGCAAATGTTACTTTTATTTCTCAAATAGAACCAAAGAATGAAGGAGAAGCTTTTTTTGATGAATTTTGGATTTCTTCTATGCAAGAGAAACTCAACCAATAATAATTATCCTATCATTGGTACTAAATGGGTATTCCAAAATAAATTAAATGAGAATGGTTCAGTCACATGCAGCAAAGTACGTATCGTAGCTCAAGGTTACAACTAAGAGGAAGGCATTGACTACGATGAGACTTATGCTCTTGTTGCTATATTAGAATCCCTTTGAATGGTTTGTGCTTTTACAAGTTTTTATAATTTCAAAAATTTTCAAATAGATGTCAAAAGTGCTTTTCTAAATGGTTTTATAAAAGAATAAGTGTTTGTTGCTCAACCTCCTGGCTTTGAAGATTTCAAGTTTCCAGATCACATCTTTAAGTTACGAAAGGCTCTATATAGACTCAAACAAGCCCCACGAGCCTGGTATGAGCGCCTTAGATCCTTTCTACTTGAGAACGATTTTTCAAAAAAAAGTTGATGCAACTATTTTCATGAAAACTATTTATGATTCTCTTTTATTAGTGCAAATATACGTAGATGATATCATATTTGGATCTACTAATTAGATGATATTATTTTGTTACAAAAAGATGAGTTTTGATAACTCAGTTTTGTGTTTTGTAAACAAAAAAAGTACAAAAAGTCCTTAAATAAGAAATCTAAGTACAATTTAAATTTGGGGAGTATCACGATGGAGATCGAGTACTGCATCTGACTCATTTACTTCGTTTACGGTCCGACGACGAAGGAACTTGCTAGGTCTCTGGCTCACTGGCACAAAAGATAACAACTGGGCTCCTGAGTATGCTTTCTCTCTGCCCATCTCCTTGTCTCCCTATGTGTGTGTGTGAGGGAATGCATTCATACTATTTATAGCCATCTACACTAGATGGCTTATGCGCGCCTGTTTGGTTGCCGCATGGTCATCCTCAATATGATACAATTGCAACGGCGGGCGTATGCCCACGGTCAGGCTGCCAAGTGGCATTAGTTAGGATATTCTATTGATGAGATCTTGGCCTGTAACCAGAGTTATTTTCACCCACTGTGTGTGTGACTTGGTTAACTTGACACATGGTCAGCACTGGTCGTCGAGAGAATCCCTTCAGTGGTGACAAGAGGATTCGGTCGCAGGGAGCTTCATGAGGACTGAACCACATAAGAGCACTGGGCTATCACACATGGAACTTGGTCGCAAAAGGGCTATCACGCATGGAAAGCTTGGCCTCATAGGGATATATCCGCATAGGGGCTGGGCCTCATAGAGTCAGAGCCGTATAGATATTGGGTCGCATGGAGACAAGGCCGCATAAGTTTGTCGTATATTTACGTAGCACAATACGCCTGTCAAGAGTCATCTTAATGCTGACATGATTTTCTGTCGTTTAGTGTGCCCAATTTTCTCACAGTTTTTGACGTGTTAGAGGCAATTAATGTCATGTCAGAAGTTTTATGGAAAGCAATTAATGCCATATGATGGCACTATGCGGCTGATGCTTCCATTGCTGTCTGGGCCGTATGGACGTCTCTTGGGGACTTGGCTCCTCCTTTCTTGTAAATTCACAGAAGTCACTGGGCTGCAGGGCTGTTCTTGAGTCCCTGCAGTTTGACTTCACTGAGTCTGGGTTTGAGCGCATAGCTTCTGGGAGCATGGCTTTAGATATTTCTATTCTTCTACAAGAAGTCCTTCAAAGTTTTCAAACTGATAAGTTAAGTTTGAAATACTTTGAACAAGAAGCATGGATGAGAGAAATTTGAGCCGCGTGGATTTGTGTGTCGCATGGAGCTAGTTGTTGCATAGACGAATATGCCAGGATGTCGGATCTTCTTTAAACAAAACTGTATCGAAACTGCGATTAATGCATGGGCGCGGGTTTCCAGGCGTTAGTTTGACTTAGGATAAATATAGATTGTTAGAATCGAGGAGTCACGCCTAATCAATCGTCGATGGTCCGGGTTCCAAGGCGTCAGATTTTTTCTCATAGCTGCCCGGTTCATTGCCTCGATCTTCTCACACGCTCGGACCTCTATAAATAGGGAACCCAGGGAAGGGAGAGAGCCTCATTTCTTATGCTCATTCCTTTCTCGCAAAAATATTAAAGGCCGTCATTCCTCTTGCTGAGGAGTCTGATAAAGGAAAAGTAGACCCGTAGCCCCCTAACGCTAATGCTCCATCTTGAGGTATAGGGGTGTCTCAGCCTTTGTTCAGCAACACCAAGAACATAGCGACACAAGTTCACAGTCTTATGCATGGGCAGGAAACTGTCAGGAATGTGCACAGACTCTCTATAATATCCTACCGCATGGATAAGAATTTATTTAGAACATGCGTAGACTTCTTGCATAGCTCTGTCGCATGGATGAAGGATCATCTAGAATGTGCACGCAGAACTCTCGTATAACTTGGCAACATGGATGAAAACTTATCTAATATATGCGCACAAACTTTGCTATCTTGGGGCAGTTTGTCCTGCACATGGCTGTAACTTAAATGCGGCATGTGGCAGTTTGCACACTGTTACAATCTCCACTGAGACTGATGTGTATTTTCTTTATGCATGCTTTATCTCTCCTTGTATTGCCCATAATGGAGCATTGAAGGATATCATAAAATCTGTCATTCGAACAGAGTGCCAACCTTATACATCAGTTCATCAAGAACTGATCCAAGAGACGAGGATGAACGTCCGACGTTGTGAGTGGATCTCACCCTACTTATGCAGTATGCTCTGTGTGTTTCTTCCCCTTATGCGGCATGCCACCGGTCAAGGGCTTACGGTGCTGATTATGGGATTTGTATTGATTATCCCTATTTCAGTCCTGCCGTATGGCTGAAGAGCAACCGATCCTCCCCTCCCTTGCTATCAATCAATATGAATTATTTTCTATGTAATGAGGTTTGCACTGAGGAGGGATGACCCAGAATACGTTGAGTTCTGTTATCGGCTCTACTTGCGTCGGTACCAGAAACATCATGGAGGGGCGTCTTAATGGAGAAGGTTCTTATCGTAGAAAACTTTCATTATATGTACTCGTAATCTTGAATATTAACGAAAACCTTGGATGTAATTGATTTATATTATATGTACTCATGATCTTGAATATTAATAAAAAGTTTTTTCCTACTTCCAGAAACTCTCTTTTGTTGCCATTATGTGTAAACTTAGATAATAGTATTAGAGGTAATGTGGACGTAGTACAACATCGTAGTTGTTAGGGACATCCCACTAGGGGGAATTGTTTTGTACCTATTATTTATTGTGCACTTGAGTGCAAATAATAAGTTCTAGACGAAACCCTATCAAAGGTGATATAGGCATGATAGGTTTTGGTGGACTTATCATCCTTGGTGTACTTAGGCTTAAGTGTGAATGATAAGTTTAGACAACAACCAACATCAGAGGTATTATGGACGTGATAGTTGATAGCCAAATATAGAGGTTTGCTTAGAGGTAATGTGGACGTAGCAAATCCTACTGAGAAAAATGTTAGGACCATAGTTCATAGGTAGTATGGACGTGAACTCTTGTCCGAGGGAATTAATTTTTTAAGTGGTCCACACGATAATGTGTAGATGTACCGCCCCACTATGGGCTTTCGAGGATCTATTATCTATTGCGTCTTCAAGACTACTTATTCTCCATTAAATTCGAAAGTTCTAAAAAGAGCTTGATTTAATTAACAAACGAAAGAAAGTACAAAGAGGTCCTGGACGGAAAATCTAAGTACAATATTATTTTCTAGGGGGTGACGATGGAGGGTTAGGAGTGTAGCAACTCTCTTTACTCCGTGGACAATCTGAGGGAGGAGGAGGAAGCTCCTCTCTCTTGCTTGACTTTAGGTTCGCAAATAGGCAACCCTTAGAACGTTCAAGTTGCTCCTATTTATAGCGATCGTGCTGATGGGCTATGGATGCCGCATATGCCTCTGTTTGGTGGCCTCATAAGGCTCCTTCAATAGAATGCTGTTGCAACTATCGCCGCATGTCATGGGCCGATTGCCACATGATCTTGGTTAAGATATGCTGTTAAAGAGATCTCGGGTTTGTTATCAACCCTTTATGGACATGACTTGGTCAGCTGGACACGTAATCTGTACCAACTATGCGAGGATCTCTTTGGTTGTAACAGAAAGATCTTGTGAGCTGGAGGCCGCATAGCAACTTGTCCGCATGATGGTGAGGCCGTATATGGAAACTGTGTGGGGTCGAGGCCGCATATAGACGAGGTCGCAGAGTGGCGAGGCCACATAGAGGTGAGACCACAGAGTGGAGAGGCCACAAGGTTTTGGACACGTGGCTTTGTGCATCTGACAAGGTCATTAATGTTTGACGTGACTTTTCATCTTTTTTTGTGAGTCATCGTCTCCCTCATGATTCTCAAGGCGGTCAAAAAATAAGTGCTCTGTCAGAACTTTGTGACAGACCTTTGGGAGCCTTGTTAGGGGAACATTATGCGGATCTCCTCTCTTTGTCTGCTCAGGCCGCATGAAGGCTATTATGCGTCTTCTGTCTGGCCGCCTAGATAATGTTTTCATACGGCATGTGCTATATGCGGCCTGTAGTATTTTTTTTATGCTTCTACAAGACCCCTTTCAAATTTTCCAATATGACAAGTTTGGAATACTTTGAATAAGATGCATGGTCGAGCACTTTTGGCCGCATAGGGATGACATGTCGCATAACCATGTTGCCGTATAGTGGACTCTGTCAGGTTGTCAAACCATTAATGGGAGGATTTGGCCTATTCTTCGAGGCGATCTCTTGGGATTCTATGCCATCAGGGGATAAAGTGGCCCAACAACCGAGGAGTTGCCATCATCCGTGGTCGTTACATGGATCAAGGCTACTCGGGATTCGAACAGCCGCCGCTTTATCTCCAGCCGTATGTTGCTGCCTATATATATATAGGGGACAAAGGAGAAAGAAAACTATTCTTTCATATTTTCTTATTTCCTTCTCTTCTTATCACTGTTGCTGCCATGGCCCCCAAAGTTGCTTCCTCCGCCGCCGCTAAGGGCAAGAGGAAGGCCAAGAGTAAGGGGAAAGGACGTGCCACTGTGGTGGACCCTCCACCGTTCCCTATCGTTGTTCAGCCACCGATCAAGGGTAGGTCTTGAACGAGGAAGAAGAACTGATTCTCCGAACCGCAGAGACATATGTGCACAATTGGACGCATGGATTCGTCTATGCGCCAACTTCTCACTACCGTATGGGTAGACGCGTAGGCGACCCTGCCGCATGTGAAGCTATGCCACATAGTGACTTGTGCCGCCTGATGACCATGCCGCATAGGCTACGGTACTGCATAGTCGCAGGGTTTGGTTTAGCCGCGTAGGTCATCTAGCCGCATGAGCATACCCTTCAGAATATTTGAAGTTCTGATTATGCTCTTTCATGATTATTTTCGCAGTGACTCTTCCCACTGCACCCTCTGGCAAAGTAGTCCTTGGTCGCGGCATTCTTTTGTTGAATGTGAACCTTAGGGACCTGACCATGGCCGTCAAGACCCAGATCAACCAAGACCTCCCTCCAAGGAGTCAACGGAAGATTGCTGAGTAGTCGCCTAGCTTCTTGCTGAGCCAGATAAACTCGGGGGGGATCCCTGCTTACGATGGACCGCACTTTTACAAGAAGCCGTACTTCTTGTTCGGGGATGCACTAGAATATTTTTAACCTGAGTTTGGAACAATCAGGTGGTCTTTCACCTTCCGTGGTACCGAGATGACATTTCCTTCTTTTGAGCGTCACTTGACTTTGTCGGATCTAAATGTGATGATGGGTCCATGCCGGATGGGCTGGAACTTGACCCCTAAGTTGTAGGGGGCTCTCCTTGGCCATGTTAGGGCTGGAAAGAACAAAAGGAGTTTCATAGCGCGAAGGAGTCATCCTCGTACTCCTTGATTGGATTGAAGCCATGCCTTGTCGGGAGTGATCTAGGACCGAACCTCAGCATATATGAGACGGGCACCTTCCTTCATTTGGTCTCCAAGAAGGGGACTTACCCCCCAAGGTAGTTGTGGGTTCTCAGTTGGCCTCATTACAACAAGATCTGGTGCCGCCTGACCCTGTGGATCTTAAAAAAATATGAGCAAGAGCTCAAGGCTGCTGATTTATTTTTTGCCGTGAGGGGTACGTGCCACGGCTTAGAGATGAACTGCCCTTTATTTGTGGTGCTGATGGAGTTATACAACCTTCATACCGGGACTTTCTTCACGCCTGGTGGCGAGATGGGATTGGCTCCGCATAAGATGCACGCCGTCTCGAGACTTCCCTGGGTGATGAACCCTATGAAGAGTATACTCCGAGTAATAAAAAACTTAGAGAACTGGAAGCGGAGAACCCAGAGATGTTGGCAGTGTACAAGGAACTATTATGCCATTATGATATTTGCCAACGATCATCGAAGAAGACAAAGAAATCCACCAAGGGATCCTCTCGTCATATTATAGCTTGGACTCGTCATCTTTTCTCGGTATCCAAGGAGTCCACTAGAGTTCGTGTTCGGGCACCGCGATCCGAACATGAAGTGGCTGACTCCATCCTGGAGCTGAGGGAACAGGCTGCTCCCGCAGAGGAAGACGTAGGGGGTTCCTCGGAGGAAGAGGAAGAACACGTTAACGAACTGGGTAACTTGGAGGGGGAGCTCAGTTACTTTCTCAAGGACACCTACAAGTTATTTGCCAAGGCTGTATTGGCGGGATACTTAATGATCTGGTTATGTAATTGCGTAGTCCCTGGAGGGTCTAGGACAATAGAGAGGATCAGCTGCACCCTCATTCTTTCGGCTGTGAATTTGGCTTTTGGCCACAAGTTAGCCCTTCTGCCAGCTATGGTGTGTTGTATCCATCGGGGGCTCCGCAACTTCGTCCAGAAGCTCAAAGACCATTCTGGTAAGGGGCATTTCAATAGAATTGAGCTCCCTTACCATTATCTGATGGGTTGACTTCTTTTGCTTCACGGGTCTCTGATGAGCCCTGGGACCGATGAGGGCATGGTGGCTACTGATGCCCATATCCAAAAGTATTGGGGGATAAAGTGGAAGTGTGACACAGTTCCTGCCGGCAGAAGGCAGCTCTCGTTCATGACTGACTGGAGTTTCTTCACGTTTGAGCCAGAGTTTACTAACGATGAAAGAAACTTCGCTTACCAAGACAATATGGGGACGTCCCACAACCTGTCTGAGAGGCTCTTTCGCTGGCTCCAGGCCATTCGTCCATCCCATCTGTTATACCAGAACAAGGATGCAGTCTTCGTAGAGCCTTACTTGCCCAGCCGATTTGCTCGCCAATTCGGCTACACCCAGCTTCTACTGGGTCACCCAAGTGCTTCTATCAGTTTTGCCTACCTGCTACCGGTGTCGTACCGAAGATGCTATATACGGCCACGAAGTACACCTGCACGGCTAATTCTCTGTCGACTGGCTTTGAACCGGAGTGGAGTTATATCGAAGGTACCATATTGATGCCTCCAGAAGCAAGAGCGTGTCGGACGCCCAAAAAAGGAAAAAGTGTTGCTAGGCCTATGCTCGTGGAGTTAGAGTCGTCAACTGGAGAAGAGCATACGACATCGCCTTCTGATGGTCCTCCGGTTATGAAGCCCAAATTAAAGGCCGGGATCTAGCATAGTCGCTACTCCAAGAAGGTAAGGACCGATGTGGTCCCTGAGATGGAACCAGCGGCAAAGACTAAGCCCCCCCGTAAAGGGGATCGCAAGAGGAGAGGTAGGACCCCTTGTACTAACGATTCCTGAAGCAGGACCCGATTTAGATGCTATGGTGGTATCCATAAACCCTCTTAGTTTAATTTTTCCTGATCCTTTTTATGAATATCTCTCTTCTAGTCTGTTTGAATTGCAAACACAGAAAAAGAGGAACCATCCCCGGCGGGCAGCTGCTTCAGTGATTTCTTACGCTGAACCGGAAGAGGGAACTCCTCTGGAGTCCGACGTTGGTGCCTCAGAACCAGCACCTGAAGCTTTGGGAGTTCGGGGCTTAGATGCGGCTTTGGAGGACGAACCTTATACCCCTTTGGAGCACATATCCGTGGAAGACATGGAAGCTATGGGGGAGGCTATAACAATACTGGATAAGCCACGACTTACACTACCTCCCTCCGGTACGTCATTTAGCAATTTCATAAGAGGTCAAATTTTCTGGCTTTAGCTTTATATTCTCTGAAAGTTAATTATTGGTTGTTCTGGTCCTGCTGGCCCTGTCCCTCCCTTACGGACAATGGACGTAGCTGTCGAGGAGGATGTCTTGGAAGAAGGGGGTAGTGAGCTTATCAAGAGGAAGTCTGAATCCCTCCCTCGCCCCTCTAGAGGCGATAAGCACCCTGGAGGGTCTATCGCGGGTCCTTTTAGTACAGTGGATGCTACTTTCGATGTTATTGCTGGGCACTTGGTTTTCGAGGCCTTTGAGACGGCCATGAAGGAGTGGAACATGAGACATCCCATTGGTCGCTCTTCCGCTACTGCTTCACCTTCAAGGCCATCGGGCGTTATCGTGCAACCTGCTTCTCCTGTGGCTTCTTCCTTCTACCAGCCGCCCTTGACTCCAACGACGTTGGAGGAGATTAACGAAAATATCCAGATCTCCCATCAAAGCTTCTACATGTTCCTGGGGCAAGAGGCCCAGTGCATACTAGAGCGGAATAGTCCTTTCGACTGGGCGAAGCCCTTTTTTGTGATTCAGGCCAATTCTCTAAGAAGAATCCCTAGTATGGAAGAGACGATGAACCTCCAAAACCAAAAGCTAGCGGAGGTGGAGCAGTGCCTAATGGAGCTGTGACAACATCAGCAAGCGGATATGGGGATACTGATATCTCGTGAGTATAACGAGTTCTCAACGGCGTTGGAGGCAGAGAAGGCCCTCTTTTCTTCGTCTAAGGAAGGTTTGGAATGTGACATCTAGAACTTGCAAGAGGAGCATGATCGGGTGGGTACCCTTAGGGAAGATTGACTCACTAATAAGAATGACCTAACCGAGGAGATTAGAAAACTCTAAGCCGAGCTTGATGCGCTGGGAAACAGCCTTCGGGAGGCCCAGCAGGAAGAGGGGGCCATCTGAACCGAGGCTAGTCGGGTAGCGAAGAATATGTCTGCTGTTGAGGTCATGGTGCAAAAGCTGGATGACCGATATGAGTCTTATGTCCGCTACATGGATTCGGAGGTCCTGGCAATAGAAGTTGAGCATTGGGATAAAGCGTGCCTGGATAACCATATCGCTCGTCTCCAAGGACGGATATCAGAGTTGTGCTCCGACCAGCAGCAGTAGTAGTTTTGGGAATTCCCTTTTTTGTCTTTCTTATCGTAGTTTTGTGGTTGGGGTGCTATTTGCCCTTTAAATATAGTTTCCTTTTTCTCTTCCGTAAGAAGAAATAAAAGTTTTCTTTGTTGTTGCAATTACCTATTATCTTAAGTTTAACAAAACCCCAGCAAACCATGTCTTGGGCTGTGTGAGAGTGAACGGTCTATCTTGCGAAACGAGCCGTTACGACTCTAGGGTGAGTCGTCGGTCTGCCACTTATAAGTATTGGGTGTCTTTCGGACTCCTTCCACAGATTTACCTCTGGTGTGATGGTTTCCAAGGATGCTCCACAGGGAATTGAGGAAACCACTACCTCTCCCGTGGACAAGGTTGCTTCATTTCCCCGTTCTAACACGCCCAAGTCACTTCTTGTCGAGAACACGGGAGGAGCGTTCACTGCTCGGGTGCTTAAGGAGGATATTTTTCGGGAACTCCTCGGCTCCTCGTCGAATGGATCACCCGTCACCTTAAAGGGGCAGGCATAGCAGGCCAATGTAGATGCCTCCCGTCAGTTGTTTGCATCTTTGGACACTTGTATTTTTTATGCCCTTGCGATGTATATAAATAATCTGGAGGATTCTAACTCCTCTTAGAGTTTGTGTTTTGCCCTTAGTTTCCTTTATATAGAGGAAAATAAAAAAACTTTTAATTTTGTTGCATTCCTGCGTGTGGAATTTTTGGGTCTTGTACTAGAGAAAATATGGACGTAGTACAACTCCGCAGTTGTTGTGGACATCCCATTGGAGGATTTTTGATGGACTTATTATTTGTTATACACGTTGAGTGCAAATAATAAGTTTGAAAATAATCCCTATCAGAGGTAATATGATAAGTTTTGTCGACCCATTACTTTTTGTGCACATTAGTGCAAGTAATAGATTTTGTAACAAGCCCTGCCAGAGGTGATATAGACGTGGTAGTTTTTGTGGACTTAACACTGCTGGTGTACCTTGGTGAGTACGGGTGATAAGTGAAAAGGACAACCAATATCATAGGTGATGTGGACGTGATAATCGCTAGCCAAAACCCGGAAGGTTTGCTCAGAGGTAATATGGACATGGTAAACTCAGCCGTGGAGAATTATTAGAACGATAGTTCAGAGATAATATGGACGTGAACCGATGTCCGAGAAACTTGCTGAGGAGAAATTTGCTGAGTGTGGTTTATCCGAACAAGAAGATAGGACTAAGGATTGCTCCGCTGGGGAGATTGGTGGGACGATAGCTCAGAGGTAATATGAACATGGCTAGTGTCTAACGAGATTGGCTTTTGAGTGGTCACTGCAGGAGTGTACGAGTGGATTTAAGGACTACTCCGCTGAGGAGATTTTAAGGATCCATTCTCTGTTGCGTATCCAGGACTCCTAGATACAGATGATGGATTTTACGAGAATTTGTAAAGAAGGAAAAAATATTGCACGTAGGCACTTGTTGGGGAAGAAGAACCATGAGTGTAGAAATGTACATCTGGGTTGCCCTGCTGGTGATGAGGGGAGTACAAGTCAATTTTAGACGTAGTACTTTTTTAGGAACTTGCCGTTGATAGGCATCATGAGCAAGTCATCGTTGGATTTCACGAGTCGGTAGGCGCCGTTCGAGAATACTGATTCTACGACGAAAGGGCCTTCCAATTTGGGTTAAAATTTGTCGACCATTTTGTGGATCATAACCATCGATCATCTTATTGTCAAGACAAGATCGCCTACTTGGAACGTTCTCTCCTTGACCCGCTTGTTGAAGGCTCCAAAGAGAAGAGACGCGCCTGGTATAACTCAATGCGCTGCTGGGCTAAGTGTCATTTTTCGTTGAGTGCTTCCAACTCTTATAGTCGTCGGCGATAGTTTTAGTCCACGGTTAACTGATTAGAGAGAGCCACTCGAAGTGACGGGATTTGGATCTCTAGGTGGAGGACCGCTTCGCTCTCGTACACCAAAGAGAATAGTGTACTTCCTGTAGCTGTCTGGATCGTTATACGGTAGGCCCAGAGACATTCATCCAGCTTCTCGTTCTAGCCGCGCTTGTTGGATGACACAAATTTCTTGTGAAGCTTGATGATGGTTTTGTTGAATGCCTCAGCCAACCCATTTATCGTTGGGTTGTAGGCAATCAGAGCCACATTCTGAATTCTGTTTTTGTCGCAGAACCGGTAGAATATATGACTTGTAAACTGTGGACCATTGTCATGAATGATCCTTCGTGGCAAGCCAAAGTGGTAAATAACATGATGCTTGACAAAGCTGATCATGTTCGATGTCTTGACTTTCACGTGTGGTACTGCTTTGGCCCACTTGGAGAAGTAGTCGGTGATGGCCCGGATGAACTGGTACCCCTTGGACGAAGGTGGACTTATTGGTCCGATGATATCCATTTTTTATGCCTCGAACAACAAGGATGCTACCGTTGGGTGTAGAAACTCAAATGGCTGGTGGATGAAGACAACGTAGATTTGGCACGCTTGGCACTTCCTTGCATAGTCGACGACATCCGCTACCATTGTGGGCCAATAGTAGCCTAAACGTCAGAGACGGTCCTGCAGCTTAGGATCAGGTTGGTGTGTGCTGCAGACGTCGTCGTGATCTTCGCAGAGGTCCTGCTTCGCTTCTGTATTCGATAAGGTAATTTGATAATTGACATGGGTATTTTGATTTTAGGAGTATTGTATTTAAATATTGTGCATGCGATTAATTATTTGTTGTATTAATTATTGATTGTTAGATATAGATCTATTTTTGGACTTGTGTAGTGGACCTAACTAATTAAGTTAGATGCATGAACCCAACAATTTATTTTGGTTTAGATTGAGCCCAATAATTAGGCCCATGGATTAGGATGATGGATTAATTAGTGAAACCATTAGACTAGAACCTTCCCTCCTTAATTAATTTCTTCATAAGAGGCCCCAAGGGGTGTTTAGGATATTTTACATTGCTTAAGGGAGGGGGTATATGGCCAGCCACATTAGGAGGAGAGAGATAGTGTCTCTCTCATTTTATTTTTTATTTCCAATTAGATCTAGTTTTCCCCCTTTTCAAAATTTTTCATTCCCTCACCATTCCCTAACAAATTTCTTTACAAATTCCTTTTCTATTCTTCATTTGAGGCTACTACAACAAGGATTTACAAGAAGAAAGCAAGGATCAACAAGGAGGATGCCAAGATCTACAAGAAGGAGCTATATTTCAATATTTGGAGATTTTTATTGGGAATCCATCTTCCAATAGGTATATTTCAGTGTTTCCTCTTGTAGCAGGTTATAAATATGAGATTTTACCATGAGAAATCATCCCACATGCATAGGCTACCCATAGGAATTGGTTTTAGGTTCATAGAAGACCTACGGTAGAAGTTATGTGTGTTTTGGCACATGTAGTGTTTGTCAAATGGTCAAATAGATTAATATGACATATGAATGATTGGTTGTGACTATTGTCGTATCCACAATTGGATACGTGTAGGCCGTATCTCGTCAATTTGGCGATACAGGTTAATTTTGGAGGTTTTTCTTCGACACGGGGATTTGTGCATTTCACATCTTGACACTAACACGTAGTTAATTATATTATTGTTCGTATTATGTATAATTAGTATTCTAGGCTTGCTCGTGTCCTTCAGGATGCGTTTGGTTGTGTAGTGGAGCCGTATCGCAAGCGTATCATATAATGAGTATGATTCGGGTGCGGTGCACTCCACGTGTTTGGTTTATGGTCCTCCTTTCTATGTGTGTTTGTGTATATATATAGTATATGATATGTATATGTAGATGAGTATGTTTATATGATATTTGTATATAGAGGATATATATATATATATATATATATATATATATATATATATATATATATATATATATATATATATATATATATATATATATATATATAAAACTAGATGTATATATGTGTATGTGTATAAGTGTGCTATGTGTTGTGTGTTGTGAGAGTGTTAGTGAGGAAATGTGCAGTCGGGCACAACAGGTTTTAGCTTACAATGAGCTGTCAACAAAAAAAGGAAGAGCAGGGAGCAGTTGCATCTTCAATACAACTGCTGGAGCATAGCAGTTCAACATTGGCAACTAGAGGGGAAGATGCAGTACAGTTTTCGTGCACTGGGCATCAGGCAGCTAGAGGGAGGTGCAACAACTGAAGGGGGATGCAGAGTAGTGCCGAGCAGTAGCTGCTAGACTGCAAGAAGGAGCTGCAGTAAGAAGTTACAACAAGGAGTTGCAAGCATGTTGCAGTGCTCGTGCAGCTTCTGTAAAGGAGGAAGAGCAGTAGCAAGTGTGCAATCAGTACACAGTTTTAGCTAGGCAGTATCAGTCCCTCACTGTTCAGGTATCAGTAGTACAGTATTTGGGAGGTATTGGTTCACCAAGGTATTTGGGTTTAGCATTGAGTTTGGGTATTTAGTTTAGTCTAGTTGGTTAGTATATTAGATAGTTAGAATAGTTAAGAGTATCAGTTAGTTTAGTATACTAGTTATTAATAGTTAGTTTAATAGTTAGTATAAATAGATAGTTAGTTATATATATTTGATTATGTTGATAGTTAGCTAAATAGGTAAACTAGTATATATAGGTTATGATTGATAGTTAGATAAATAGTTATATGTAACTATGTATGTATTATAGTTAGTATCTATGTATTGTATTGATATATATATTATAGTACTTAGTATATGTTAGTATATAGTTTGGTATATGGGGTTATTTATATACTAGCTATAAATAAGGTTTTGAATTACCTTGGAATATCAAGGTAATGGGTCGATACCAAGGTATTGGGTTTGAGTATCGAGATTGGTGTGTGGTAGTGTGATACGCATTGGTGCAAGGCTAAGGTATCCAAATTTCATTGATTAGTTAAGATACTATATATATTGACTTGTATCTATATATAAATTACTATTTTTATATTAAAACCTTGCGTATCTTAGGATACGGCCTTTTGTGTGTCTTATAGTATCTTAGATAGGCTAGTATAGTTTAGTTTCATAGTGTGTAGACCTAGTATCCTAGAGTTGGACTCATATCACCTAGAAATAGTCTGTTTGACTTAGAAATGGCTTTATGACTTAGAATTGCATCAGTTTAACTTATTTTCATTCCAGAATCTTGTATTGATGCAATGTACCATATATAGGTCTGCGTGGCACCAACTTGGTATTGAGAGACACCTTGCTCAGGGCTTCAGGCGAGTACATTCTCTGACAGTTTTTATTATGCTGATTATTACTATAATTCTAGTTGTAGAGTATGCTTGATTCTGACACTGTGGATACACGGGCTGGTATCATAGATACCGGTCATGAGGAGTCATGATTGAAATCCATCGTGCTAGCTGGGGACGGGAAAATATTAGCAAGATTATGTGATCATACCCACTTTACATGCATCATAGCTCACCCCACATATCATGTTGGGTGTAGCCTAACTTACATGCCTCATAGCCTGTTATATATGATTAGCCTGACTATTGCTCGCATCATAGCTAACCAGATGGTTAGCCTGACCTCACATGTATCATAGCCAATCATATATAACAAGCCTGATCTAGTTCCAAGCCGATCACATAGCAAACTAATATTTTACAACACTTAGCTAGAATTCTATTCTTTATTCTAGTTCACTCATTTCTACTATTCATATATATCTGTTCATTTCTAGTTAGTACTATTGCTGATTACATGTCTCTCCAGTATTCCTTATTTTTCCAGTATTTCTTTATCATGTATTTTCTTACACTGTCTTATAGTTTTTGTCAATATAATTAAAACTGTTGTTTAGTGTTTGTGCTTCGCTCCAATCCTGACTGGATAATATTTTTCAGAGGACCTTGAGGATTTCTGTCCTACTCACTTTGGCCCAGGAGTAGAGGGAGACTACATACCGGAGATTCCAGAGGAGTCACTCTCCTTAGAGAAGATACCACCCACAGTCATTTAGACAGCTTCTTGGTCTAGTTATATATGTGTTAAATTGTTCTAACTTAATATTTGGATTGTATTATATTGAGACTATTTATGTTGGGATAGCTAGACTCTAGATTATTGTTGTATTTGGGTTGTGTGCTAGACTTATGTCAGAACTTCCTTATCTTTTACATCTTATCGTGCCAATTACTTTCCTATAGTTATTGTGATTGAGTATCTTATGAATTGATGATCAAATACATTATTCATTGTCCTCTTTATGGAGTTGAGATCATTGACAGGTTCTTTTAAGAGTTATGTTTAGTAGTCTTGAGACCTAGACAACGTTCTACTGTAGGCTGGACGTACCCACGGCTCATGCCCAAATTTCGAGTGCGGGTCGTGACACATTTTTAGTGGTGGCCCATGTAGGTCTAGTTTCACAATTAAAGAGATGTCGTAGTAGTGTTCACTTAGAGTATTGCTACGAGCCTGCTTTAGGAAATAAGATTTAGGCTGAGAGTTTGCTCAATCACAACTAGGAAATTTCTAATTTTATAATGCTATTCTGAATAATTATTTCCTTTAAATTTTATATTCCTTCTTTGATGATATCGTATTTTTTGCCTTAATTGATTCTTTTCGGTTTGTCTTCAGGATGCCACTGAAGACTAGGTCGCTGAGATTGGGACCAACGGCTTCAGAGATGTCTGCCACCTCTCGACCTGACATCCAGACAGCTGGAGTTCCTCCTACTTTACCTGTTTATGTGGGGGTTTCAGCAGTTTTCGGGGGTCCTCCTCTCCCACCTATTCCGAGGGTTGTCCCGGCTGTTATGGAGCACCTTCCTCCACCACCAACTCCATTTTCCGGAGGTATGCCCGTTGATGGGGCACAGATTTTTGTACTGGTCCAGGGCATGGTAGATGCTCAGAGAACGTCGGCAGAGGCTCAGCGAGTTCAGGCTGAGGCTCAGCGAGTTCAGGCTAAGGCACAGAGAGTGCAGGCAGAGGCGCACCAAGCGTAGATGGAGCTGATGAGGGACAGCATGGAGAATGCTCATCAGGTGGCTCTCCAGGCTGTGGAGAGAGTCACATAGCAGTAGCAACAACATCCTGGCCAGCAGCACCAGAGGCCAGGCACTATAGTGGACTTCAAGAGGATGATGCCTCGGGAGTTTAAGGGCGTCGAGGGGATACTTTACGCCGACGACTGGCTGGAGGACATAGAGAGGAACTTGCGCTTGGCACAAATTCTGGAGATTCTGCAGATCGAGGTCGCCGGCAGCCAGATGTTCGATATCGCGCTAACTTGGTATCGTACGGAGCCGAGACTTACTGTTAGAGGACTTACTTGGGAGGCTTTCAAGGAGATTTTCAAGGAGGAGTTCTTTCCCGACGTGGCCCTGGGAGCCTTGGAGAGTCAGTTCTATGACTTGGTCCAAGGGAACATGTCGATCGATGAGTACACCGTAGAGTTTTGCCGCTTGAGTCATTTTGTACCGTCGATGATTCAGGACCAAGGAGATCGAGCCCGGAAGTTCAGGAAGGGGTTGATGAGAGAGATCAAGTCTCGTACTTATGGACGTCATACTGCTACCTTCGAGGGCATTCTGATGGATGCCTAGATTGCTGAGGATGATTTAGACCTCAGGCCCAAGAGAGGACGCAATGTTTCTGGAGGAGCGAGTGGTAGCGCGGGACCGGCCAAGCATCCCCACTTTTAGCAGCAACAGATATCATATCAGTACCAACAACACCAGACACCAGCTCGAGGACACACTCAGCAGCAGCAGCAGCCCCAAAGGCAGACCCAGCCTGCTGTCCAGTGTGCATACTGTGGGAAGGTAGGACACACGAGGGATATCTGCAGGAAGAGGCTGGGTACATGTTTGTCTTGTGGATCGTCAGCACACCAGTTGAGAGATTGTCCATCTATTCAGACTCGTCCAGGTCTAAGTGGATCAACTGCTCAGAGGGGACCTGCCAGAGTACCTACTGTACCAGGAGGCCAGCAGAGGGGACCTCCACTTTCGCCATAACAACAGAGGTTTGCCCAGCAGCAGCAGTAGCAGCAGAGATGTACGCCCCAGGGATGAGCGTATGCCATGACGATCGAGGAGGCTGATCCAGCAGGAGACGTAATTTCAGGTTCAGTCTTCTCGATTCTATTCCAACACTTACATTATTCGATTCTGGCGCTTCCCATAGTTTTGTGTCTGTATCTTATGCTCTTAAGCATCGTTTGGAGGCGGAACACTTAGATAGGACTTGCAAGATTACGACTGACGGAGGCATTATTCTAGTCAATAATTTTTTGCAAGGACCGAAGAATATTGTTGGGAGGCCGAGAGTTGAGTGTGTGCTTACTCGTAATGCCACTTCTGGGATACGATATTGTATTCGGAATGGACTGGTTGAGTAGGCACCATGCTACTATAGATTATCGTGGAAGAAGAGTAATATTTTGACCGCTAGGAGAGCCAGAGTTCGAGGTCGCCAGAGGAGCAGCGGAGCAGAGCAGGGGCACTTTTGGTGGAGCCAGGATAGAGGCAGAGGAGTTGTCACATCCTCTGATAGTAGAGTTTCAGGATGTCTTTCCAGAGGAGTTGCCAAGTTTGCTACCAAACAGAGATGTTTGAGTTCTCTATAGACTTTGTGCCAGGAGCAGAGTCCATATCACAACACGTCTATAGGGTCAACAACAATGAACTGGCAGAACTGAAGAAGCAAGTTAAGGAGTTGCAGGACAAGGGCTTCATCAAATCCCGTTCATAACTATGGGAGCTCCGGTATTGTTCGTACCGAAGAAGGATGGGTCGGTATGCATGTGTATCGACTATAGAGCTCTGAACAACCTCACTATCAAGAATAAATATCCACTACCGAGGATAGATGATCTCTTTGATCAGTTGAGCGGAGCGAAGGTGTTTTCAAAGATAGACTTGAGGTCAGGCTACCACCAGGTGAAGGTGAAGAGAGAAGACATTCCGAAGATAGCTTTTCGGACCCGACATGGCCAGTTTGAGTTCATGGTAATGCCGTTTGGATTGACTAATGCGCCGGCAGTATTCATGAACCTGATGAACATGGTGTTCCACCAGTACCTTGACAAGTTCGTAGTAGTGTTCATCGATAACATTCTTGTGTATTCGAAGACCCCAGAGGGGCATGAGGAGCACCTGAGGATAGTTTTGGAGACTCTCGAGAAAGAGGAGCTTTACGGAAAGCTTTCAAAGTGCGAATTCTTCCTTCACAAGGTTGAATTCCTTGGGCGTATGGTGACGGGTAATGGGATCTTAGTTAACCCGAAGAAGATTGAGGTAGTGGATTCGTAGGCTACTCCCAGTTCAGTAGCTGAGATCAGGAGTTTTTTCGGACTAATAGGTTACTACAGGAGGTTTGTACAAGACTTCTCCAAGATTACAGAGCCGATGACTAGGCTAACCAGAAAGGATGTGGATTTTGTCTGGACGGAGAATTATTAGGCTATATTTGATGAGCTGAAGAAGAGATTGATGACAGCTCCAGTTTTGACGTTGCCATCGGGGACATGTGGATTCACTATCTACAGTGATGCTTCAGGGAAGGGTTTGGGTTGCGTTCTTCAGCATCACGGGAAGGTGATTGCCTATGCTTCCAGGCAATTATGTCCTCATGAAAAGAACTATCCCACCCATGATTTAGAGTTGGCAGCAGTTATCTTTGCACTAAAGCTATGGAAACACTATCTGTATGGAGAGTGTGTGGAGATTTTCATAGACCATAAGCTCTTAAAGTACGTGTTTACACAGAAAGAGATGAACATGAGACAGACAAGGTGGTTGGAGTTGATGAAAGACTTTGATATCTCATTATAGTACCACCCAGGAAAGGCCAACGTAGTCGCCAATGCCTTGATCAGGTATCCGATGGCTATGTACTTGACGACAGACAGACACTTGTTGGCCGATCTTGAGAGCTTAGAAATTGAGGTATTAGTTCCCGATATCAAGATTCAGTTATGGGGATTGCAGATACAGTCCGAGCTGATGGACAGAATCAGAGCTACACAGTATGATAATGAGGCTCTGAGGAGTATCAGGGCACAGGTTCAGACATAATTACCAGAAGACTTTACTATTGCTGATGATGGGTCATTACGGTACGGTACTAGGATATGTGTGCCGAGCAGGGAGCTGCGCGAGGAGGTTTTATAGGAAGCGCATCGCTCTCAGTACTCGATGCATCCAGGTGCCAACAAGATGTATCAAGACCTAAGGGAGCACGTATGGTGGTATGGTATGAAGCGCGAGGTAGCACGCTTTGTATCCCGATGTTTAGTGTGCCAGCAGGTAAAGGCGGATCGATAGAGGCCAGGTGGATTGCTTTAACCTTTACCCATCCCAGAATGGAAGTGGGATAACATGACTATGGATTTTATTTCAGGGCTTTTGCATTCTCCAGGACGAAAGGACGCGATTTGGGTCATCATGGATAGGTTGACCAAATCAGCCCACTTCTTACCATTTAAAGTAAGTACATCGACGGAGAAGCTAGCAGAGATGTATATGCGATAGATTATCAGATTACATGGGGTTCCTGTGAGCATCATCTCGGATCGGGATAGTCGTTTCACTTTCCACTTTTGGAGGAGTTTGCAAGCTAGCTTGGGCACTCAGCTCAAGTTCAGTACCGCATATTACCCCCAGACAGACGAGCAGTCTGAAAGGACTATTTAGACTCTCGAGGATATGTTACGCACTTGTGTTTTAGATCTCGGAGGTTCTTGGGAGGATCATCTACACCTGGTAGAGTTTGCTTACAACAACAGCTACCAGACCAGTATTGAGATGTCACCATTCGAGGCTGTATATGGACGAAGGTATCACACACCATTATCTTAGGATAATGTCAGAGAAAGAGCCTTGTTAGGACCAGAGATGGTCGTGGATGCAGCGAAAAAGGTGAAACTCATCAGAGACAGACTTCGAGTGGCACAGGACAGACAACGGCATTGGGCCGACAGCCACCATAGACCCTTGGAGTTTGAGGTATAGGTTTTGTTATTTTTGCTTGTGATTGTTTTGTTTTAGATTGCGTATTAAGGCTACTTTTGTTCTAGGTTGGCAATTTGGTGTTCTTAAGAATTTCTCCAACACGGGGCATAATTCGCGTTGGTGGAGGCACAAAGTTTAGTCCACGGTACATCGGACCTTTCGGTATCCTTGCGAGGGTCGGTGCAGTGGCCTATAGACTAGACTTGCCACCTGCACTAAAGGAAGTATATGACGTGTTCTACGTGTCACAGCTGAGACGGTACGTGGCGGATCCTAGTCACGTACTAGATCACTCGGAGATCGAGGTTGGTCCGACTCTCAGCTATCCTGGGCAGCCCGTAGAGATTTTGGATCGCAGGGAGAAGGTATTGTGGAACCAAACTATTCCTTTGGTTCGTGTTGCATGGAGACATCACTCTCCAGGCGAGTCAACCTGGGAGAGAGAGGATAAAATGCACGAGCAGTACCCGTATCTCTTCGAACCTTGACGTATAATTCTTTCTTGCATTGTATTATTTGCTTTTAGTAGTTAGTTTCTTAATTTTGAGGACAAAATTTTTCTAAGGTGGGTAGGATTGTCACCCTCATATTTTCAATCAAGGGTAATTTGGTAATTGATATGGGTATTTTGATTTTAGGAGTATTGTATTTAAATATTGTGCATGTGATTAATTATTTATTGTATTAATTATTGATTGTTAGATATAGTATCTATTTTTGAACTTGTGTAGTGGACCTAACTAATTAAGTTAGATGCATGAACCCAACAATTTATTTTAGTTTAGATTGAGCCCAATAATTAGGCCCAATGATTATGATGATGGATTAATTAGTGAAACCATTAGACTAGAACCTTTTCTCCTTAATTAATTTCTTTATGAGAGGCCACAAAGGGTGTTTAGGATATTTTAAATTGCTTGAGGGAGGGGGTATATACCCGGCCACATTAGGAGGAGAGAGAGTGTCTCTCTCATTTTATTTTTTATTTCCAATTATATTTAGTTTTCCCCCTTTCCAAAATTCTTCATTCCCTCACCATTATCTCACAAATCTTTTCACAAATTCCTTTCTTATTTTTCATTTGAGGCTATTACAATAAGGATCTACAAGAAGGAATCAAGGATCAACAAGGAGGAGGCCAAGATCTACAAGGAGGAGCTACATTTCAATATTTGGGGATTTTCATTAGGAATCCATCTTCCAATAGGTTACATTTTAGTTTTCCCTCTTGTAGCAGGTTCTAAATCTAATATTTAACCATGAAAAATCACCCCACATGCATAGGCTACCCGTAGGAATTAGTTTTAGGTTCATAGGAGACCTATGGTGGAAGTTATGTGTATTTTGATGTCAATTTTGGGGGAATTCCGAGAGTGGCACATGTAGTATTTGTCAAATGGTCAAATAGATCAATATAACATGTGAATAATTGGTTGTGACTAGTATCGTGTCCATAATTGGATATGTGTAGGCCATATCTCGTCAATTTGGCCATTCGGGTTGATTTTGGGAATTTTCTTTCGATACGGGGATTTGTGCATGTCACATCTTGACACTGACACGTAGTTAATTATATTATTATTCGTATATGCATAATTAGTATTCTAGGATTGCTCATGTCCTTCGGTATGCGTTTGGTTTTGTGGTGGAGCTGTATCGTAAGCGTATCATAGAATGAGTGTAATACGGGTGCGGTGCACTCCGCGTGTTTGGTTTATGGTCCTCATTTCTATGTGTGCTTGTGTATATATATAATATATGATATGTATATGAGTATGTTTATATGATATTTGTATATAGAGGATATATATATATATATATATATATATATATATATATATATATATGTGTGTGTGTGTGTGTGTGTGTGTGTGTGTGTGCTATGTGTTGTTTGTTGTGAGAGTGTCAGTGAGGAAATGTGCAGTAGGGCACAGCAGGTTTTAGCTCACAGTGAGTAGTCAGCAAGAAGGGGAAGAGCAGGGAGCAGTTGCATCTAGCATTTCAACATTGGCAACTAGAGGGGAAGATGCAGTGCAGTTTCCGTGCACTGGGCATCAGGCAGCTAGAGGGAGGTGCAGCAACTGAAGGGGGATACAGAGCAGTGCTGAGCAGTAGCTGCTCAACTGCAACAAGGAGCTGCAGCAAGTAGTTACAGCAAGGATTTGCAAGCATGTTGCAGTGCTCATTCAACTTCAGCAAAGGAGGAAGAGCAGTAGCAAGTATACAGTCAGTGCACAGTATCAGCTAGGCAGTATCGGTCCCTCACTATTCAGGTATCAGCAGTACAGTATTTGGGAGATATTGGTTCACCAAGGTATTTGGGTTTAGCATTGAGTTTGGGTATTTGGTTTAGTCTAGTTGGTTAGTATATTAGATAGTTAGAATAGTTAAGAGTATCAGTTTGTTTAGTATACTACTTAGTAATAGTTAGTTTAATAGTTAGTATAAATAGATAGTTAGTTATATATATTTGATTATGTTGATAATTAGTTATATATATTTGATTATGTTGATAGTTAGCTAAATAGGTAAACTAGTATATATATAGGTTATGATTGATAGTTAGATAAATAGTTAGTTTAGTAACTATATGTAACTATGTATGTATTATATTGTAGTTAGTATCTATGTATTGTATTGATATATATTATAGTACTTAGTATATGTTAGCATATAGTTTGGTATATGGGGTTATTTATATACTAGCTATAAATAAGGTTTTGAATTACCTTGGAATATCAAGGTAATGGGTCGATACCAAGGTATTGGGTTTGAGTATCGAGATTGGTGTGTGGTAGTGTGATACACATTAGTGCAAGGCCAAGGTATCCAAATTTTATTTATTAGTTAAGATACTATATATTGACTTGTATATATATATAAATTACTATTTTTATATTCAAAACTTGTGTATCTTAGGATACGGCCTTTTGTGTGTCTCATAGTATCTTAGATGGGCTAGTAGCTTAGTTTCAAAGTGTGTAGACCTAGTATCCTAGAGTTGGACTCATATGACCTAGAAATAGTCGGTTTGACTTAGAAATGACTTTATGACTTATAATTGCATCATTTTAACTTATTTTTATTCCAGAACCTTGTATTGATGCAACGTACCATATATAGGTCTGTGTGACATCAGCTTGCGCATCGAGAGACACACCTTGCTCAGGACTTCAGGCGAGTATATTCTCTGACAGTTTTTATTATGTTGATTATTACTATGATTCTAGTTGTAGAGTATGCTTGATTCTGACACTATGGATACACGGGCTAGTATCATAGATACCTGTCATGAGGAGTCGTGATTGGAATCCATCGTGCTAGCTGGGGACGAGAAAATATTAGCAAGATTATGTGATCGTACCCCACTTTACATGCATTATAGCTCACCCCACATATCACGTTGGGTGTAGCCTGACCATTTACATGCCTCATAGCCTGTTATATATGATTAGCCTGACTATTGCTCGCATCATACCTAACCAGATAGTTAGCCTGACCTCACATGTATCATAGCCAATCATATATAACAAGCCTGATCTAATCCCAAGCCGATCACATAGCAAATTGATATTTCACAACACTTAGCTAGAATTTCTATTTTTTATTCCAGTTCACTCATTTCTAGCATTCACATATACATGTTCATTGCTAGTTAGTAATATTGCTGATTATATGTCTCTCCAGTATTCCTTATTTTTTTAGTATTTCTTCATCATGTATTTCCTTACACTATCTTATAGTTTTTGTCAATATAATTAAAACTGTTGTTTAGTGTTTGTGCTTCGCTCCAATCCTGACTGGATAATATTTTTTAGAGGACCTTGAGGATTTCTGACCTACTCACTATGGCCAAGGAGTAGAGGAAGACTACATGCCAGAGATTCCAGAGGAGTCACTCTCCTTAGAGGAGACACCACCTATATTCGTTTAGACAGCTTCTTGGTCTAGTTATCTATGTGTTAAATTATTCTAATTTGAGATTTGGATTGTATTATGCTGAGACTATTTATGTTGGGATAGCTAGACTCTAGATTATTGTTGTATTTGGGTTGTGTGCTAGACTTATGTCAGAACTTCCTTATCTTTTATATCTTATCGTGCCAATTACTTTTCTATAGTTATTATGATTGATTATCTTATGAATTGATGATCAAATGCATTATTCATTATCCTCCTTATGGAGTTGAGATTATTGACAGGTTCTTTTGTGAGTTATGTTTAGTAGTCTTGAGACCTAGACAACGTTCTACCGCCGATGCTGCGGCGTAGGCTTGACGTACCCAAGGCTCATGCCCAAATTTTGGGTGCGGGTCATGATATAATGCTTGACCCTTGACGGCTTTTTGAGGGACAAACACCATATCATATGCGGACAATAGCATCACCCAGGTAGCCAAACAGGCAAGAACTGAGTGCCCCAGGATTGGTCATGAGGACTCTGAGGGGATTGACCCACGAGATTACATGGATGATTTTCCCATCCATGTAGTGCCGAGTCTTCTGGATAGCGAATACTAGAGCAAGATATTCCTTTTCGACGGGGGGTACCTATGCTCCACGTTAACCATTATCCAGCTAAGATAATAGATGACCTGCTTATGGCCTGCGTCACTCTTCTGGGCTAATAGAGCACCGAGGGACTGATCCATTACACGTACATAAAGTAAGAAGGGCTTTTCTACGACCGGGGCTACTAGCACTAGAGGGTTTAATAGGTATTTCTTGATGTTGTCGAACGCGCATTGGCATTCTTTACTCCAGACAAAGGAGACACCTTTTTTCATGAGCTGGGTGAATGGCCGACAACGCCCCGAGAGATTTGATATAAACCTCCTGATGTATGTCAGTCTCTCTTACAGGTTGCGGAGTTCCCGAAGGTTCTTTGGCGGGTTCATCTCAAGGATTGCTCTGGTTTTGTCAGGGTCTATGTAAATACCCCTGGAAGTGATGATAAAGCCTAGGAATTTGCCGTTGGAGACTCCCAGGAAGGATTTGGTAGGGTTCATCTTGAGCTGGTGTGGTACGCATAGTCTTCAAGTCCTTGAGGTGATCACCTTTGGAGTAACTTTTGATGGCGATGTCATCGACGTAACACTCTACCGTCTTGCTCAGAGGTTCACAAAAAATGGTGCTCATAACTCGTTGGTATGTAGCACCTATATTTTTTAGACCGAAGGGCATGACTGTGTAGCAGTATACTCCCATCGGTATTTAGAACGATGTATGCTTCTCGTCTTCAGGAGATATCTTGATTTGATTGTAGCCAGAGAATCCATCCATGAAGGACATGCGCTCGAAGCCACAAGTATTGTCGATCATTATATCGGTGAATGGAAGAGGAAACTCGTATTTAGGGCATGCCGAATTTAGATCATGAAAGTCGATATAAATTCAAATCTTCCCGTTCTTTTTTATGACGGGCACGATATTGGCCATCCAATCCGGATGTTGTTCTTCATGGATGAAGCCACTAGTTATCAGTTTGTTGACTTCAGCTTTGATGACGTTCATAATGTCCAGCCAGAACCGTCGTTGCTGCTGTTTGACGGGCTTAGCGTTCGGCGAGATATTAAGCTTTTGGACTATTATTTGGGGGTCCAGTCCTGGCATATCATCATAACTCCAAGCAAAGATATCAATGTATTCCCTAACAAGCTGTAGCAGGGATTCTCGGTCTTCGTCGGACAGACTTTTGCTAACGAATATAGGCTTAGGGGATGTCTCGTCGCTTAGATCGACTTGTACAACTTCGTCCTCGGTAGGAGGTTCTCGCTGCTCAAATCTTATCTCCCATTGGGAATCAAGGCATTGGGCCCACAGCTCTATTTCAAAGAGTTTGGGAGGATCCCCGTTATCTTTCTTAGGGTCAGTTGACACTATATTGGCAAACAACGTTTGCCTGAGCATGTCCCCGATACTGACGTCGGAGTCCCAAGCTGAAGATTCTGAAGAGTGAGAGTGCACTTCATCTTCTTCATTTGAGCCCTCGGGAGTTGTGGGAGAAGTTACATATCCTAAGCCATGCTTAGTTTTATGGTAGTAATCCTCGAACTTGCCTGCGGGAGCAGGTAGACGTAGGGGTAGCCGTCGACGCTTGCTGTGGTTTAAGCCCTTAGTGGCCTTCAGATTGTACCCCATCTTCTGGATAAGGTGCTTGGCTTGCGAGCTATATCGGTTGAGTGATATTTTGCCGGTATCAGGTTCCGGATCCAGTTCTTCTTGGATAAAGAATCAGGGGCAATCTACTCTGCCGAAGATGATGAGTTTGTCTCCCCTCCTTCTGGCCGGAACTAGGAAGTAGGAGTTTTGGCTGGGGAGGATCTGGTTCACTGCGTAGGTGGTAGTCACCAGTGTTTGCAGATTAAGGTCCAGACCATCCTCTATTGAGTACAGTGTGCTTATATGTGCAAGTTCGAAGTAGTTCAAAGATAACCCTTTATTAATAAAATAAGGTATCTTTTCTTCGGGGATTACATCATCGAGAGAAGGGACGTTGGCATGAGCGGCTACATACTCCTCCAGCTCATCTTTCTCGAGGGCCACCCCTAGTGCGAGCAAAGGCTTCGGTGGATTCCTGTGCAATTTTACCACAAAGGGTTCTGAATTTATAAGAGGTGCTGGATCCTCCCATGGTGGTCTTTGAAGGCGAATGACCATAGGTTCTGAAGGCGTAGACGATGCCGAATCTTTCCTCTACGGTCGATTCGGCCTACAAAGGCGAACGACCAGAGGTTCGGATGTTGTAGACGGCGTCAGATCTTTTTTTGGAGGTCAATTCAGCCTGCGAAGGCGAACGACCAAAGGTTCGGGTGCCATCTTGTGCAGTTTAAAGACAAAGGGAGCAGTTGTATCGGGAGCGCGGGCCTTGAGACGAACCCTTGGAGTCTCCTCTGGTGTTGTCGCTGCCTATATTTCATCATCGGCCTCGTTGCCCCCCTCCACTTGGGGGACTTGCTTGTAGAGGATTACATCGGAGTAGTAGGTCTCGACCCCTTTAAACGGGTCTACGTCCGTGAATTCTATCTTGACTGTGCCATGGTCGTCCACATACTTTAGACATTAGTGTATACATCCGCGTCAATGACATAGCAAGTAACCTCTGTCTTCAAGTCGCCGATCTGGCGTTTCAGGCAAATCTTGCCTAGAGGATAGCTTCTTCCGGTGTTAAAGCCACTGATGGCAGTATTAGTGGCTGCCAGACGATCCATCGGGATGCCCAAGATCTAAAGTAGACTCTGCGGGATAATGTTGATTGATGAACCAGGATCGATGTGCATCTGGTCTACCTTAATGGCTCTGATGTACCCTGTGTAATATATGGGACGACCATGCCGGTTGTTCTTTAGCAACATATCCTGTTACGAGAACGTGATGTTGGATATTGCCTCTATGATATTATTATAGTGGGGGCAAGCAGCCGGATCCTTAGTTGGCGGTTTGACCTGCGCCAGGTAGGTGTCGGCGTTCTATAATGCCTCACTCACCGCAGAAGCTCGAAAAATGACAACTTCGTCGGAGTGTTGGCCTATTGTGCCAGAATGTCGAAGTTGTAAGATTTTTCTAAGAGCATATTCTCGGCCTAAATCCTATTTTCTAAAGCAGGTTCGTAGCAATACTCTAAGCGAGTGTAAAAGCATAAAAAATACGCTGGTAGCTACGCAGCATGTTGATGCAGGACAGCATAAACAGAGGACCTCAGAGCCATCAAACGTGCAACAGAGCTTTCCCGCTGAGCACAGCGTAAAAATATAGGCTCAAGGACCATCCGCGTAATGTAGTATGTCCAGGCTGCTAAGGCGTAAACAGGGTGCTTCATCGCCTTTATTGCGTAAAACTCATCCACTTTCAATGCAGCATTGAAGTGTACGAGGAACGCTTCATATTCTTCGAAATGAACCTATCAGATCATACAATGAACCTGACATCTGGACTCCTGACAAAGAGTACTGAACGACTACCCAGGCGACGAGTATAATGATGGCGCGGCACTGCAACCCAGGCTGTCATTTACTGCTATTTCCTTTGCGTAAACTACTTTTACACATACAAAGGAACACGCTGCCTAGTTTTATACAGGCAGATGTGAGCTGTTTACGCTCTGCGAAAGACAAACAGCCTGCCACGTCAAAACCTGCACTTCGTACAGGGCTCGAGGCACGTCTCTGTATTTAATGCGCAGAGCGGTGACAGTTTCTCGAGGTACATCTCTGCATTTAAAGCGTCGAATACTGACAGATGCTCAAGGCACGTCTCTGCACTTGAAGGGTGGCAGACCTTCAAACCACGCCTCCTCATTTAATGAGCAGGATAATGGCGGATCTCCGCATTTAATGTAAGAGATTTGATTAAATGTCACCGAACCATCGTTTAGTGACATCCCCTTTGCGTAAACTACTCTTACGCATATAAGGGAATACGCTGCCCACTTTACACAGGCAGACGTGAGCTTCTTACGCTCCGCAGAAGGCAAACAGACCGCCACATCAGCAGTTACTCTTCGTACAGAATTCGAGACGCATATCTGCATTTAATGCACAGAATGATGGCAAATCTTAAAGACAAGCCTCTGCATTTAATGTGCAGGATGGGGGCAGATCTCTGTATTTAATACAAGAGATTTGATTATATCTCCAAGAGCCGTAATTCCCGGCTTCTACGCCTGCTCGGCTTCTATGCCCACTCGGCCTCTACGACCACTCGGCTTCTACGCCTGCTTGGCTTCTACGCCCACTCGGCCTCTATGACTACTCGGTTTCTATGCCTACTTGGCTTCTATGCCTACTTGGCTTCTACGCCTACTCGGCTTCTATGCCTACTTGGCTTCTACGCCATGGTGACAGTCATTTGGCTTCTACGCCAACCTCTTCAACACAAGGGATAACTACCTACGTGGCTTCTACGCCGTGATCTTCACAACAGATATACGCATTCTGTCCCTTAGTTGGATACGTATCACATGCTCACTCAAAAGGTCATCTATACGTAGGCATTGGTTATTTTAAACCGTCGTATAAAAGGGTGCTGTACTTTCCACTACTCGATTTCTACACCGACTGAGTGGTTATCGTCACTAAAACTCTATAAATAGAGACCTCTATCAACAGAGGAAAAGGTCAGAAAAATTGATCAAGAAATCCAGTATCAGATCCAAAGGTCGAAGGAATTAAAAGGTCAAAAAGGAGGAAAGAAACTGGAGGTCAAGAGAGAGAGGAGAATCCAGAGCTCAGGCAAAGAGAAGGGATCGACGACTTTGGCATTGAGCATCCACCCTCTTTAGCAACCTGCGAAGCTGCTTTCTGTCTTCCATGGCACTTCTTCAACATCGTGTGGTTCAAGGGCTAAAGTGATCGACTGCAGATCAGACACATATAGCAATATTTACCCAGATTAAATAAATTGTACTTAGCCATCCTCGTATAGGATCAAATTGTACAATCTTGTTTGTAAACATAAAAGAAAGGATGGGTTTTCGTATAAAGCCTCGTTTTCCACATATCAATCTTTTCTGTTTATTATCCTAAACAAGATGGCGACTCTGCTGGGGACATCTTTCTCTTCTGATGAGGAAGCTATTGCTCAACACGATGCGGTATCCGTGGGATCCGTGAAGAAGACACTGGTCGTCCAGTTCAACCAGTCTGCCTACGAAGACATGCTTCGAATAGGGGGTAGCTCTCACTCCCTCTCCGTCCAAAACAACAGGAAGCTGCGTAAGGTCTGGATGCCCAAGACATCCTCTACCATTCCTGTGGACTCTCCGATCTCTCCGATCTCTCCGACCAATGAGGTTGTAGCAATGCTCCCTCCGCGCCTTGCGCGTAAAATTCAGTCGCCTGTCTCTGATAGGGCCGACAAAACTTCTGGCAATGCCTCAGCGCTAACCCAGAAGTATAATCCGTGCCTTGCGCGTAAAATTCAGTCGCCTGTCTCTGATAGGGCCGACAAAACTTCTGGCAATGCCTCAGCGCTAACCCAGAAGTATTATCCGTACCTTGCGCGTAAAATTCAGTCGCCTGTCTCTGACAGGGCCGACAAAACTTTTGGCAATGTCTCAGCGCTAACCCAGAAGTATACTCCGCGCTCTGCGCGTAAAATTCAGTCTCCCGTCTCTGGCGGAATAGACAAAATTTCTGATGAGGCCTCAGCGCCAAATCAGGAATCACAAACGCGCTCCGCGCATAAAAATGCGTCTTTCTTCCACAGAGAAGTAAATGATCCCTGCAATCTATGCAAGGGAAAGCAAGCGGCGGACTACTCAACTTCTCGGCCTTTACGCCAGCAAGGGAACAATCTGCCCGCCCTCCAGATTATGCGAGAAGCTGATGGCCTACTGAGGACATCCTCAGCCTTACGCCAACCAGAGCAGAGCTCCAAATTATGCCAGGAGAAGCCCCTCAGCGTAAAGAAGGCTCAATTTGCGGGAAGACCCCCTCCTCGGGGATCTCCGCCACCCAGATGGCCAACCTGTTGTATATAGGTGGCACAGGGAAAACTATGGTTCCCAACATCCGCATACCCACTGATGTGAACAGAAGGAACAAGCCATCTTCTTCTTCTTCTTCTGTAAAGACTCCTGACTTGTGTGAATTTCTGATCCAAAAACACGAAGATAAGGGTCATGAACAGGCTTCAGCTCCCATAACGGTCAAACGCGGGGAGATCTTGTGGGAAGATGCATCAACATCTAATGTCGTCATAACAGGTGGACCACGTGAAGATTCCATCTTTATTATTCCTCCAACTCGCGATGACCATCCAATAGTCTTCGGCCGCATGCGCAATGAACCGACTGTGCAAGAGGATTCTTCCGACGACGATGCCGGTAAAATACAGGTTCACAGATACAGCCCACAAGCTCTGAAGATCATGCAAAATATGGGTTATAACTTGAATCTGGAACCGGGTCTCAACTACGAGAAAGGCAGACGAATGCCGCTGCACGGCGGTCCCTACTATCAACGAACTCATTTCGGGTTAGGGTATACCACCTCCCTCGCAACTCCTGAGTCAAACGATGATATATTTTCCTCCTCTCAAAATGGCTCAGCGCCCTACGACTCATCTCATACTCTCGAGCAAACATTATCAGTAAATATGGTAGTGACGGATTCCTTCGAATCAGACGAACAAGAATCTGAACCGTTTGAGAATGACGCTTGGGCTCAGCAAATAGATACTCAATGGGAGTTCCGCTTCGAGCAGAGAGAACCTCCCACTGAAGACAAAGTTATCTAGATTGACGTTGGGGAAGATGAACTTTCGCCAAAGCCGATATTTATCAGTGACAATCTTTCCGAAGCAGAAAGGAAAGAAGTTATCCAGCTGATAAAAGAATATATCGACGTCTTTGCGTAGAATTATGAGGATATGCCAGGCCTTGATCCAAAGGTGGCTACTTATAAGCTCAATATATTGCCCGATTCGAAGCCTGTAAAGCAGCACCAACGCCGGTTTCGCCCGGATATGATGGACGCCATTGAAGCTGAAATTAAGAAGTTTATAGCCTGCGGCTTCATCCGTGAAGAACAACATCCTGACTGGGTCGCCAATGTTGTCCCGGTCATAAAGAAAAATGGGAAAGTACGAGTCTGCATCGATTATCGAGATTTGAACGCAGCCTGCCCCAAGGATGAGTTTCCTCTTCCCATCACAGATGTCATGATTGACAATACATGCGGTTTTGAACATATGTCCTTCATGGACGGATTCTCAGGATACAATCAAATCAAGATGCATCCTGAAGACGAGAAGCATACTGCCTTCCGGACACCATTGGGGGTATATTGTTATACGATCATGCCCTTCGGATTGAAGAATGCCGGGGCTACATACCAATGGGCTATGAGTAACATATTTCATGAGCATTTATGCAAGACAGTGGAGTGTTACGTGGACGATGTAGCTGACAAAAGCCGCCTCAAGGATAATCACATCCAAGATTTGAAGACAGTATTTGAATTGATGCGCCAACATCAACTCAAAATGAATCCTACAAAGTCCTTTCTAGGGGTATCTAGTGGCAAATTTCTGGAATTTGTCATTACCGCCAAAGGCATTCAAGTGGACCCTGATAAAGTCAAGGCCATCTTAGAGATGCGACCACCCCACAATCTGAGGGAACTCAGGGGATTTCAAGGTCGTCTGGCTTATATTCGGAGATTCATATCCAACCTCTCTAGGAGATGTCAGCTATTTTCTCGTCTCATGAAGAAAGGTGTATCCTTCGTATGGGACGAAGCCTGTCAGCAAGCGTTCGGAGATATCAAGCGCTACCTCACTAGTCCGCCAGTTCTGGTGCCTCCTGTCATAGGAAGACCATTCGTGCTGTATGTTCGAGCGATGCAACATTCTCTGGGAGCTCTTCTCGCACAAAAGAACGAGGTGGGTCACGAGCAGGCTATCTACTACCTCAGCAGGATGATGGTCGGAGCCGAACACCGGTACAATCCAGTGGAGAAAGAATGCTTGACTCTGATGTCGCTATTCAGAAAATGCGACACTATGTCACAGGCCAAACCATTCACATCATCTCCAGGATCAATCCTATTCGGGTACTGATGAACAAGCCAAGTGTTCTTAATTCCTGACTCGCGACTTGGGCGATGTTACTAATACCGTATGACATGGTGTACGTCCCCCAGAAGTCTGTCAAAGGCCAAGCGTTGGCTGACTTCCTAGCTGCTCATCCGATCCCGGAGGCCTCCAAACTGTACGAGGACATTGCCGACTAAGTTGCAGAGTGTAATTCTGTAATGGAAAGTGATGCATGGCAACTGTTCTTCAATGGTGCCTCCAGAATTGGTCCTAGGGGAAACGTGGTTTCAGGAGTAGGAATTTTTCTGGGTACTCCTGATAACCTTGTCATCTATCGAACATATTCTCTTACCGAGCCTTGTTCCAACAATGTGGCGGAGTACAACGCTCTACTAATCAGTCTTCAAGTCGCTAAAGAATTGGGCGTCGAATCTCTGGAAGCTTTCGGTGATTCTCTACTGATCGTCAATCAAGTCAGAGGAATATATGAAGTCCGAAATCCAGACCTCATCCCCTATCACCAAGCAACGGTCGAGATATCCATGACATTCAAAGGATTCTTCCTAGAGCATGTACCTCGATCTCAGAATATGGAAACTGATGCCCTAGCCAGTCTAGCTGCAGATTTGGCTACCCCTATAAGAAGGCAGAATTCGGTAATCCTTCTTAGCAGAGATTTATTCTGTGTGAAAAATAACTTTCACATAGAACACAGCTACGCAGTGGACACAGATCCTACCAGGAGAGACTAGAGAGCTCCCTTTATAGATTTCATAGCATATGGAATCTTGCCAGAAGATCCTAAGGAAGCAGTATCCGTCAAAAGACGATCATTACGCTTCTATTTTGACGCATCGTCATAATGTCTATATCGCCGGTCTTATGATGGACTATTATTAGGATGTCTCTCTGGTGATGAAGCACAGTAGATTATTCGTGAAGCCCACGACGGCGTATACGGAGCGCATCAACCCGGTCCTAAGCTACACGATCGCATCAGAAGAATGGGCTATTACTGGCCTACTATGATCACAGATGCAATAAAGTATGTAAGATAATGCAGAGCCTGTCAGGTCCATGCAGACTTTATCCATCAACCTCCCGAATATCTATATCCTACGGTTGCGTCCTGGCCTTTCGAAGCATGGGGTATGGATATTATTGGTCCTATTTACCCGTCTTCTTCCAGAGGTCACCGGTTCATACTGGCCATCACGGATTACTTCTCCAAATGGGCAGAGGCGATCCCTCTTGCTGAAGTGAAGGCATCTAATGTGATCAGCTTCATCAAGTATCACATCATTTACCGCTTCGGGATACCCCAAAGGATCATCCATGACAATGGGCCTCAATTCATCAGCCAGGCGTTTCATCGATTTTGTGATAAAAATTGGATACAAAATATTGCCTCTACGGCATACAATCCTGCTGCTAATGGTTTGGCGGAAGCTTTCAACAAAACCATTATCAAGCTCTTGAAGAAGTTCGTCTCTTCAAACAAAAGGGATTGGAATAAAAAACTGGGAGAATGTCTCTGGGCATACCGCACAACGGTACGGGCACCAACAGGTTGCACACCATTCTCATTAGTCTACGGAAGCGAAGCAGTTCTCCCCATCGAGATCCAAATTCCGTCACTCAGGATAGCCGTGGCTAATGAGTTGACTCAAGAAAAGAATGACCTGTTAAGGCTTCAAGAGCTAGAAGGATTAGACGAGAAACGCCTCCAAGCTCAACAGCGCATCGCGCTCTACCAAGCACGCATTTCCAAAGCTTTTGATCAAAAAGTGAAGGAAAGGGTGTTCAAAGTCGGCGAGCTAGTTTTAGCCGTAAGAAGGCCGATGATTCTCACTCACAGAAGTAAAGGCAAATTCCAGCCCAAATGGGAAGGCCCTTATGTGATAGAGACGACGTTCTCAAACGGCTCTTACTGGTTAGCCCAGCCTAATGGAGACCTGTTAATGGCTCCTATCAATGGCAAATTCCTAAAAAGTACTATGCTTAACCTCCTCTGCTCAAGTGGAATATGGCAAAAATCTCATTCTGACAAAACTACTTCCAAAACGAAACTAGTTGGATCGTATTCTATCATGTCCATATAACCTCTGAATAGATGTATCCTGCTAAAACTTACCGAGAGTATATCACGTCCATATTACCTCTGATATCACTTTCACCCAAACCTGTCATTTACACTCCAAAATGATGGGTCCACAAAGTCAGATGAAAGCCTCTTTATTATTCCCAAGAAAGAGCGAAAGTACATTAAAAAGCAAAAGCAAAAGTACATCATTGAGGGGGAGCGGTCAAGTCGCGAAGCTGCTGCGCCAGTACGGCCATTTTCTCAGTCCTGGAATCCAAGACATTAGCGCGAGTCCGCTCCAGTCGTGCCTCATCATTGCTCATGAGGGACATTTCGGCTCTAGCCCGAAGAAAACCAGCACGGGCGACTCCTGCACGCGCCAAGTTCTGTTGTGCTATGCCCAATCGGCTATCCGCCATAGCTAGAGCTTCCGACGACTGAGAAGCCCAATCCTTTGCCTGAGCGAGTTTCTTTTCCAGCCTGAGGACCCTCGCTACATTCCCTTTATGCTCGGCCTGGCACTCCGTTTGAAGAGCGATGGCCTCCTCCAGGGCGACTTTTCCTTCATCCATCTCCTGCTGATGTATCTGGATGGATTTATTTACGCCTGCCATCTGTTTGGCAAGCCGCGCAGTCATGGAGTCGTATCTAGCCTGGACCAGATCTTCAACATTGTCTCAAGCTAGCTACAAGTATTCATTAATGGGTTGCTCCAAACCATTAACTATCTCCTCCATCGTTTCAGCTAGCCCAGTGTCGTCGAATTCTCGGATCGGCACTATCGCGGATTGGGAGGACCTCTTCAGCGACGCAAAGCTTAGATTCTTCGCCAATACCCTTGATATTAACATTTTCAATAGAAGATGCCGGTGTACTGCTCGATCAGCACAGCTAGATCCGAGTGGACGCCGGGAGTGGCCTCGATATTGGCGAGTCCTCCTCCAAGAACAACCGCAGACGATGTCGCCACTGTCGTCGCCTTAACAGGTGGCGCGACGAAAGAAGAAGCGCCATCACCGGACGAAGATACCAGCATACTCAAAGGAGGCATTGTCGCAATGACAGGCTCGTCCTCCTCTTGAGATATTGGAATCTCGTCGACAGGCGAGCCGGCACCCGAATATGTTTCCTCTTCAAAATTAGCCACCTCCGTGTCGCCGCCAGGACTTGACACAAAGCCGAAGGGCGCATCTACACTACCCTCCCCGAAGAGGTCTTCCCCTGAAAAGAGGACGAAAGAAAGTTAGTATCGAAATGATGCTAACTTTTCTAAAAAGAGGCGTGAAGACGACATTTACCCATGGCCGACGGCATATATGGCGCATCTGTGGCCTGTACAGCTAAATCATTTCTTAACGATGCTAAGCAAGCTGTCATACCTGGAGAAAGGGGTCTGCTAACTGACGCTGGCAAATAGTCTTCCAGGTCCTCATCAAACTCTAACCGAGGCTCATCGGCTGGAATCTCGCCAGGTACACCTACAGACACGGCAGGAGTCTCTCCCGATGCTGACTCGGACAAAGATATCCTCATTCAGCTCGGCCCCGAAGGCGACCTCGTTCCACTACCTGAAGCAGCAGCGGCGACGGTGGCCTCCAGCAGAGATTCACCGGTACCACCAGCCGGAACTATAGAGGTTCCCTCTCTAAAAGGCGAGGAACCTCCAATCAAAGAATCATCCCCAACATGGGGAGATGCAGGCTCACTTCCAGGAGCCTCAATACCAGGAATCCGGAGAGGACGATTAACCGTCTTCTTCTTCCTCTTGCGAGGGGAAGTCCCCTTCGGAGTAGGAGCCCTTCGCTTCCCGGAGATTACCAAAGGCCCTGCAGGCAGAGGTACTTCACCCCTCGATACCGCCAACAGAGGCTCATCTGGAGTGACGGACTCCTCACCCTCGTCAGAAGAAACCGAGGGGACTTCGACTCTTCCCCCAGACTTGGAAGAGGGCACCCTAAAACTTTCATGCATATCAAAATCGTGATAGAAGGTGTTCGTTGCCACATAGAACTGGGCATAAGAGTGCAGGATGCGCAGCTCCATGGAGAGTGTAATGACCGGCACAATAAAAATTGCTCCAGTGCAACCCATGATGAAGTATCGCCAGCCTCTCAATCCATCAATGAGTCCACCCCTGGACCGGAAGCTGGTGACGGCGTTGCCCACGTGCAACTGATCATACCCAAACTGCCTGGCAAACCGACTTGGCAGGTAGGGCTCCAAGAAGCAATGGTCTTCACTTCTGTACAATAAATGGGAAGGTCTAATGCAGACCAACCAATTAAAAGCTTCAGGAGAAAGATTGGTCTTCTCTCTACCTGAATCCTCAAGCCTAATCCCCGATTGAATGCGATATACAGAGGGGACAGTGCAGAAGATCTTCCAGCTGTGACTGAAGCCCAGCACTCGCCGACAGTCTAGAACGTGGTCACATTCCAGGAAGACTTCTGGTAGTTCAACAAGAAACTAGCCCCCGAACTACTGTCGGAGCCGGGAGACATAACCCTGGGGTTATGAAGAATTAACCATCCCATCAGGTACAGGTATGATAATTCTACCCTGGGAAAGCTATCATGCCGAGTTTCATCGGCAAGCAGCCTGTCAGTCATGGCCCTCAGGCCAGCTTGAATACGGCACACCATGGCAGGGAGCAAGCCCAGTCTTGCCCCGAATACCAGACGCACTGCAGGCCATAGCGTCTTACGGTGAATGCGGTCCGCAGATGCGATGCCGGGTACCACCAGTCGGCGCAGCCATATGGAGAGGAAGCCAGCCAGTTGAGCTTCCCTGGACAGAGTCCTGCAGCAGCACCTCAAATAACTATAGGCCTTAGTGCCTACAGGATACTGTCCTACCCCTTCGTCGAGGATCAAGTCCGGAGCTCCAGCGTCTACCATGAGATCGTCGACTACCTGAGCATTAAGCACGCTCAGAGGATTCACAGGCAGGTCTTTGCCCTCCAATATCTTCTCCGGCTTAGCAGTCCTGGACCAGTGAAAGAAGAGGTAGGATGTCCATTTATTGATGTGAGCCAAATCTGAGGGCTCACCATAAAAAGCGGTGTAAGCGAGGTAGTGGCACATCAGCTCCTGGTAAACCTCCACTACCCGAGGGTCTGAATCCCCCAGCTCCCGGTTCGTGGGAACATACTCTTCATATGGAGTATCCCCCATCGGCAGTCTCGAGACCTCTGCCATCTCATGGAGGGCCAATCCCAACTCCCCCAGTGGAATGGCAAAAGTTCCGGTGAGCGAAATATATCGCTCCATCAGTGCCAGAAACAGGTTGGGGTTAGGAGGTAACCCAACACTGGTGGCACTCACAGCTGCAAACAGACCAATGCTCTCCAACTCGGTCTAAAAATGCTTCAGGGCCCAATCAACTAAGCGAGCCCATCGAAGGTTCGTAGGGGTGATCCGCCCACCGCACCGAGGGTTCACCTTAGGGTATACTCCCCCGTACCCCATAAAATCATTACAAAAAGTCGGTAATTGGACCGGCTGGATCACTAAGCTGTCTTCACTCGGGACACTGCCCGGGTACAGTCCCCTGAACATCGTCACATTGTCGGAAGGGCGGCTGATAAACGACCCCTGGTCAGCTCCTTTCAGATGAAAGATCTTTCCCGGCCTGCCGTGAAGATCGGGAGTCAGCATCCACGACATCCTCCTAGGATGTGTAGCATGAAAGAAAGCCGAGATGGGATAGTCTCTCGACATCTTGGACAGATACAAAACCAAGCCCCCGGCAGGGAAAACCCAGAGTTCTCTCTTGGGCTTCGTCTGGGACTGCTTGTCAATCATGTCCCCGAAGAGGAAAGCCGGCTTTAGGTACTGGTCCCCATCTATGTACGTCAGGGGTTCCCCGTTGATCAAATTCAGCAGCGTTCGCTCGTCCTGAGCCGATATCAAAATTTCCCTTCCTTCGGGATACTGGGGCCCGGAGATAGGAAATGTCACGTGTGACAGGTCCTCCAGGTAGTTGGAGTGCAGCATCCCGGCGGCAGAACCCATCACATTGGCTAGCAGAGACGCATGCAAGTTAACTGTAAGAGTGCAAGAAAAATACGTTAGTTCCTATAAACTAGACATTACAGATCTTGCAGCATACGCCAAAAATCAACAGTCTGTGCTCTACGCCACGACCGTAAAAACTTAACCATTACGCTGGAATCCATTTCCTAAAGCGTAAAGTTCAAGGCTGGCAGTATACAGTCTGTGCTTTACGCCAGACTGATAAAGTTGAGGTATTACGCTAGAATCTTCATCCAGAAGCGTAATACTCAAATTTTATACTCCAACTTTCGACAACCAAAGCTTTTACGCCAGACTGCAAAAATATGGAGTTTTTGCGCTGACACATTAGAAATGTGGACGTAAAAGATAAAACGTCTCTGTGCCTCATCTTCCTCAAAGAGGCTATCAGCACAGAAGATGACCTAGCACGGTCACGTACAACGTGTGCGAAGAATTTTTAGTTATTCTTTTTTTTGTCCCAAAAGCTCTACCTTTAAGGCCGGGTGCACTGCTCGTCGGCGGGATACTTCGCTCAGAATGAAGTTCGCCTTGCCCGACCGAAGACGCTCTCACTTGAGCAGAAGAATGAGAAGAAGAATCAACCTTCTTTCCCTTAGTGGAGGGGACTTATTTCGGGGCCATTACTGGAAACTTTGAAGATCTCGGAGAAGAGACGAAGAAGAACTCGAACAGTCGAAGGCTCTCTTTCGCAGAAGACGGATGAAAAGTTTTTCTCTCAGAAACTAGGGGTATATATAGAGTTCGGATGGACTCCTCGAATCCCGAACCAAATCTCCTAATTAATATTCAGTTATGATTAGGGGACTACGTCAGCCTATTACTCAGAGAAGGCGGACAGTCAGCGAATTCAAAAAGTTTTCGCGCAAAGCAGATTCGTGGTTTCTACGCTAAGGAGCTTTCTATGCTCGACAGCTACAGATCTACGGTTTTACGCTCACAGGCTATAAGTCTATGGTTTTATGCCCGGATGCCTTTGTGCTCGGTAGCTTTTATGCTCGAGAGGCTACAAACCTATGACTTCACGCTCAGCAGCTACAAATCTATGATCTCACGCTCGGTGGCATTTAGTTTATGCTCAGAGGCAACAAATCCACAACTGCACGCTCAGAAGATTTCCTTTTCACAGGCTACAAATCTACAGTTCTGCGCCAAGGAGCTTTCTACGCTCGACGGCTATAAATCTACGGTTTTACGTTCAAAGGCTACAAGTCTATGATTTTACGCCCGGATGCTCTCATGCTCGGTAGCTTTTATGCTCGAGAGGCTACAAACCTACGACTTCACGTTCAGAAACTACAAGTCTATGATTTCACGCTCGATGGCGTTTAGTTTATGCTCAGAGGCTGTAAACTTATGATTTCACGCTCTATGACTTTCCGCACATCTGAAAGATACGCCGGACAGAGTACGCGTACATCTAAACGATTCTCAAGGCGGTCAATTGCAGGAGTTCACACAGAAGATACTCCTTCTTGACCTCAGGATACCCCAAGTACCCGAAGCATACAGAGTTCAACATTGAACATTACTCTTCTCCATGGGTCGATTGGAAGTTCCTCCAGACTCCAGTCTGAATATTTCATCTACAAGTTCAAGATGGCAACTCAGTTTGACAGCCATTTCTTGCCATGTTCTAAGGGACTTTCGAGAAATCATTCTTGAAGATGATGTCTGAACAAAAATTCTGTTTATCAGAAGTAACAATTCAGAATTCTACGCGGTTCCTCATTCCTAAATAGAAGGACAGTTCGAGCACTCGACTGCTAAAGCGGCTTTCTGTGCATCCTTAGTTATGCGTAAAAGACAGGACAGGACCTAGCACTCTTTATATACAGAGTCAGCGTAAAGACTCAGACGTGTCGAAGCTACACATATTCAGACTTCACAGCAAAGTATGGCAAGATGATCATATGCAAAGAAGAAAGACGATTTTATTAAAATTAAAAGCATGATTACATGAGGGAAATCTAGTCTAACAAGGGTTTTCTTCATTTTCATGATTACATATGAGGGAAATCCCGTCTACAAAGGACTCCCTCATCGTCGTCTGAAGATCGTGCCCAGAATCTGTTTCGGCCAGGTTCTCGCATGGACGGCATTCTTCATCCATCTTCTCCTGCAATCAGTCAGTAACCGCAAACTGACTGGCATATTGGTCAACGGCGGGAGGATACAGAACTGGGCATAGACCCATCCTCCAACAGAAGAAAAGCAGAGTAAATCTGCTTTCTTACATCCGACGCCGTGACAGATTGAGTTGAGATATTTCACTCAACTCAATCCTGGACAGAGCTAGTCTATCTGCTCTCGTCCATGGAGATAACGGGAGAAGGTACCGCTTGCAAGTGGCATGGTGAAATACAACCCTTCCTCTCTCCCGAAGAACCACCATACAAAGATGCTGATTATCCCGAGCAAAGGAGGCTATGATATCCTTCAATGATCCATCGTTGCAAAGGACATTTGCTCGAAGACGCCGTCTTTTTCGGCTCCTTACATGCTGGAAGAGCATGATCTCCTTCTTCCTCAAGTCAACCCGACGAACTCCGGCCATCATCTCTGTGTGGTGAAGGAAGTGTGGGAAGAACAGGAAAACTCCTCAGCCTTTTTATAGGCGAAAGAGATCACTGATCCCCAATAACTCTGCCATAAAGTCATCCATGAAAGAACGCATCAGGCTTGAAGTTTCAGGCTCCATTTAGAGCGTTTCGAGTTACGAGGAACGGTTCATGCTTCATTCAAAGCGTTTCAAATTACAAAGAATTTAAAAGCTTTGAAGGGGGTCTTGTAGAAGCATAAAAAATATGCTGGATAGCTACGCAGCATGTTGATGCAGGGCAGCGTAAACAGAGGACCTCAGAGCCATCAAACGTGCAACAGAGCTTTTCCGCTGAGCACAGCGTAAAAATATAGGCTCAAGGACCATCCGCATAATGCAGTATGTCCAGGCTGCTAAGGCGTAAACAGGGTGCTTTATCGCCTTTATGGCGTAAAACTCATCAGCTTTCAATGCAGCATTGAAGTGTACGAGAAACACTTCGTATTCTTTGAAATGAACCTGTCAGATCATGCAATGAACCTGACATCTGGACTCCTGACAAAGAGTATTGAACGACTACCCAGGCGACGGGTATAATGATGGCGCGGTACTGCAACCCAGGCTGTCATTTACTGCCATTTTCTTTGCGTAAACCACTTTTACACATACAAAGGAACACGCTGCCTAGTTTTACACAGGCAGATATGAGCTGTTTACGCTCCGCGGAAGACAAACAGCCTGCCACGTCAAAACCTGTACTTCGTACAGGGCTCGAGGCACGTCTCTGCATTTAATGCGCAGAGCGGTGACAGTTTCTCGAGGCACGTCTCTGCTTTTAAAACGTCGAATACTGACAGATGCCCAAGGCACGTCTCTGCACTTGATGCACAGAAGGGTGGCAGACCTTCAAACCATGCCTCCTCATTTAATGAGCAGGATAATGGCGGATCTCCGTATTTAATGCAAGAGATTTGATTAAATGTCACCGAACCGTCGTTTAGTGACATCCCCTTTGCGTAAACTACTCTTACGCATATAAGGGAATACGCTGTCCAGTTTTACACAGGCAGACGTGAGCTTCTTACGCTCCGCAGAAGGCAAACAGACCACCACATCAGTAGTTACTCTTCGTACAGAATTCGAGACGCATATCTGCATTTAATGCGCAGAATGATGGCAAATCTTAAAGACAAGCCTCTGCATTTAATGTGCAGGATGGGGGCAGATCTCTGCATTTAATGCAAGAGATTTGATTATATCTCCAAGAGTCGTAATTCCGGCTAAAACGTTAACATCGTCATGGCTTCTACGCCTGCTCGGCTTCTACGCCTGCTCGGCTTCTATGCCCACTCGGTCTCTACGACCACTCGGCTTCTACGCCTGCTCGGCTTCTACGCCCACTCGGCCTCTATGACCACTCGGTTTTTATGACCACTCGGCTTCTATGCCTACTTGGCTTCTATGCCTACTTGGCTTCTACGCCTACTCGGCTTCTATGCCTATTTGGCTTCTACGCCATGGTGACAGTCATTTGGCTTCTACGCCAACCTCTTCTACACAAGGGATAACTACCTACGTGGCTTCTACGCCATGATCTTCGCAGCAGATATACGCGTTCTGTCCCTTAGTTGGACACGCGTCACATGCTCACTCAAAAGGTCATCTATACGCATGCATTGGTTATTTTAAACCGTCGTGTAAAAGGGTGATATACTTTCCACTACTCGGTTTCTACACCGACTGAGTGGTCACTGTCACTAAAACTCTATAAATAGAGACCTCAATCAACAGAGGAAAAGGTCATAAAAATGATCAAGAAATCCAGTATCAGATCCAACGGTCGCAAAGATCGAAGGTCAAACGGTCAAGAGAGAGAGGAGAATCCAGAGCTCCGGCAAAGAGAAGGGATCGACGACTTTGGCATCGAGCATCCACCCTCTTTAGCAACCTGCGAAGCTGCTTTCTGTCTTCCACGATACTTCTTCAACATCGTGTGGTCCAAGGGCTAAAGTGATCGACTGCAGATCAGACACCTATAGCAATATTTACCCAGATTAAATAAATTATACTTGGTCATCCTCGTATAGGATTAAATTGTACAATCTTATTTGTAAACATAAAAGAAGGACGGGTTTTCGTATAAGACCTCGTTTTCCACATATCAATCTTTTCCGTTTATTATCCTAAACAGCGAGCACCACTATAATATCGCTCTAATTGTGAATCTCGACCTGCATGGGCCACCACTTAAAACGTGTCACGACCCGCACCCGGAAATTGGGCATGAGCCGTGGGTACGTCCAGCCTACGCCACAGCATCGGCGGTAGAACGCTGTCTAGGTCTTAAGACTATCAAACATAACTCATAACCTGTCAACGATCTCAACTCTATATGGAGGACAATGATATTGACTAACAATTTAATATATACTCAATCACAAGGACTATTTGAAATAAATGGCACGACGAGATATAAGGATAAGAGTACTGATATAAGTCAAACACAAATAAATACAACACAAGTCTAGAGTCTAGTTGTCCACCAAAAAGTCTCAACAATAAATACAACCCAAGTCTCAGTTTTAGAACAATGATACATAAATATGACAATCTAAATGCCTGTAGGTGGTGTCTCCTCTAAGGTGAGGAATTCCTCTAGGATTTTTGGTACAAAATCTCCCTCTGCGCCTGGGCCATAGTGGGTAGGAAAAAATTCTTCCAAGTCCTCTAAAAAAATTTATCCAGTCAGGATTGGAGCGAAGCACAAGCACTAAGCAGCAGTTTTATTTATGTTGACAAAACTATAAAAACAGCGTAAGAAAATACAAGATGAAAGTAATACTGGAAGTATGGAATACTGGAGAATATGTAATAAGCAATAGTACATATATAAATGAATAGAAATATAAGTGAATGCTAGAACAAGTGAACTGAAATAAAGAATAAATATCTGGCTATGTGTTTGAAATATCAGTTTATTATGTGATCGGCTTGGGACGAGATCAGGCTTGTTATATATGATTGGCTATGATACATGTGAGGTCAGGCTAACCATCTGGTTAGCTATGATGCGAGCAATAGTCAGGCTAATCATATATAACAGGCTATGAGGTATGTAAATGGTCAGGCTACACCCAACGTGAGGTATGTAAGGTAGGGTATGATCACATAATCTGCTAATATTTCTCTATCCCTAGCTAGCACGATGGATTCCAATCACGACCCCTCATGACAGGTATCTATGATGCTAACCCGTGTATCCACAGTGTCAGAATCAAGTATACTATACAACTAGAATTATAGAACTAATCAACAAAATAAAAACTGTCAGAGAATGTACTCGCCTGTGGTCCTAAGGAAGGTATGAGGATCAATGTCCAAGGCGGGATCACAATGACCTAATTGTGGAATATCAATGTCAAATAATGAATTAAAGGAATGAGCATGATTAACTAATTAAATACGAGGTTTCTAGGTCATATTAAGGTCTACTGGTCAATACTAGTCTCACACTAGCTAATTATTTGTCATTCTTAGTTATAAACACTAGGGTGTGCTCATAACACCTCTATACCTATTTTATCTAGGTATTACCTTAACTATATATTATTACCTTAGCTATCCATTACACTCACAAAAAAAAACCAAATACCATAGCTAGACTTAATACTTGATCCTAGTTCTACTTTAACCCATGACTTGACATCCTAGTACCTATATCCTAATTACAACTGTTACCTCAACTTGGATCCAACTGATACCAAGTGTCCAAACTGAACTGAATATGCAAAAAGGCAACTTAAAACCAACTGACACCAAGTGTCCAACTGAACCCTTGGCTGTGCACTAACTGTACAACCATACACTACTGCTACCCAGGTCTCCCCAACTGAACACAGGGCTTCAAGTTCCTAGCTAAGAGCTGATACATAGCATCAATCCAAGATAACTGATTTAATGAACCATTCACAGTTTCACAGTCTGAAATTGTTCAAACTTCACACATGCCTGGCTTAAACTAAGACAAGCATATGACTACTGGCAGGATCAAACAGGTAGTACTCTCAACCATTCACTGATACTCCAACTAATACAACACATACCTGACTGTATGATGTGCATCACTGTACAGATATCACACCTATACCAGATACTGAACCTGATTCTGAACATAACCTAAGGCTGATACCCCACTTGGTATTAAACACATCACCCGCACTCACTGAAACTCAACTACACAGCTCAGTTGTTGAATGATAACTGATAAGTCATAGGGATCAAGACACATAAGGCAGTATCAGAACTCAAAAGTACCAAGGTAGCCACAGTTCAGTTTTGAATGAAAACTGACACTGTGTACTCACTCACAGTTCATACACAATTCACTGATACCGATGCTCAGTAGAATACCACATTCACACTGATACATGGAGAACTCACTGACACTCACACTACTAACTCACATACATAACACTACTTATATGTATATGTCTGGACACCCACCTACCTACCTCACTCTGACACTGATACACAGTTCTCACACACACAATCATACTCACTCACTCACTCACTACACAGTTCAGAAATTCATTGACTCTATACTTGTTATTCACTGATATACCGAACACACAGTGAACTGATTCTCACTGTGCTGTCACCCACATAACACTGGGACTGATTGTGTGATACACTCTTGCAGTGATCACCTGGAGACACAATGTAATCATTGATACTTAACCTTGACACTGACATAGAGAACTCTATACTGCTCAGTGAAGAAAATAGTTCTCACCGAGACTCTGATACTCAGGAGGCTGATACACTATGAACTCGATTCCTACTGCCTGTCACTCACAGTTCATACACAATGAACTCGACTGATACTCAGTTTTTACTCACTGTATAGCTAGCTATACTGAAATACAACACCTTCACTTAGACACTGGTACATACCTCTATATCTCATAGTGAACCCGATACTCTCTCAATGTAGATACCATTGCATAGCAGTGGATACCCGACTCAAATCCCCTCTCTAAACTGCTTTCAGTCAGTACAACCTGAAGAACCCGACTCTGCACAGTAAACCTCCCCATGGTGTATCCCCCTCTCCAAAAGACACAAATCCATTAATGCACATACGTGCATATACATAATATATTGTACATCAAAATATGCAAGATTAGATTAGATTAAATAGGTATTCACCCTACTAAACATATCATCAAACACTTAGTGTGCTAAAAAATGGATTCACATGATTACTCATGAATACCCAAACTTAAAACCCTAAATCAAAACCAAACCTCTATGTATATGATGCAAACATGCATAAATACATATATCAATAATTAGGGCTACGAAAAATTGGGGGAAAATGCATCATTGGATCACAAAACCCCAAAATCACCTATGACTCCATGGAAAATCCCCATGCAACCCAAAGAGTCATTCCTAATTCAAATGGTGGGCTCCTAATGGCCAACAACAATTTAAAACAGAATTTAAATGAGGTTTTTCCGGATTCTCACCTATTGGGAGATGGATTCCCAATGTAGCTTCTCTTTCTCCAAGCTTCCTTGGTCCAAGCTCCTAGGTCTCTCTTGATGGAGAAGGAATGAGGGTTTCTAGGGCTAGAAATCCTGAAATTTGAGGAAGGGAAGATGATTTCTAAATGGAGGCTATTCCTAGGGTTTTCTTCATAAATGAAGAGGCTTGAGGGAGTCTCCCTCTCATTATATAGGACTAGGGTTAGGGTTAGGGCTTCTAATGCAAAGAGTCTATTTTTTCTTTCATGACTTGTCATGAAGAATTAAATAATTAAAGGGGTTTAGTCATACATTGAGGGTTTAACTAAATGCTAATTTTAAAAAAATAGGGATTTGTCAAGGGTTTATCTAGTGGATTCTTAGGTCTAGCCCATTAACCCATGCATTAAAGAACATCAACAATTTATATAATAAACATATCATACATTATATTAACACAATAAAATAAATATGGCAATTAGCAATAAAGCCCTATTCTAGAAATGTGGTAGTGACAGGGGACTTCGTGGTCGTCCTCTGCCATATATGTCGTTCTTACATGAGGCTAGTAGGAAGGGATGGTTGACGTAGCACTCTCTGCTTCAGACTCTTGTAGTAAATAGTCGTTGGAAAGATCTAGTAGTGTTGTATCCTGTTCAGACTCTGATGGAATACTACCCCCAGGAGGCGGCGTCTTCTCTCCGAGGGTGGCTACCCCCAGGGACTTCAACATCCGTTCCTTGGGAATCCTCATCTCCTCGGAATGCCGAATTATCGTACAGGTCCGGTGGATTACTACCCCCAGCTTATGCAACCCCAAGTAGTTCTAAGGCAGAACTACTCCCAATGGTTGGGAGCTTCTTCTTCGAGTGGGTGCCCTGGAAAACACCTTCTGCGGGTCCCGCTGCTGGTCCTCCTATTAGTCGCCTTCTCAATGCGTTGGCTGAGATTGATGGACTGGAGGTGTTGGATTTCTTTCCTCCTATTGTGGAAGGGACCTTCCAAGCCGAGTAACATGAGGCAAATGATATCTCATCCGCCTCGGGTGTTTGTACCTAATCCTTGGATTGTTGGTGGATAGGTATCATCGGGTGCAGTAGTTGGAAGGCCGACTGCCTGCTTGTAGGTGCTGCCACTTTGTTGCAGCAGTAGTTGATGATAATTTTGGCACAGTGATATCCGGGGGAGGATACTTCACAGGAAGTAGCTGCCTCCCTTGCCTTGTTCTTGTGATTTATCACATTGCGCAAGTCAGGCGAGTCCTGACTCACCTTTGCACCCTTTTCGTGAGCACGGGTAGACCGAGCGCAGTGCGTGGGTATTATTTTTGCTCCCTGATATAGGGTTTGTTCAAGAACTTCCCCCAAGCCTCTAGTGGAAGGCTCTTGAGACTGGCCCTGTCCATTTGCTGCTGCAGTCTGGACACGCGGGCCTTGTACAACTTTCCGTCAGGGGCACGCATAACAGTTAATGGTGTCAATCGACGGTCAGTTGAATGGGCAGTTGCCTAAGCTTGGCGAGCTTGCACTGCCCTAGACTTCTTCGACTTAGCACGCGCAGGCACATAGTACAAAGAGTCCAAGTTTTGATTTTCACCATTCTTAGCATGGCACATAAGATCAGCGTTATATGAGATTCGACTGTTATGAGGGCCGCATACGGCCATCTGTCTGTGCAGTGAATCGATGTCGCATATTCGATCTTATGTTGCCTCCTTCTAGGCCGCATGGAACTCACATCAAGACTCGAATGTCTAGTATCATAGTATTTTCCTCTGCTAGAGTTCGGGTGCTGAGCGTCTTCTGTGGCAGAAGGAGAAGCCGCATGGACTGTCTGGGTGGACGCTTGACGAGTGTCCTCAGCAACACGGAGAGAGGCAGGGAGCACATGCTCCACAGTTGGATGAGGTACAGAGGCCTTTGCTACCCACGTCCTGCGGGTCTTCTTGGGCTTTGCTAACCTCGACGAAGGACTAACACTTCCCTCCGAGAGCATCTTCTCGAAGTCCTGCTGGTCGAAGTGGACTACCAGCATCCTGTAGGTTCTACCTAGCTTGGACGCATCAGAGCGCGTCACCACTTTCTCATCAGAGGAGAAGGAAGTCCCCAGCAGAGTCACAATCTTGTTTGCCATTAAATTCGAAAGTTCTAAAAAGAGTTTGATTTAATCAATAAACGAAAGAAAGTAAAAAAAGGTCCTGGACAGAAAATCTAAGTACAATATTATTTTTTGGGGGGTAACGATGGAGGGTTAGGAGTGTAACAACTCTCTTTACTCCGTGGACGATCCGAGGCAGGAGGAGGAAGCTTTTTTCTCTTGCTTGACTGTAGGTTTGCAGATAGGCAACCCTTAGAACGTTCAAGTTGCTTTTATTTATAGCCATTGTGCTGATGGGCTATGGATGCCGCATATGCCTCTGTTTGGTGGCATTATAAGGCTCCTTCAATTGAATACGGTTGCAACTGTCGCCGTATGCCATGGGCCGATTGCCACGTGGTCTTGGTTGAGATATGCTGTTGAAGAGATATCGGGGTTGTTATCAACCCGTTATGGGCGTAACTTGGTTAGCTGGATACGTAATCTGCACCAACCGTGTGAGGATCTTTTTGGTTGTAACAGAAAGATCTTGTGAGCTGGAGGTTGCATAGCAACTTGGCCGCATGATGGCGAGGCCGTATATAGGAACTTTGTGGAGTCGAGGCCGCATATGGATGAGGCCATAGAGTGACGAGAGCAGAGTGGCGCGGTCGCAGAGTGGCGAGGCCACAGAGTTTTGGCAACGTGGATCTGTGCATCTGACGAGTTCATTAATGCCTGACGTGACTTCATCTTTTTTTGTGAGTCGACGTCTCCCTTATGATTCTCGAGGTGGTCAGGGCAATAAGTGCTCTGTTAGAACTTTATGAAAGACCTTTGGGAGCCGTGTCAAGGAGATATTATGCGGCTCTCCTCTCTTTGTCTGCTCAGGCCACATGAAGGCTATCATGCGTCTCCGTCTGGCCGCCTAGATAATGTTTTCATGCGGCATGCGCTCTATGCGTCCTGTAGTATTTTTTTATGCTTCTACACTCCTGAACACAGATAATATATTTGGTAATAAGTTTCTGGAGAAGAAATTTGTGTCGCACATGTGCACTTGCTGGGGATGAATAAAATATAAATACTATACATCTTAGCTGCCCTGCTAGGGATTGGAGAGTACAAGCCTAGCTTAGACATAGTACTACTTGAAGAACTTGTCGTTGATCGGTATCATCAGCAAGTATCTATTAGGTTTTGTAAGTCTGTATGCGTCGTTGGAATACACTGATTCCACAACGATGGGGCCTGTCCATTTGGCTTGGACTTTCTCGGCCGTCTTATGTGTCATGACCATCGGTCTTCTCAATGCTAAGATGAGGTCACCCACTTGGAGTGATCTTTCTATGACCCGTTTGTTGAAAGCTCGTGAGAGGTGTGCTTGGTATAACTCAATGCATTGTTGAGCTACGAGACACTTCTCGTTGAATGCTTCCAACTTCTGTAGTCGTCGGCGGTGGTCGGTTGTCATCTGGCTGGAGAGGGCCACCCGAAGCGAGGGGATTTGGATCTCTAGGGGAGCACGGACTCATTTTCGTAGACTAGGGAGAATGGCGTACTGCCAGTTCGGGTTCGGACCATTGTACGATAGGCCCAGAGGCATTCTCCTAATTTTTTATTCTATTCACGTTGATTAGGCGAGACGAGCTTATTGAGTAGCTTTATAATGGTCTTATTGAATGCTTCCACTAATCCATTCACTGCTAGATTATAGGCCGTCGAAGCTACATTCTGAATTTGATTTTTATCACAAAATTGATAAAAAGTGTGGCTTGCAAATTATGGACCATTATCGTGGATAATCCTTTAAGGTAGTCCAAAACGGTAGATGACGTGATACTGGATAAAGCTGATCACATTGGATATTTTACTTCGGCGAGTGGTATGACTTTCACCCACTTAGAAAAGTATCGGTTATGGCAAAAATGAACCGTTGCCCTTTTGACGACGGTGTGCTAATCGGTCCAATGATGTCCATTTCCCATGCTTCAAATGGCCACGATGCCATAGTTGGGTGCAAGAACTCTGAAGGTTGGTGGATAAAGTATGCATGGATTAACACAACCGATATTTCCTTGCATAGTCAATGGCATCTGCTACTATTGTCGGCCAATAATAGCCCATATACCGGAGACGATCCTATAACATAGGACCGGGTTGGTGTGCACCGCAAACACCGTCGTGAGCTTCAGAGAGTGCTTGTTTTGCCTTTGCGTCCGATAGGCACCATTACAGGAGCCCATCGTATAAATGGCGGTACAACATCTTAGTGGATGGATCATAATAAAATCGGAGGGAGAGTCTTCTAACGGAAGTAGCTTCCTTCGGGTCATTTGGAAGTATTCCGTAGACTGCGTAGTCTATGAAAGGGAGCCTCCAGTCTTTAGTGTTGATGCCTTCTTCCACCAAGTAGATCAGACACAGACAGAGGTTGTTTCTTGAAAAGACCAATTCTTGACCAATAACTGTGATCAGCTGATGGGTTTTGATCGGGACTACCAAGGATGCTGCGAGACCAGCTAGAGCATCGGCCTCTATGTTTTGCATTCGTGGGACATGCTTTATCAAGAATCCGATAAAGGTGGAGATTATTCCGATCGCGGCTTGGTGGTACAAAATTAAGTCCTCGTATCGAACTTTGTACTCACCTCGGATCTGACTGACTATCAGCTTGGAGTCGCCGTAGGTCTCTAGGTAGTCCACCCCTAACTATTTGGCCAATTGGAGCCAAATAATAAGAGCGTTGTATTATGCTACATTGTTGGAACACGGCTCCGTGAGTGAATAAGCGCGTTGAACGACCAGGTCATTGGGAGAAATCAATACTAACTCCACTCCCACAATGATATCGCCCTTGGGACCTGTTCTTGAGGCTCTGTCAAAGAACATTCGCCAAACGGACTCTTCCGACGTCGCATTAGATTCTAACACTTTATCTGGAATATTGACGTTTCTGACACCGGATGGGCTGCCAGAAAGTAGGCCAATGCCTGACCCTTGATCGCCTTCTATGGGATAAAATATCATGTCGTATGGTGACAGCAGGATTGTCCATGTAGCAAGACGGGAGTTAGGTACCCCAGTATTGGTCATGAGGACCCTAAGGGGGTTAACTCGAGAGATCACATGAATTGTTTGTCCCGCTAGGTAATGACGGGTCTTCTGGATAGTGAAGACTAGAGAAAGGCACTCCTTCTCGACGGGGTTGTACCTATGTTCCATATCTACCATTATTCCGTTGAGGTAATAAATGACATACCCATGACCTGCATCACTCTTCTGGGCTAGTAGAGCACCGAGAGAATGATCCATCGCTCGCACATATAGTAGGAAGGATTTTCCTACGACTGGAGCTACTAACACTAGGGGCTTCATGAGGTACTTCTTGATGTCGTCGAATGCTTACTGGCATTCTCTGGTCCAGACGAAGGAGACTCCCTTCTTCATAAGCTAAGTGAAGGGTTTGCATTGCCTGGAGAGGTTGGCTATGAACCTCCTAATGTATGCCAGCCTTCCTTGTAGACCATGAAGCTCGTGAAGGTTCTTCGAAGGATGTATATCCAGGATAGCCTTGGTCTTCTCAGGGTCTATGTGAATACCCTTCGAAGTTATGATAAAACCCCAGAACTTGCCATAAGAGACTCCCAGAAAATACTTGGTGGGGTTCATATTCAGTTGGTGCACTCGTATTAAGTCGAACATTGTCTTCAAGTCATGGAGGTGGTCATCCTGAAAGCGGCTTTTGACAATGATGTCATCAACATAACACTCGACTGTCTAGAGTAGTATTCCTGAAAGATAGTGCTCGTAGCTCGCTGGTATGTCGCACTTGCATTCTTTAGTCCGAAGGGCATCACTGTGTAACAGTATACCCCTATCGGGGTTCGGAACGATGTGTGCTTCTCGTCGTCTGGGAACATCTTGATCTGATTGTAGCCCGAGAATCCATCTATAAAGGACATATGCTCGAAGCCATAGATGTTGTCGACCATTATATCTATGATCGGGAGGGGGAATTTGTCCTTTGGACAAGCCGTATTTAAAACGTAAAAGTCTATGCCGACTCAGATTTTATCGTTCTTCTTGAGGACATAAGATATGTTGGCTATCCAATCTGGGTGCTGCTCTTCGCAAATAAATTTTCTTGCTATCAGCTTATTCACTTCAGCTTCGATGGCGTTCATGACGTCTGGACGGAATCTCTGTTGTTGTTGCTTTACTAGGTTAGCATATGACAGTATATTGAGCTTGTGCATTATAATTTGTGGGTCCAAGCCTGGCATATCCTGTAACTCTATGCAAAGATGTCTATATACTCCCTTACCAGCTTGATAAGGGAGTCACAGTTTTCTATAGAGAGGTTTTTGCTGATGAAGATGGGCTTATGCTAGCAGATTCCTCGCCTAGATCGACTTGCATGACCTCATCTTCGGTAGGTAGTTCTCGCTGCTCGAAACGTCGTTCCTATTGTGACTCCAGTTGTTGAACCATGGTTCTACTTCAAAGAGCTCAACCAGGTGCTCGTTGTCTTTCTCGAGGTGCGCTGACACCATATTGATAGACAATGTTTGCTTGAACATATCTACGATACTTGTGTCGGAGTCCCAAGCGGAAGACTGCGAAGAGTGAGATTGTAACTCGACCTCCTCTTCGGAGCCTTCAAGTATTGTAGGAGGTGTGACATACCCTAACCCATGACCTGTTCGTTGATAATAGGTCTCAGGCTTATCTTTAGGAGGAAAGTGGCATAGTGGCAGGCATCGTCGTACTTCAGGCCTTGGTCGCTCTTCAAATTGTAACCCTATCTTCCGGATAATGTCCTTGCTTGCGAGCTGTAAAGGTAGATTTTTACTCTATCACGCTCAGGCTCTGGCTCGCTGGGAGGAAGCTTCGACGACCTTCCATTTTTGTCGAAGATGATGAGTTTGTCTCCCTCCTCCTTGCTGGAACTATAAAGTAGGAGTCTTGACTTGGGATAATTTGATTCACTGTGTAAATAGTAGTCACTTGTGTTTGCAGTTGTATCCCTAAGCCGTATTATAAAGAATACATTGTTCTCAAATGTGCAACATCGGAGTAGTTAAAAGATAATCCTTTATTAAGAAAATAAGGTATCTTTTCCACAGGGATTACATCATCCAGAGATAGGATATCAATACAAGCAGCCACATATTCTTCGAGCTCATCCCCCTTAGGATCCGCCTTCAGTGTCAGTAATGGTTTTGGAGGCCTCTTGCGCAGTTTTACCACAAAGGGTTCGGAGACCTTTGTGATGGGCAGCTCCTCCCTTAGGGGTCATCTTGGTTTTTCTAGCCTGACCACAGTAGGTTCTTGAGCCTTTCGGCGGATTTTGACTACGAGAGGGGCAGGAATGTTAGTAGCCCAACTTTTGAGGCGAACCCTTAGGGGTTCGTCTGGCATTTCGTCAGCTTCTGCTTTATCATCAGTATTGTTGTCTAATTCCTCCAAATGGGTTCATTTGTACAAGACCAAGTCAGAGTAGTAGGCCTCGATCCCTTTTTGTTCTGACGACTCCTTCGCTGTCGACATATTTCAAACACTGATGCATAGTTGAGGGTACAATCATATATTCGTGTATCCAAGGATACCCTAGCAGGACGTTGTAGGACACATCCACGTCAATGACATAGCAGGCCATCTCAGTTCGTCGGTCGCCTATCTGACACTTTAGGCGGTTCTTGCCCAGAGGGTAACTTCTCCCGGCGTTGAAGTCACTGATGGTCGTGTTGGTTGCTGCCAACCGGTACATCCGAATTCCCATGATCTGGAGTAGGCTCCATGGGATGATACTGAGAGATGAACCCTGGTCGATGTGCATCCGATCCACCTTGATAGCCCCGATATATCCTATATAGTACATAAGACGATCGTACCGGTTGTTCTTTAGCAGCATGTCCTGTTATGAGAATGTGGTGTTCGGGATCGTCTCCATCACATTATTGCAGTAGGGACAAGGTGTAGGGTTCTTGGCTAGTAGCTTAACTTGGGCCAAGTAAGAGTCGACGTTCTGCAATGCCTCACTCAGAGCGTCACTGGTCACTTTGGAGAGACGAAGGAGCTCAAATAGTGATAACTTTGCTGGAGTATTGGCAAGATGTGCCAATATGTCCAAGTTATAGGATTTGTCCAACCCTGGTGCTGTATCCTTCCTCAAAGGTTTGTCGAAGAGAACCTCTTTCTGCTTTTGCTTGTCCGTCACAGGTGGCTGGGATGTACCTGGATCAGATGCTACTGGAGCAGTGGGTGTAGCGGTTGGAGATGCATTATCTTTAGGAACAACATCATAGTCACATAAGTAGGATTTCCCCGACCTCATTGCCCCTGTCATGGCTTCATCGGTTGGGGGAGAAACCATATGACAGGATTTAGGCTTCTTTCCTTTAGACTTGGCGGAAGGTGGGGCTTGTTGCGTTAAGTCTTGGATAATATCTGGGTGAACCCACATCAACTCGCCTCGCGGCGTAGTAAGAGGCACCATCCCGACTGCTTGGTCACGAGCTAGAGGGAGGTTAATGACCTGCATAGTTGCCCTTGGGATGGGGACAACACCGTCTTGGGCTTCCGTTGTATAGAAGTCGCCAAATTGGAGATTTACCATATTTGTAGTGACCGTCTTGTCCTCTAAGTCTAACGTGAGGGCTTTGGAATCGAGCAGCCGCTGGATATATATTTTCAATACGTAGCAGTCCCGTATTGGATGGTGAATATACCGGTGGTAGTGGCAGTACTTGGGGTCATCTACCCTATTTTTCTCGTCAGGGCATTCCCTTATCATCAGCGACGGGGATATGTATTTCCAATAGACGGATGTCCTTTACATTCTTTGTTGGCGGCTGCTTATGATGAATGTCGTCTAATCCTCGAACAGTCCAGAGCCTGTCCAGAGTCTTACCACCGGTAAGAGATTCTTTCTACACATGTCCATCAATGTGGACTCAGAGATGCCGGGGGGGGCAGTTTTAGCGCTACTTGCCTATAACGCTCTATATAGTCACGCACGGACTCATTCTCCCTTTGAGTGATGTCCATAAGGGAGGACATAGTCATATCCATTCATCCATCATAGAACCGGGAGAGGAAAAGAGCTTTGAGGTCTTCAAACGACAAGATGCAATTATCCGAAAGATTGCAGGACCATTCTTAGGCTACCCCGACAAAGGCTCCGACAAAGATCTTAGTGAGGAGGGCGTTGTACTAGGGTAGATGTCCCATTATCGAATTAAAGTAATTCATGTATTGATGAGGAGACGTCTATCCGTCGAAAGGGATCATAGATTGTGGTTTGTACTTGGGCGGGTACACCACATTTTTTTACTCGAGACGATATGGTTGTTGTACCCTGAGTTTACGCAATGTGTCCCGGTTGCTCATCAAGTCAAGGCGAGCTCGAAGTTCCTGGACTTCCCGAATTGCCTCCTGGGCATCATTTGACGGTGAAGGAGCAGATGATCGCGACAACGTATGATTGCCACCTGCGTAGGGAGCAGTTATATTCGACTCCCCGTTGGTTCCTGGATCCTGGCTTTCTTGCCTTGAGGTCCTTGGCGGCTGTGGGACCATGCTTGCCTTGAGCTCCAGTACTATTTGGGTCAAAGTCTGCATTGAAGCACTCATGGTCTACATCATGGCTTCGAGTGCCTCAAGGCATTGCCGATCACTGGTGCCCTCGTTGTCCTCCTCTGCCATGTACACTGCCATCACATGAGGAGATATAGAGGGGACGGTGGGCCTTTCGCTTTCCGTCTTGGACCCTTGAGTCATGCGAAGGAAAGTTGGCAGTGCCGCATCTTCTTCGGACTGGGAGGGAATGCTACCCCCAGTGTTGTAAGCTGCTTCATTTTGACAAGGATGACTACCCCCAGGAACATCAATGTTTGTCCCGTGAGAGTCACTGTCTCCTTGGAACGATGGATTGTCATAGAGCTCCGGAGGATTGCTACCCCCGGCTTGCAGAGTCGCCTTGGGTTTTGGGGAAGCACCACCCCTAGAAAATTTTGTCCTCAGGTGGGTGCCCAGGAACACTCCTTCTGTAGGTATGGCTGCTCGCCCATTTTGGTCTTGCCTTCTCGACACGCTAGTTGAAAGCGAAGGGTTGGAGGTACTCGTCTTTCGGTCTCCCTTTGTGGAGGAAGATCTCCAAGTAAAGCAATATGAGGCAAATGGTAAGTCCTCCTCCTCTGGTATTTGCACCTGCTCTCCGAGACGCTGTTGGACGGGTGCTTCTGGTTTCAATCGTTGGAATGCCGACTACCTAGCTGTAGGGGCTGCTATTTAGCACAGCAACAGTTAATGATAATGCTGTCATAGTGGTGCCCTGGAAGGGATACCTCACACATCGTAGTTGTTTCTCTTGCTTTGCATTTGTGAGTTACCACGTCACCCAAATCGGTGAGGGATGATTCACCTTTGCACCCTCTTTATGCGTATGGGTAAACCGAGCACATGGGTGTGTAGGTGGCATTTTTGCTTTTTGACTTGGGGCTCATAGAAGAACTACCCCCAAGTCGTCAGCGGAGGACTTTTGAGACTAGCCCATTTCACACGCCCCAGGAAGCCGGGCGCATGGGTCAGTCTTGTACAACTTTCCGTCAGCAGCGCACATAACAGTTAGCGGCGCATGCTGACAGTTAGTCATCTGAGTAATTGCTTGAGCTTGGCGAGCTCGTACTGCCCTAGACTTTCTCGACCTAGCGCGCACTGGCGCGTAGTACGAGGAGTCTAAATTTTCTCGTTCTTTATGGTGGCGCATGGAGTCGACACCGCATGAGATTCTGCCCAAGACAGAGCATTTTTTGCTGTGTTTGGCGTGAAGGACCGTGAGGCAACTCTAGAGGGTGAATAGAGTACAGCAGAATAATCTACCCAATTTAAGATTATCAAAATGAAGGCAGTTGCTAACTAATAGTGTATATAAAGACAATAAAGTAAAACAGTAAAGTAGAGAGAGAAAGCAAACGCAAATACCAAGATGTATACTGGTTTTCCTCTGAGAGGACTAGTCCAGTCCCGAGAACTCAAGCTCGGAGTTTTATCCATTATAATCACCAATAGAGAATCACAAGCTTTGATCCAAATGTTTGTCCTTTCTTACACCACGAGGTTTGATCCGAAGTCTCGCAACTTCACAGCTTAGAGAGATAGAGAGAGAGAGAGTAACTGATGGAACAAAGCTCTTTATAACTCAGAAGACTTCTAGACCGAGATTGCACTTGGCACTAGGAAGGCTAGGGAGTTGCTATTTGAGATGGAAAAGTTAAGGCTTTAGAGATTTTCTCACAATATGATAGAAGACTTAAGAATGGTTGAGTGAGTAAGAATAAAGAATTCTAATCCTATTTATAGGGTGTAGACAAACAGAATTCGGCTAGAATTCGGATGGGATTTAATTCAAATTTTTAACCGTTGGGCCAAGAAATCAGGAGCTTATTGAACTGGTTGATTTCATACCAAAAGGGTAACCGAGTTCGGCACGAGTTCGATCTCTAAGTATGGTAGACTTTGTAAATGAATGTGGCCTGATTTGGTGGATAGGTTCTTTGGTTCATTTAAGTGGACTAGGTATCTGGGTATAGGTATTTAGGTTTTGCCAGTGCGACTCAGCTTACATCAGTCCTAGACTCAAATAAATAAAAGATTATATTTGAATAGACACAATACAGACGACATGTAATAGCAGTGTTGAGGCTTCAGATCGCGACATATCAATGCATGATTTAGTTAACTATCAAAATCAAGTTGACTGAGATCAGATGAGCCAACATGGCGCATGCAACAGCCTTCTTGTGCCCGGAGTAAGGCGCCACATGCTTTTTCTTCTGCGCCCCTCATTATGGGCGCATGGACTGTGCATCAGTCCCCAAGTTCTTGATATCGTAGTATTTTCCTCTGCCAGAACATGGGTGCTAAGCAATCTTCTTCTCAGAGATGGCTGCTACATGTGTACGGGCAACATGCATGGTCACCTGACATGCGTCTTGAGCATCATGTAGAGAGACAGGGAGCTCATGCTCTGTAGTTGGGTGAGGCGCACTGGCCTTGGAGACCCAAGTCCTTCAAGTCTTCTTTGGCTTTGCTAGCCTTGGCGAAGGATTTGTACTACCCTTAGAAAGCATTTCTTCAAAAGCCTGCTAGTCAAAGCGCACGATCAGCATCTTCTGGGTGGAATCCAGTTTCGCCACGTCGGACTGCGTCATGATCTTTTCGTCAGTAGAAAAAGAAGTCCCCAGCAGAGTCGTCATTCTTGTTTCGTTACAAAAAGATGAGTTTTGCTAACTCGATTTTGTATTTTGAAAACAAAAAAAGTACAGAGACTCCTTAAATAAGAAATATAAGTACAATTAAAATTTTGGGGAGTGTGACGATGGAGATCGAGTACTGCAGCTGACTCCTTTACTCCGTTGACGGTCCGACGACGAAGGAATTTTCTAGGTCTTTGGCTTACTGGCACGAAAGACAACAACTGGGCTCCTGAGTATGCTTTCTCTCTGTCCGTCTTATTGTCTCCTTTTGTGTGTGTGAGAGAATGCATCCCTGCTAATTATAGCCATCTATGCCGGATGGCTTATGCGCGCTTATATGCTATTCGCGCCTGTCTGGTTGCTGCATGGTCATCCTCAACAGAATGCAGTTGTAACCGCGGGCGCATGCCACGATCAGACTGCCATGTGGCATTAGTTGGGATATGCTGTTGATGAGATCTCGGCCTGTAACCGGGGTTTTTTCACCCGTTGTGTGCGTGACTTGGTCAACTTGACACGTGGTCAGCACTAGTCATCGAGAAAATCCCTTCAGTGGTGACAAGAGGATTCGATCGCAGGGAGCTGCATGAGGACTGAACCACATAGGAGATGGGCCTCATGAAGACTGGGCCTCATGGTACTTGGTCGCATAAGGGCTATGACGCATGGAGAGCTTGGCCTCATAGAGACAGAGTCGCATAGGGGCTGGGCCTCATAGAGTCAGAGCCGTATAGATATTGGGCCGCACGGAGACAAGGCTGTATAAGTATGTTGTATGTTTATGTGGCCCAACACGCCTGCCAAGAGTCATCTTTATGCTGACGTAATTTTTTGTCGTTTAGCGTGCCCACTTTTCTCATAATTTTTGACACGTTCGAGACAATTAATGCCATATCAGAACTTTTATGGAAAGCAATTAATGCCATGTTATGGCACTATGCGGCTGATGCTTCCATTGTTGTCTGGGTCGCATGGACGCCTCTTGGGGACTTCGCTCCTCCCGTCTTGTAAATTCACAGAAGTCAATGGGTCACATGGCTACTGTTGAGTCCCTGCGGTCCGACTTCACTGTGTCTGGCTTTGAGCATATAGCTTCTAGGCACGACTTTAGATTTTTTTTTTCCATGCTTCTACAGCTATGTAATGAGTTTGCTAAGTGTACGCAGAGTGAATTTGAGATGAGCATGAAAGGGAAACTCACCTTCTTCCTAAGATTGCAAATTAAGCAAATTTTACAGAATTTTTTTATCAATCAAGCTAAGTACACGAAGGATTTCCTCAAGAAATTCGACATGAATAATGCAAAACCTATCAGAACTCCTATGACAACATCAACAAAGCTTGACCTGGATGAAAGTGGTAAACCTATATATATATATATATATATATATATATATATATATATATATATATATATATATATAAGTATCGATGTATGATTGGTAGTTTATTATACTAACTGCTAGTCGTCCAGATATTATGTTTTCAGTATGTCTTTGTGCTATATATCAGGCTAATCCTAAAGAATCACATTTGTGCGCATTTAAACGTATCCTCCGATACCTTAAAAGAACTTTTGAGGCATGCTTATTGTAACCCCTCTTCCTGGATTCCTAGATAAAGTGTACTCCAATATTTCTTTCCATAGTTTTAAATAAATTCCGGATGGTTCACTAATTGATGTAGAGATTAATAATGGTCCTTAATTTTGCTAGGCTTAAGTAGGAATTATAACTAAAGGGCTTTAGATATAATCAAGGGTTGGCTGAATTATTATAATCCGCATATAGATCTATTTTGGACTTAAAGTATATAGTCAGAGTTTAGATTTAATGAGTGTCTAGTATTTCACTATTTTGACTTTAGCTCCAGAGAGAGACTTTATGGAGAATAATAAGTTGGGTCGGTCCCATATAAGAGTGCCTTCTCTTATACATCTAGGAAATTAGGTTACGAACTTGGTTAAAGGACCAAATAAGCAGGCTTTGAATATATCTGATTTCTTATTCAAGTCTTATATTCACTTGATCTAGTTCCACGTCCTTGCCACACACCAGACCTATTTAAATAGGCATTAATCATAATTATATTTAAGAAGTTTCTAGATTAAGGTAGCTAAGCATGGATTAGTATAACTACTTGCTTCTAGTTAATTCTAAAATTAGTTAAAAATAAATCTAGTTAACTAATCCATCTAAATTAATTAACATATGATTAATTAATAAGATCTAGAAAGTGCTTAACAAATTTTCTAACTACCTTGGATCTAGATACTTCCATTTTCTCCGATTAATAGTGGTCTGCCCAACACTATTTTTCATTCCCAATTATTTTTCCAAAGCTTTATGTTCTTCCCCAAACCCAAATCCATTTTTCTCAAGCCCGTTACCCAAACCCATTATTAATCTGCAGTGTCCAGACCGGTGTTGTGTTCTCCACACATCCATTCCGTGTCCAGATTCAAGATACCCGTGTCCAGCCTGTGTCAGGCCTCGTGTCCTACCCCAGGTGTCCACACAAAGTTCGTATCCGACACAATCCACATAATACACCATTCCAGTACAAAACATCTGTGTCCGACACGACACTTTCCCAAAAACCACAGAAAACCAGATCCTACTTCCTCGTGTCCCCGGGTCCGACCCCGAGGACACACCCCTCTTTCCTGTGTCCACCGACACTTGCAGCAAACCCCTGACACAATTCCTTAACCCTAATTCTTCCCGCGTCGTGCTTCCACCGCCTTCCTTCGAACCCGACACCGTCGTTCTGCATCCACCGGTCATCGATCAGTGTTTCTTCGATGGCTTCTCGTGGAACTGCCAGATCCGCCTTGACCTCGCCGGATCCGTGTCCGCGTCGAGCTCCGGAAATCAGTGTCAACTCCGACGACGGTTCCCACGATCTGACGTCGACTCGCGTCCTCCCACCGTCAGCGTCAGAATCACTCGCGGCTTTGATTTCTGTTACATTTTCCAAGTTCAGTGAAGTGTCCAGTAGCAGTGAGATGGAGCAGAGCAGAGTAATATTACCTTAGCAGTAGTTACAGTATAGCAAGAAATGGTAATCTAGCAGAGCCAGGTAGTTTACTTAGTAGTAGTTGCTTCCAGAGTAATAACTCATCATGTACTAGCTGTATCAGTAGTTCTGATGGCAGATCAGAAGCTTGCCACCAAGCCAAGTTGTTGCTCGGACAATTCAGCAATATTTTCAAACAGCTGCAATGGAGGGAAAATCATTTATCCACATCCACATCCACATCCAGGCCAAGGGCATTCTGGTCTATTGTACCTGGGGCATAATGGTCATTGCAATAGAAATTTACATTGTATAAATATAGGTGTCCTGCAAAAGGAAAGATTATCAGAAATGTATCCAAGAATTTGTTACTGCTTGTAACTAACTTTCTTCTTGAAATTGTTACTCAATAAGGCTTTCTTCTCCAACTTTGTATGCAATTAGAAAAAAACCCTAGATTCTTCATGGTGGTTTCCACTCGCTCAGCAGCCATTCCAGCAGGAGCTGGAAGGGGAACACTGTAATTCAATGTGATCCTAGATGCGGAAATAAACAAAAGGATCAAAATAACAATATTCCAATAAATCTAACCTCCAACCATTGTTGCTTCAACAGTGGATGAACTCTAGTACTCTCTTCTTTCTTCTTTCTCCTGGGTTTGGACTTCCAAACTATGAACACTCAATTTTGATGGTGTAATCTTTAGAAGTGTGTGTCTAGCTTGGGGACCAAAACCCTTTATATAGAAAATTGAGCTTCCCATCATGCTCTTGTTCATAATGTTGCCACTTCACAAAAAAGTAGTAACTTCCACTTAGGAACACAAAGAGTTGGTAACTTTCCTTTAGGAATAAGAAGAGTTAGTAACTTCCCTTATGAATAAGAAGAGTTAGTAACTTCCCTTAGGAATAGGAAGAGTTGGAGCAAAAGCTATGGGCCATAAACTAACATTCTCCCACTTGGCCCATACTTTTAATCCAATGTATTATCTTAAAACCAACTACAATTCATATTAAGTAATAAACACATGAATCATGACGATAGGTTCTCTATATGATAAGTATTATCTTTCATGTATTACAATGCATTTATTTCTTAATATTATACTTTATGTGGCAATGTAACTTAATGAATAAACTATATGTTCATTCTTGGTCCAATGAATAAATTTTCTCAAATTAAATAAAGTGCACTTAAATATGAGAAAATATCATAATAAGAGTTTCATTAATAATTTTATTTGTACAATAGAAACTACATAAGAGAACCAAGTCCCATGTTCGCTACATGATCCTTGAATTTCAACGGTGGCATGCCCTTAGTCAAAGGATCAGCAATCATCAATTCAGTGCTAATGTGCTTAATAACAACTTTCTTTTCCTTAACACGTTCTCTTATGGCTAGATACTTATTGTCGATGTATTTGCTTCGACTTTCGCTTTTGTTGTTCTTCGCCAAAAAGACAGCAGCTGAATTGTCATAATATATTCTCAATGGCCTAGAGATAGAATCCATAATTCTAAGTCCGAAAATGAAACTCCTAAGCCATACACCATGTAAAGTCGGCTCAAAACAAGCTACGAACTCTGCCTCCATAGTAGAAGTAGCAGTCAATTTCTACTTAATGCTCCTCCAAGATATAGCTCCACCGGCCAACATAAAAATTTATCCCGATGTTGATTTACGTGAATCAACACAGCCAACAAAGTCTGAATCTGAGTAGCCTACAACTTCTAAATTGCTCGTCCGTTTGTACATAAGCTTATAATCTTTGGTTCCTTGAAGATATCTCGTCACTTTCTTTGCAGCTCTCCAGTGATCTATACCTGGGTTACTCTGATATCGTCCTAACATTCCAATAGCAAATGCAATGTCAAGCCTTGTGCAGACCTGAGCATACATCATGCTTCCTACAGCAGAAGCATATGGAATGTTTTGCATTTATTTCCTCTCAATATCGTTCTTCGGACATTGGTTCAGGTTGAACCTGTCACCCTTCACTATAGGAGAAACACTAGATGAACAATCCTTCATCCGAAATCTCTCTAAAATTTTATTGATATAGGTTTCTTGAGACAGACCCAAGATGCCTCAAAATCTGTCTCTATGGATCTTAATGCCAATGACATA